>CM044439.1:101912006-101924776 GCA_024363595.1 Xenopus borealis
CATGCAATGTCCTTTATCTACAGAGCTCATTGATGTTGCAGCTCCACCAGAAATAACCTCTTCTAGCTACAGTATTCCTCTTGCTCAGGACTGACACCCTCTCTGTCCATTTGCATTCTCTTTGCCCCAAAATCCACTGCTTATTTTTCTGTTTATTCATCCATCGCCTAGCGTAGCTGCACAGCTGGAAATGAGCAGATACTGTATGTTTAGTCTGTAGCTTTGAGCTGGATGAATGTTGAGCTTCAGAGTTCCCTCTTTGGCATATATACTATTGTTGAAATACTGTTCCCAGCCCCTACTGGCAGTGAAAAGCTAACGTTTCAGCACCTTATTACAGTGGTTAAGTTCATATAGTTCATTAAATGGTCAAGATAGTGGAATAAATGCAAATGGAACTCTCTTGTACAGGCAGCATTGCTCACTGATTGGCTGAGTTCTCCCCCTCTATAAAGATCCATGAACATTCAGTTTTAAAAATTTAATTTTATTGACATTTAAAATGTGTATCTGCTCATCCAGCACTTACAAATACTTCTTGGTAATAAATGTTCTACTAAGGTTTTCAGTCTGCAGTTTTGTAGCATATAAACCCCATTTTTTGGAGCTACTGTTTTCCTAATGGGTATGCATGTGACATGCATTGAGCAAAAGATTTGGAACTGATTCTCAAAATACTCAGTAAGAAGTGCAATGTATAGTTTGTGGCAACTTAGTTTTAGAAAGGATTCAGTGGTGCCTTACAAGGTACATGTAGTTAATTACAGTATGTGATGACATCCCAGCAGGTTTATTCCAGTAAAACCAATAGGGTTGCATGTTATAAGCAGCTGACATTGGAAAGATCCAACAAGCCAAGTCATCTAAATGATTGACTGAATGAAATGCATTGATTTTCCTGATGTTAATTATCCCTGAAGTTTGAAATTATATATACACCTTCCATCCTTAGGAACCACTACTTCACTGCAGAGTCAGTGTCAATAGATAATAAGGTCATGAGCTTATCTCTGACGCAGTTAAATGATCCTTCTCTACAGATACTCGTATCATATGGAGACAGGATGCAGGATAAGCATGGATGTACTGTTAAGCATATGAAAAAAATAAATAAACTGGATTACACAGAATATTGGATGGGATTATTCCTACAGCAACTGGATTCCACCTGAAGTTTCAAGAACTTCTACTACAAGAGTCTGACATTGTTATGCCAAGGGGGACATGGAGATAAAGGGGTGGCTCTGGATTAATCTTTTCTCCAATGAATCCAAGCTCAGTGTCTCAGGGCATCAAGCCACTTGTTCTATATTGCCAACTTCTTTCTATATGATTTACAATATAAATTGAATTAACTTAGTATATCCCCTCTGATCTCCTCCAACCTTCCTCTGCCTCTGGTTAGTCTGGTGCCTTAAATCCCCATCTGCCCCGGCTGTTAAATTCTCAACATACTGGGATGGACACTTACTCACAGACAACAGCTACCTGCAAATGTGTGTGTTGTGTTGGCTACACAGGAAATTAGGTGGGGGAAGAGAGGACTATAATGTGGTGTTATAACCATTTCCTATGCAAGAATAATAACAGAGAAAAGCTGCTTTAGTTCTGCTTTAATGGAAACATGTCACTGACGCTGAGCTGGTGCTTTATCTGGAGGAAAAAAGGGGAAAGATTTTTATATATAGCAGCAACTAAAATAAGCCAGCTAAAAATACCTTAGATCATTTGGATAAGATAAGAAAACAAAATAAATACTCGCTTTCAGCCAGTGCTTGATATTATTGTTGCATGTTTAAAATGCCTTTAGTCCCGTCAGAGAGAAAAAAAGGGGATTTGAAGATTATGTGCATATAAGGCAAAGTTGATCCACTATGATACAATTACAGTGCTGTAAAACAGAAAATCTAGGTGAGGGTCCCTGCCAAAAGCATGAATCAGTTGCAGGCTGTTCTACTTTCCATTGCCTAATAGTTCTGTTTGAGCGATAGCCCATAATAACTACACTGATTGGAATAGCAGACACACTGGCAGGAAAGAAACAACACTGGCAGCCATCTCTGGGACATTATTTGATACTGTTCTAAATTTAGAGCGAGTGAACAACATCAGATCCTTCATTCATTAACATAACTTGTCATTAGAAATCTGTTTGTTCCTATATTTCTTCTGTAACATCAGGTAAATACAGCACTGCGTCAAAAAATAACTCCGTTATCCCTATTCTGTTCTTCATCTTGCTTCATTCTTCTTGAGGGAACCGGACTTTTATTTACTTTCTCCAGATCTTAAAAACCCAGCACCCTGTATGTGATCAATTGCAAAGCTATCCCTTACGGAACCTCAGGCTCAATGAATGGAATTGTTTCTGGGAAGTTCCAAGGGCTGATTGCCCCATTTATAAACATATTTCCACTGGCGACGGCTCTGGTGAGACACATCTGATTGACACCTCAGATTCATAACCTGCTATCTGCACAGGAGATGCTATAATTGCCTTCTAACAAAGGGCCTGTAGTGAACTCTAATTAATGTGCTCCTAGAAGCCTAGTGTCAGCTCATGGAGAATTGCATGGCATCATTGTCTTCTGTTACTGAAGGATCTACAAGGCAGCACATTTGAGAGTATGGAGAAAGTCCTGCTGTTGGCCCAGAATATAATGTATACCCCGTTATAGTTTGGCACCAAAAGAAAAAATGTGTTCCTGTGCAACTTTATACACATAGGGGTAGATTCATCAAAGAGTGAAGTTAAGAGTGAAGTTCCGCCACTAGAGGGAAATTCCACAGCTCTCAGTTCATTTCTATGGGATTTTTAAAGGCGTATTCATCAATGGGTGAACTTTCACTTCACCCATTGATGAATATGCCTTGCAAAATCCCATAGAAATGAATTGAGAGCTGTGGAATTTCCCTCTAGTGGCGGAACTTCACTCTTTGATGAATCTACCCCATAGTGAGACCCATATCTTTAGCTAAAAATCAAATATGTTTGTGAAGATTTTCATTCATCCATGGCATATCTGTAGATCTTGCTGACAGAAAGTCCAGTTGATTTGACATATTTCTACAGATAAAAATCAAATAATTTCCAAATATATAAATCTTTTCAGAATATCATATGCCTGCCTGGCCATTTTGGAAAATCAGATCTACAGATGAACCCGAATGTAAATGATGTCTAAGAGGATTACTGTCTCCCTCGTCTCATCTAGATGATCTTTCAACCAATGAAAGATGAGCTCTAGGACCATATTGGTAGTGACCCATATGTATCCAACTGTATCCTGCTTGGAGTTTGGTTTGTCTTGCTTTAAACTGGGTTAATATTTCAACCCTATTTGTGCCAAATCAAAGGCAACAACAAATTCTAAGTTCTATTAATGCAATTAATAACAATTAATATAGCTGGTTCTATTAATGCAAGTAATGAATTGAATCTATTAAACTGGTTCTATTAATATTCATATACAATTTTTCTGGTATGATATAAATTGCTGAATGCTGCTTAACTAAAAAGCAGGCTCTTCATTAACTAATGGAATATGCGTAATGGTACTGTCATTTTACATACTTCACAATTAAATGTTATGGTTTAAATAATGAAAAGAAACTAAATGATTTTACATATTTCCCCCTCAGCTAATTGCAGCCATGTATGTAATGTGGATGTTACATTTCCTTGATTCCTGATATTCTGCACAGTATTGTTGTACTGTATAGGAAGTAGCAAGGCAAACAAAGCAGCAGTCAGTAGCAGATAAATAGATGTGGAACCAAAAGACTAGGGGCTGATTGGCTGATTAGTTGCACTGCTGTGGTTACCTAAACTACCTTTAAACTGCTGATCTGTCACTCTGATGCCAGGTTCAATTAACAAGCTTGAGTGTGCAATTAGAAGAAACCATTTATTCAGACTTGGTAACTGTGGAGGAAGTAGTGGGGTGTTGACTGTTGTAATTCAGGTGTGGGAGATGAACATGGGGTGCACATGTTTAGTAACACATTTTTCTGCACATTTTCCCATAATTCTCCAGAAAAGTACTGTACTGTATATAGTTTTAAAATGTTAACGTTGTTTAATGGATCTTAAGCGAAGTGTAGTGTTGAGCTCTGCAGAATAAATGAAAAATGCATTATTGCCCTCTAGTGGATAGTGTTAAATCAGCAGTGCACATCTGAGAGGTTTTAAGACAGGGGTGTCCAACCTGCAGCCCGAGGGGGATATGAATGTGGCCCAGCTGGAAACGCTTGGTTCCCGAAGAAACATCATGTTGCAAAGGATATAGGAGTAGCAGGAGGGGGGACTCTGCCCATTGCCCAGTTAGAAGTAATAATAATAAGTCTATTTAATATTCCAGTGATCTGGTTATCCGATTGATATTGTAGTTCTTTTCTGTGCATTTTCCTTACTTTTACAAATCAAAAGTGTTTGTGTATTTCATGTGTGGCCCCAGACAATTTTTCTTTTTTGGCCCAGGGAAGCCAAAAGATTGGATACTCCTGGTTTAAAATCAGAAATGTAGTAAGTTGGAGGGAGAGGAGACTGAGAGGCCCATAGCAGTTAAAGCAGTGCCAGCATGCGCTCTTCCTCCCATTCTACCACTGTGGGGAATGCAGTAACTCTGACACTTCTGTGAGGGTTTGGTATGTGCCACTGAGTTAGTATGATCCACTGAGCTGGTATGTGCCACTGAGCTGGTATGCGCCACTGAGTTAGTATGATCCACTGAGCTGGTATGCTCCACTGAGCTGGTATGCGCCACTGAGTTGGTATGTGCCACTGAGCTAGTATGTGCTCCTGTCTGAAAACTGATAGTACCCCAAACACCCTCAACTACGTATATACCTGTGTTTTGTTTGCTTCTTCTTCATAGATGGCTTTTACATAATTCCCCCCATCTTGATACTGTAGCTACGGAAGGTTATGGCATCAATGTCACGTTGTGCCCAGCTTGTACAACCAAGCATGTGCAACCAAGCTGCCGTTCGGGCTTGGACAGGCATTAACAATTTGCCTACTGTCAAGTTTAATGTAAGACTACAATACCCCAGCATGCAATGGGACTGACGTGTAGAAGTCAGGAGTTACCAGATTTTAGGCTCTATACCACAGTCTCCCGTCACTCTTAAGCATTCTTCCATTTTCCATTGACTGTCCTCAATTTCAGGCAATTTTGGTGCAAAAATCTGCTGGCTACCAAAATGTCTAGAGGTTGACCTGTTCTACCAATATTTATTGAAAGTGTATATGAATTAGGGCCTTGTGGGGCCCCTTTACCTCCTGGGTAATGGGCAAATCGGTCCCATTTTGCTTCATGGAAAAATTTTAATACTAATTTATTTTTTAGACTTTTCGCTGCACATATTGTGTTATTTTTAGGCTACTTTTGAAGTGCCTTTTGGCTAGTTTTATAGCTGACTTTGGCTGGTTTTGAAAATTAGACCCTGCCTACCCCTAGTTACGGCCTTGAACAAACTCAACAAATACATCACAGACACTTGGTATTGACGGCTTCCCTCTGCTTCACCTCTCACTCCTCTAACTGCAATGTCCCATCATCAATTCCCTACATTTCCACTTCACCAACTGACAACTATGAAATAATATAAGACCAGACTACAGATTTGTTTCTCCTAAACTTGGCCCCTTTCTAGCTTCATTCAGCTATTGCAATGTATTTTCAGGTCACTGAGATTCTTGTGTATATGTACATTCTTCTTCCAATATCTCTTTAGAGACACCATTGTTTAAAGGAGAAGGAAAAATATGGAGGCATTTTATTGCCAATAGATTAGCTGCAACAGTGCAAGCTAGAATTCTATATTTATTCTGTAGAATGTTTTACCATACCTGAGTAAAAAGCTCCAGAAGCTCTGTTTGTTTAGGATAGCAGCTGTAGTATTAGCTTGGTGTGACATCACTTCCTGTCTGAGTATTTCCCTGCTAACTTGTAGCTCTGGGTTCAGATTACAACAGATAAGGGAGGGGGGTGAGAAGAGGTTTAAGTTGAAAACAGTAAGTCTGATACAGAAGCCCATGTGTACACAATAGAAGGAAAGAAATGTGGTGTTTATTTTGACAGAAGACTCAGAGCAGCATTACTTTGAGGGTTTACTGGTATATTTAGGTGGACCTTTCTGATAAGGCTTACTTAGTTTTAACCTTTCCTTTAAGTTCACCTTATTTGTATTTCTTGTTTACAGTTAAACATGTCAGCATTTAAATTTTTTCCTAATAAAGGGCGATGGGTTTAGGCTTTGGGTTAAAAGACAGTTTGACTAGTAACATTTAAATGCAAATTATAGAAAATTATTTTTAACTGCATAAACCTTTAAACCCCTCTGACCGGGGTTCATGCATCCCTGTAGCACAATACTATAACAAAATGCTGCTTTTGGCCCACAATGCACTACTGCCCTGCCAAGAATAATAAAGCAAGCAACACTTCAGTCATGTGCCAGAAAAAACACATACTGCAATGAGATTATTCATTTCTTACAACACTTATTATGTATCTGCTATGTACATAAAATGTATCACATATAACTGTTTATCAGATCTGTTTGAAATAATAAGCATTGGACATTCTGGAAAGTAAAGTAACATTACAAAATACATGGAATGGGATTGAATAACAACAGTATCAAGAGAAACACCACTCCTAAATCTGCAAGGCCACACAGCACCAGATTTCACAAGTCAGACTATGTGAATATGAGAGCAGACAGGCTGAACGTCGACAACAGCACAGGGGAGAAGAGTTCCTTGTGACAAATGATTCAGCCACATATCTCCCAAGTGTCTCTCCATCAGTCAGTTACGCCTTTTATTTTCATTTGTTCTATCTTCATTTTATTTAAAATGACTTTGTAAGAGATAAAGTGTGAGATTAGACTGGAAAAACTGAGATTTGTTTTCAGTTGTGTAAGTGTTCATTGTGCATACATATGCCAGTATAAATGGCATTTTTTTAATCTTTCTAGTGGTACGGAAAGCACTAAGGCCCAGACACAAGCGCTTACTGAAAGGCGTGATTTTGCACTCAAGGGCCTTTATGATGTGGCTTTACTGTGGAGGGCCTCTCTGCAAAAGAAATGTTTTGCGTACCCACACTTTTGTGTATGTGTATTGTGCATCCATAAACGAAGGAAAATACAATTAAATGCTGCAATTTAGAAGGTCTGTCAAATGAGCCACAGTTACAGGGATATAGCCCCCGGTTCCAAGGGCACATATATCAAAAACAAAAAGATATCCCAAAAACTCAGAAATTAAGTTTAAAGGCTAGTTTTTATTTAAAGGAAAACTATACCTCCGAACAATGTAGGTCTCTATAAAAAGATATTGCATAAAACAGCTCATATGTAAAACCCTGCTTCATGTAAATAAACCATTTTCATATTAATACACTTTTTTAGTAGCGTGTGCCATTGGGTAATCATAAATAGAAAATCGGTATCCGATCGTTCAAATTCATCGAGAAATCGGATATCGAGCAAAATGATAGCCTAAAACAATTCGATAAGCATTCGATGGTCGAATACTTATTGAATTGCGAATTTGGTCGAATTTATTTTGGGGAATAATAGTAAATTTGCCCCTTAGAGTTGAAATATTTCTGGTCAGGTGATCTCTGAGGCAGCACACAGACCATCACGAAATGGTGGTTCAAGGCAAGAGATGTAAAAGGGCAATATTTACTTGAATATACATTATTCCAGTTTGGTAAGATTCTTTAGCATGTCAATTAATTTGATATAAACTATCTGTTGCTCAAGTATTAATTTTGGTGGAATAGTTTTCCTTTAACATTAATTTAAAAGAATAGGCATACAGACAAACTGATAATTGTGCCTTACACATTTCATACCCTTTGTTAATCAATGCCTATGATTAAGTACCAGAGGGTATGAAACGGATAAGGCGAAATACCATTTGGTCTGTATGCCTATTCTTTTAACTTAATGTTAAGTAAAAACTATCCTTCTAACTTGATTTCTGAGTTTTTGGAATATCTTTTTGTTTTCATACAGTACATGTCATGTCCATGCCCCATGTTCCATCAGGCCCTCCTATGACTGCTGGACTCTATAGATACACTGCTATAGCTTTATACAGAATAAAAATACTACTTTTTATATAGGTATGGGACCTATTATACAGAATCTTCAGAACCTGGGGTATTCCAGATCAAAGATCTTTCCATAAGTTGGATCTCCATACCTTAAGTCGACTATAATATAAATATGAATTAAACCCAATAGGCTGATTTTGCTACCAGTAAGGATTATTGATACCTTAGTTGCGATCAAGTACAAGTTACCGTTTTATTACAGAGAAAAATGAAATCATTCTTATCTATGGGAGATGGCCTTCCCGTAATTCAGAGCTTTCTGGATGATATGGATCCCATACCTGTATTTCTGACTTGACAACAGGACTATAAATAACCATATTACCGTCTCTTTAGTTTGTAGCAATCCTGTGCGTATTCATTTATTTCCTAAAGACAAAAAGCAGTTATGGAATCTGTTAGCTTTCAATTCAGAATCTATCCAGATGAGAATAATTCTTGGCAATTATACTAACCCTGAAGGGGATATTTTGGCAAAAACCATGCATGCAGTGTTCAGCCTGACATGAATTACAGAGCAGCAGAACAGGCAAGTATCCAAGCTGGAATTGTGCATGTGAAAAGCCTTACTGCCACCTATGGAAACACTGGGAAATTTCAAGGAAATGTACAATTCAATAATACATTGTGATGATTAAGCTAAATTTGCCCCTATTCATTTGCATGTCCATGATAGACCTTTCACATATGCTGGGGATTTAATGGCGTGGTTACTGGAAATGCAATGGAAGCCGCGTTATGTCATGCTTGTTGCAATAGGGATGTGCCAGTTGTGTTACAAAAATATGCTCTTTCTATAAATTTATGGTTCAGTAACAAATTTAGTGGCCACCTGATCTTGCTGGTACAGGTTCGGGACCTGTTATCCAAAATGCTTCCGTAATTTGGATCTTCATACCATCATAGCCTACTCATCATGTAAACATGAAATACACCCAATAGGCTGGTTTTGCATCCAATAAGAATGAATAATATCTTAGTTTGGAACAAGTACAAGGTACTGTTTTATTATTACAGAAAAAAAAAGAAGCCAGCCATTCCGTGATTTGAAGCTTTCTGGATAACGGGTTTCCGAATAACAGATACCATACCCGTGCAAGTATGGGATTGTTATCCGGAATGCTCGGGACCTGGGGTTTTCCGGATAAGGTGTATTTCTGTAATGTGGATCTCCATACTTAAAATCTATTAAAATGTAGTGAAATGTATTAACGTGTTTTGCTTCTAAGGATCAATTATAGTGTAGTTTGGATCAAGCACAAGGTTCTGTTTTATTATTACAGAGAAAAAGGGAATCATTCTTAAAAAAAAAATAGAATTTTTCGGTTAAAATGGAATCTATAGGAGAGGCATATACACAAATAGTTTTCTTTTTAATAAAAGGTTTGTGATTAGAAAATGATTTGTTTGTAGCAAGAATTATATTTCACAATAAAATAAATAGCCTCCAGGGTCCACAACAGATTTATAGGACAAACTATAAAAAAAAGAAAGATTTGTGTGTTATGTGTGATGAAAAGCAGATGGCCCCCAAATCTGGCCCAAGAGATAGAAATCCTGGCTTTCTTGGCCTTGAATAATGATATGTTTTATTTTGATCATTATGAAGCATTAAAACAGATGTTTTATCACAAACTAGACAATGACTAATTTATTCAGAGTTGTTATAGGGGTTTAAATGTTACTAATGCAGCCAGCTGAGACTGGAACATGTGATAAACCAAAGGTCTGAGGATCTTTATTCCATGTTACACACTTCTTGGATCAACCCATTTAGATGACCATTTACTCGGCTATATTGGGGAATGCATTTCCATTCAAGGCAATATTTTCTCCCCATGCACAGAGGGCAATGGACTTGGCATTTCTGCCTAATTCAAAATGACATCTTATGTGGAATGCCATACTGGTGCCCAAAGAGCCTGGTTTAACAGGAGAAGTGGGGCACTTGCCACTCTATCTGGTGGAAGACTAGAACACAGGAAAAAAATTCAATTGTATTTTGCACATACATTTGCTTTGCACTCCCTCTAATTCATATGAATTCCTAACATTTGTTATTACATTCTATATATTTCAGTGAGGGAGGCCCCTAGGGATGCTCAAAGCAGATCAAGGCTGGAGGACAGTAAATTATCCCCAATGCTTGGGACCTGGAATTTTCTACCCTATATAGACCCCCCCCAGCCTAGCTGCTACCCCAGTCAAATGCCCCCAAGTCTTTACTCACCCCTCGGTGCAGATTCAGGGATCAGAGTTCACGCCAGCCGTTTTCCAGGTCTTCTGTAATTTGAAAATAAAAGCAGTGTATTGGCGCATGCTCAGTTGGAGCAGTTTCCCAGTTCACAACTGTGCATTCTCCAAAATTGACAGAAATCGCAGAAGCGCCGAAAGACACGAAGATGGCCAAAGACCCAGAAGATGGCTGACATAAACTCAGATCAGAAAGAATTTGGGGCATTTGCCCAGGGGAGCACCTAGGCTGGGGGGGGGGGGGGGGGGGAGGAGAGAGAGGGGGGTCTATGTAGGGTAGGGGATAGGGTTTATTTTACTTTAGGGTTTAGTTCGCCTTTAAGCCTGCTAAAAATTAATTAAACACTAAAGGGAACACATTCTGGGCCCCCTGTGACCACGGAATCTGTTGTATGATAGTAACTCCACTGAAATAGGATTGTTTTGCCTCTAATATGGATTTATGCAGCTTAGTAACCATCAGGTAATAATACAGGTTCTGTGTTATTATTACAGAGAAAAAAAATAAATCATTTGTAGATATGAGATGTTACTGGGCTCCACAGCAAAATATGTTGAGGGGCCCCCAAACTCTCCAGAGCTTGTATATATTAAAATTACTCATCAACTAGAGCCTCATGGAACCCCTATACCTCCTGGACCCCCTGCAGCCACAGGGTCTGCTACCTCTGTAGTTACACCCCTGGGGAAATAGCCTTCCCATGATTCAGAACTTTCTGGATAACAGGAATCCCATTCAGGTACTATGATTGTAATACATTATCAACTGTATTCAACAGCATTTGCACATTTGTTTTAAAGGGGTGGTTTAACGTTAAGCTATCTTTTAGTAAGTTATAGAATAGCTAATTCTAAGCAACTTTTCACTTTGTCTTAATATTTTAGTTTTTAAAGGGGTGGTTCACCTTCAAGTTAACTTTTAGTATATTGTAGAAGGGTCAATTCTAAGAAACTCTTCAATTGGTCTTCATTAATTATTTTTAATGTGTATCCTAGAACCCAAATTGCTGACACTGCAAACTAGAGAGCTTCTGAATAAAAAGCTAAATAACTATAAAACTACAAACAATAAAAATGAAAACCAATTGCAAATTGACTCAGAATATCAGAATTTGACTCAAATATCAATATTGACTCAGAATTTTTTATATATATATATACCATGACCTGGATGAATGAGAATCTTCATAGTTATATCACTCTCTACATTATACTAAAAGTTACCTCAAAGGTGAACAACCCCTTTAAATGATTTGCCTTCTGACTTTCCAGCTTTCCAATGGGGGTCACTGACCCCCATCTAAAAATAAATGCTCTGTAAGGCTACACATGTATTGTAATTGTTATTTTTTACTTCTCAACTTTCTATTCAGGTCCTCTCCTATTCATCTTCCAGTCAAATCAATGCAGGGTTGCTAGGGTAATGTAGCAACCATTGCTAAAATTGCAAACAGGGGATAAAAAGCTAAATCATTCAAAAACCATAAAAAGAAACAAAATATTTAAATCAATTGTCAAATAGTCTCATGTTAAATATAACTCTTTACATCGGCATGTAAATCATCACCATTTAACCTTTTTGTGATATTGGGGGGAGGATGTGAATAATATTTGTCCTTAAAAGGAACTTTGAACCCAATATGTCTGAAAATATTTGCTTCAGTGCTTAATGTGGTCAGGAGCTCAGTATGCCACGAATATGATAGAGTATGAGACAAATATATATCTATACTTGAGAATATACAAGTGGTGGGGGGTCCTAGGAGGTGCACGTCATTCTTTTGCCTCTATGCATGAAGCTTTCTTCTCCCAAAACACTCTTAAAACAAAAATGAATAAAACATTTTGTATGTCATACACACACATTGTAAAATTCCTGAAGTTATATCCAAAATGACCTGCGGAATGCTGAAACCGTTCAAATGATTTGTCCAGAGATCTGGAGCACAGTGCACTAGTGAGATGAAATAATTCTTTTAAGTACATTACCTTTGAGGGTTCAGTCAGTTGGTGCATTTATTGAGCTTGAGGTTTGTCTCAGCTTGTAATTCTAGACTAAGTCTTGTGGTCAGAAACAATGACTGTGATGGTCCAACACAGAACAGATGATGGACAAAAGGTGATGATATAAAGCCTTAACAATGTGCATAATGGAGGGAATGTGAGGGGAAAGGTTCAGTAATATCCCTCTGTGTATTTTTTGCTCCATGGTAACCAACAGATAGCATTTCCCCCTTGCAATGCTCTGTTATTCAAGGAAAACATATTTGGACTTTTATTTCTATTGCAGCATTTAAAAAGTGTAGCTTTCCTTGTATTTCATATTTCAGTTCAATGAGTAATGCAAAGAATTGCTAAAGGGAAACTGTCATGGGAAAA
>CM044439.1:101926405-101946685 GCA_024363595.1 Xenopus borealis
TCCAATCTGGATTTCTTTCACACTCTCTGTCACTCCAGGCACAGTATCTGGCATCCCTGTGCCAGCCTGATCCGAATCTCTGCTTTAGGTGGAGCATTTCAGCACTCTGGGCCCACCAGCAGTTTATCTCTCTCTCTCTATCCACCACATGGTTCTCTGTGCCAGGCTGCTCTCCTCTGCCAAGCTCTGCTGCTTCCTCTTCCTGCCAGCCACTCACTAGTTGCTGTGTAATTTCCTGTAGCTGTACAACTTGTTGCTAGGTAACGGCTTCCAGCACACAGGCTGATCCATTACAGTAAACTGCTGCCGAAGTGCAGGGATTCTGTAAGTCCCTACATTTACTTACTGTAGGTTTAGTTGCTTTAAAATATAAGCAGCACTTCTGATGGAGATATGAAAATACTGCAGATTGTAGACATTTTGGGGAATAAGAATTCTGGGAGAAAATACTTTTTTTTATATATATAGCAAAATATCAACGACTTTTTTCTTTATAAGTATAGAAATGTATTCAAGTATTCAGTTAGTAAATTAACAAAGAAATACCATTTGTAACTTATATTACTACTGTTCAGTTTCTGTTGAGCAAAAGAAGGGAAATGCTACTGAAAGGAACTGAAATAATGGATTAAACAAACTGGATAAAGAAATAATTGGGAATACCAACAACATTACATACTCTGCTGGAACCCGTGAATGCACTAGTGCCCAGAATGTGACCTGACAACACCTTGGCTTCTTTGCCTACCTACATTTCTTAGAGGTTTCGTCAACGGTTAGTTGAGCCAAATAATTGAGGCCTCATAACAGGGTGTCTGAAAAATAGGTTTAATACTGTATGTGCACTTGGGTTAATGATTTGCAAAGTGACAGTGCTTGCCAAACCCAAAGCTTTCCTTCTTTTATAGGAATTCTCAGATAGTTTCATACCCCTTTTGTATCATAATACTGTAAGGACCCATAGGTCTCATTTGTGATTGGTTTTCATTTGTTATTATTTGTGGCAGATAAGCTGCCAAATCGGTCTAAAGCACCCAAAGCAACAGCTTAAATCTGCCCTTGTACAGCCATGTTTATCCTTGATTTTGCCTTCACCGCAGCCATTGTGCATGAAGGCATATGCATGGCTAGTTCCTATATGGGGATTATAATGCTATATAAGTGCAATAAGAGGTGAAAAGAAAGGTGTTGACCTTCCTGGTAGAATGCTTCCAGCTAGGACCACGGTTAATTACTGGATGGTCTCCTCCAATCAACTTTGGGAGGAGTTTTCTTGAAGTTTCTCCCCCATCACTCTTTGCGTGAGCAAACAGGTTCTTTCTGTGAGTTAGGGTCTCCCAGCAATATAGGTACAGATCTAACAATTGTGTATTATTTTGGCCTGCCTGATCTTGTAAACACCCTGGTACTTTGCAAGTGGCAACACCTCCAGAACAGATTTCTGTGGCAGCTTTCCTGCAGCTTCTGAGCTGAACTGCAAGTCTCCATTCTTCAGCTGTGGATGCTCCCATTGAAGGAGAGATACATTTGTAGCAGGAAAGTAATTTTCCACATGGGCGTATAAATATTAAGTACCCCTATATGATTGTATTTATTTACCTGACACCCCAGGCCAGTGCTCCTATCAGCAGAAAACTGCACCAGCCTGGGGTTCTTCCAGCAAGCACCATGGAGCGATCCTCTTTCTGCTTCTTCTTTCTTTTCATGGCTGCTAGATGGAAAACCCAAACTTTAATGAAAAAGCCAACTATTTTGTCTGCCCCAGGAAATTTGAAGAGTGAAGAAGCAGGAAGAGGATCACTCTGTCGTGCTTGCTGGAAGAAAATTACTTTCCTTCTCCTTTAAACTTGGATGCTATAAAACACATGATCCACAAATAACCTGTAAAATACAATATATCCTAATCAGCAGAGCCAGGAACTGTACTAGGGTAATTTGTATGGAGGAGGGTGGGGGCCTGGCTGCACGGCCCACCCCCACCCTCCTCCATACAAATTACCCTAGCAACCCTGCATTGATTTGAATAAGAGACTGGAATATGAATAGGAGAGGGACTGAATAGAATGATAAGTAATAAAAAGTGGCAATAACAATACATTTGTAGCCTTACAGAGCATTTGTTTTTAGATGGTGTCAGTGACCCCCATTTGAAAGCTGCAAAGAAAGAGAAGAAAATGGCAAATCATTAAAAAACTATGAAAAATAAATAATGAAGACCAATTGAAAAGTTTCTTAGAATTGGCCCTTCTACAATATACTAAAAGTTAACTTGAAGGTGAACCACCCCTTTAACTAAATGTTGCAAAGTTGTAACAGTTTAGAGTTTGTACCTGAATTACTGAGCTGCCGGACTGAAACACAGAGACAGGGACATTAAACTTTAAGTTTAGATTTTGGAAAAACAGAAAAAGATAAATTATGGGAGGTAATTGAAAAAGTCTTTATTCTGGGGGAACAACTGTAAAACAACTGAACTGAAAAAACATCTGTTATCCGGAAAAGCCCAGGTCCTCAGCAATATGGATAATAGGTCCCATAATAAGGTATATATATATATATTATCTGTAAATGGACCAGCACACCAGTTTTTTCAATCAAAGTGATTTATTTCAGTGTCACTCACGTGTCCAACGTTTCGGCCCCCATTGGGACATTTTAAATAACCGTTAAAAATGATTCTATTGAAAACATGTTCAATAAACTAATTTTTAATGGTTATTTAAAATGTCCCTGGTGTGCACCCATTTTTCTGTATCATATATATGTCTATATATAGATATATACTAGAGAAATTTACACTAGAGAAAAATGCAAAACATGTTGAAGCCATATGATATGCTTTTACTTGATGATTTTACATTGACATCTGTTGTATTTTCTGCTAACAAGCTGTTAAAAAGGGCACAGTTTAGTTCAGGAATGTAGAGGATCTTCACCAGTAGTGATATTTGCATGATTTAATTATTTTAATGTAGAAAGATACATAACCACACAACTTGTTTGTACCAATATAACTGACGGTTCTCACTGAGATGACAGAAAACTTGGAGATGGAGACCAATCAAATTATAAAGAGAGCAAGTTCCACCAATGGTAGAAAGTAGAGCCCCCAGGCACCAGAGGTGCATCTGTTGAACACAGACAAGAGGAAAGTTCCAGCATGAAGCAAACACTCTGCCCAACTCACTGACTGCTCTCTCCTTGGTCTTTTACTCAAGTGTCCAAAACTGACTCCAAACAGCTGCAAGCTTTGCTTCTCCCCTCTCAGATTATGAACGGTAAGCAATGGCTTTATTCCCTGGAGCCAGTTGGTTCTTTTTATTTAGCATAAAAATACTTCTATTCTCCAATAACGCTTTTAGTTTGAGAAATCACAGTTATTGTAAAAAGAAAGACTAGATAATGGATAACAAATTCTACCTTCTGTCTATACAGATACAGGTATGGGACCTGTTATTCAGAGTGTTTGGGACCTGAGGTTTTCTAGATAAGGGGTATTTTCATAATTATGACCTCCATACATTGTCTACTAAAAAACATTTAAACATGAATCAAACCCAATAGGATTGTTTTGGCTCCAATAAGTATTAATTATACCTTAGTTTGGATAAAAAAAAACAAGGTCTTATGTTCCTATTACAGGGAAAATGGAAATCATTTTAAAAATTTCGAATTAATTGATCAAAATGCAGTCTTTGGAAGATGGTGTTCCCATAATTTGGTGCTTTCTAGATAAAAGAATCCACGGCTGTACTAATTCATATAAACAATGACTTTGCCTCTATGCTATATAACCACATGATGCTACATTTAACACAGCAAATTTCAATTGTGTGGGTGGAATTTTGTGATTTGTAAGGGAAAAATCATATTATTTAATTGTTTCTCTAATTTCTGCACCTTGAAGGTCTCTCTATGATCTAATTCGCATTAAAAGTTTAGGGCAAAGTTTTGATATATCAGAGGTGATAAGTTAGAGGGTGTATATTTCATATTTTATATGACTGAAAATGGGTATCTACTTTTTTGTGTTTTTTTTTACATTATGCCTAGAATATCCAGAATCCAGAGAAAATTCCATTTGCCTAAAACCATAGGTTATTTATTGGGCTTGTATTTACTCAACCCAATGCAGTATGTATTACACTTCTTCTCTATACTCTGATGATCTGGCACAATAGAAATGGCTTATTAAGCACAAGTAGAAGACACAACCTTGTAACCCCTTCTATTTTCCATACTAATGCTTCTTATATGCTTTTCTCTCCCTTTCATGTTGTTTCCAGTAATAAGCAAGGTGCTTGTTTATTAGCTCTGTGTTTAATTCCATTATCTGTGACTGTCTAATAAGGATTAGAACGACATTCTCAATCCTGCTTTTGTTTACATTTTAGGTTATTGAGATTAGTCAGTATTTTATTAACATCAAACATACACGACCTGATTATTTCTTATTGCAATGTTCTCCTTATGTTTAAATATTCTTGTACATTGGTAAAATGTATAAAATGCAATTCACTCGCTTCATCTGAATAGTGAATAGCAACTTGACCAGATCCTGAGAAAATAACAACTAAATATAACACTTGCCTGTCAAATATTCCAGAGGTGCTTCACAGCAAACTGTCAGTGGGAAATCCAGTGCAGGTATTTGCACAGAGTTCACTGTGAAAAGCAAGGCAAATTCTAAAAGCTTTTTTTTGTGCACTGATGGATATTGAACAAACTTGTGCAGTAATAAAAAACCTTATTGATTAAAATTACCATCTGCATTTTTCTGCATTTCTAAATGTACAACCTGTGACACTTCTACTTCATTAAATAACATCCCTTAGTCCCTGCCCACTACCTTTTTAATACACAAATTGGGGCCATGCGTGTAATCAGTGAAATAATTAAAGGGGAGGCGTTGATGTTTGGCCTAATTATAATTTTGAATTACTCTTAATACACACTATCTATTCAAATTGATTATTTTTTCCAATAATTTGAATGATCAAACTGCCTTCTAGACCACAATATACTGCAAAGCCATACAATATGAAGTAAATAGAGACATGTTTCCTTTTTTTAGCTATACTGTACCCTTCAGTGATAATCTGCAAAATTCTTTAACCTGACATCTCTTTTTGCCAAATGTGTATACATAGAAATTATTTTTGTATCATACTTTAAAGTAGTTCTTCACCTTAGTAGGATAAAGAGAGTGCTATTCAAACTTACAATGGGTTTTAATTTTTTTATTATTTGTGTTTTATTCAGCTTTTTGTTCAGCAGTAGTGATGGGCGAATTTATTCGCCATGGGCGAATTCCTGCGATTCGCAGCTGGCGAATAAATTCGCAAAAAGTCGAAAACGACACGACAAAAATGACGCGACGCGTGTTAAAAACATGCCGAGACTCGTTTCGCAGATTTTTTCGCCAATTCGTGAATTTCGCAAATTTTTCGGCGAAACGGGGTGGATTCGCCCATCACTATTCAGCAGCTCTCCAGCTTCCAATTTAGTAATCTGGTTGAAAATCTGATTCCAAATTCCCCTAGCAACCATGCCTTGATTTGAATAAGAGTCTGGAATATGAATAAAAGAGGGCCTGATTAGAAAGAGGAGTAATAAAAAGTAGCAATAACAATCTATTTGTAGGCTTACAGAACATTGGTTTTTAGATGGGGTCAGTGACCTCCATTTGGAAACCGAAAAGATTTGGAAGAAGAAGGTAAATAATTCAAAAACTATACACAGGATAAAATGAAGGCCAGTTGAAAAGTTCTATAACATAATCCAAGACGATTTAAAGGTGAATCACACTTTTAAAATGTTTCATTTATACCGATGTCAGAAATAATACAATGCTTGGGGCTGCATTACTATAATGGAATGGTTATTTCAATAGCAATCATTAGTAGTTATTACAACACAACCATTGAGCAAACTAAATTAGTTCATTATGAATTTACTGAAGTAAATCTGGTGTTTTATGATACTGAATACCAAAAGGCTATATAAGTGTGGGGCCTAGGTTTTTCCAGATAAGGGATTTTACCTTAATCTGGATATCCATATCTTGCGTCTACAAAAATAAATAAATAAAAGAAATTTAATTAATTGACGCAAACATCCCATAATTTGTATGTAAACATAAATAATAATTTTGGTCAAATCTGTTGTATTGAGCTTTGTATTCAGTCACATTACTAGGCTAAATTAATTAATTTGATCAAAATCCCATCAATGATTGATTGATGAATCCTATAGGTTTTTCATGCTCCTAAATCTTTGCAATCACAGGGACAAGCTGATTAATAGCAATGCTTCCACCATGCGAATGTCACTCAGCAATAGAAAAATGTGCTTCTTTCAGTTGCCTCTGGATTCAAGTCCAACCTACAGAGCCCTAAATATACGGATGAATGTCAGACAGACTGCCATGATCTAGATGGAACAGGAAGAATTAACACAAATGAAAACAGAAATAGACAAAAATCCTCTTCCTCACTATACTAAAGTGTTATATTTAGCAGACAACAACAACAATATGCATTTAGCTTTTTGTCAAACTTTAATAATTACAAACAAATGCATTCACTCTTAAAATGCATCTTTTTAGGTTTATTTAGCTTCAAGCTGCTAAGATGAAACTCCAAGCTCTTATCACTTTCCTGACTTTAGTCTGCTATTCCCAATGCCAAGAACCTGTGTATCCTGGTGAGTCTTACAATTTAATACTATAATAGCAAAAATAATTCTGAGAATTCTAACAGCTGATTACTAGGCAAACACAGCAAATATCTAAACTATTTTCTTTTCAATCTCAGTCTTTGACATACTTAAAGAACTTCGATTGTCAACAGTCACCAATGAGAACATAGTTACGGGTTCAAATCCCGACCTGACTGCATTTCGAGTGAACCCTGCAATACAATTAAAGAAAGAGAGGTATGCACCCATTTAAAATAAAGATATACAAAGGAAATTACATGTGTTATATAATGCAAGTAGACGTGTTGTGGCACAGGGACTGATTTACTATCTTAAGTGCTAAAGTAAACTTGTGCAGATGCTAATGGAACCAATCAGAAATCAGTTTTGATCAGGCTATAATAAATTAGAAACTAAAAGCAAACATCTGATTGGTTGCTAGGTGTTACTGTGCCAGTGCTATTTTACACTTTATTAAATTAGCCACATGTTATTCCAAGATAACCAATGAGCACTGCTGCATAACAAATATTTATTTATACACCAAACAATACTGCCATAGACTCTTAAAGGCAGTCTAACTAAGATCTGACTAGAATATAGCTTGGGCAAAAAAAGTTATTTTTACATTAAGAACACCACATTTACTTTTTGTTAAAGGTTATTATCATTTCTATATAGGGAGCCAAGGGTCTGTGCTTAGGGCACTAGTTTTAGGGGGGTGACTCTTGAATGCCTATTTTAAAAAAATAGTGAGAAAGTACATTCATTGCAGATCTGTAGAGGGGAGGGCATATATAGCCCTCAGTGCAGTATGCTTCACTTCCTCTAACAGGGGCCTAACTTTGGGGACCTGGGCCCCCCCAATGAAGATAAGTTCAGGGGGTTGCCGGTGACCCACAATTTTGCTGTTGAGAGCCACTTACAATGCCCCTGCACAAAACCATGGGTAACTATTGAAGATGCATACCCTGACTGTCCCCATGTACCTGCAAGCCCCCATCTATAAAACAATGTATCTATGGCTGCATTTACAATAACGTTATGGGATTCATAGGCAGCAGAAGAGGTTTCTACCTTTGGGGTCAGGCTGGGAATGGTTGACAAGGCATTTAAATTAATAACAGTATGAACAAATACAAAAATGAAGAAGTTTTTTCTGTGAAGTTTACTAAATAGATTTTACAAATTGCTTCTTTTGTAGTTCTTTCCCTTCAGATGGGTTGCCCTCAGAATATTCCATTCTTACGACCTTTAAGGTACTGACAGATGCACCTTCAGCTGTTATGAATTTATGGCAAATTATAGACTCCAATGAAAAACAAAAAGTTGGACTTCAGTTCCATAATGATACAAAGTCTTTGATTTTTTTCTACACAACGGCAGAAAGAACTCTATTCTTTAAGTCACACATTAATGTAAACAATCTTCTTGATGGCAACTGGCATAAATTGTCATTGAGTGTGAAAGGCAATGAGGCTAAAGTGATTTTGGACTGCCAAGAGATCAGCACAGTTGCCATGATGGAACCAAAGAGCAATAAACGCAACCAGTTTAAGTCACTGATTAAGCGAGACACATATGCTTCATTGGTAAGTACCAACTGGTTTTGGGCACTAGTTTGTGTTGATGCTTTTGGATGTGTTATATACTGTATGCTAAAGCTTTAAAAGAAATGATAAAATAAATGATATTGAAACACCTTTTTTGAAGATGAGGTTCTCACATCTTCAGACTTGGGCAGGTAAGTCTCAACTCCTTGCACCTCCAAGTAGAGCTTCTGTAACATACAAATCTTTTACTCTGGTGGGCCCTTGTGTAATTGTCAACCATATTGTAGCACACACAAAGTTGATCTTTAAAAATAGATTTGTTAATAACTTTTTATTTTTTTTGGATATTATACAATCTCTTTGCAAGTATTGTTAGATGGTACAATAATTTAATGAATATTTTAGACACTCTCATCCCTAGGATGTATCTATTACTCAGTTACAGGTGTAGTGTTCACAACACCTCTGAGCTAGTACTTACACATCAGTGAACTGCCTACTGGCTATGGCAGATGATCACAGTGGTCCCTTACTCTGGGAATCTCCTATTCCAACTTGACCAGTTGAGTTCATATATTGGCAGATGACACCACAGGGTTCCTTCCTGACCTCCTCATTGGATCCTCTAGTGCTTTGAAAAGACTAAAGAACCCTGCGACCCTGGTTCAATTACTGAACTGCCAGGAAAAATGCTTTAACCTGGAATGGGTAGGACTTCCCTTCCCAACTGTGAAAAAATACATGTTCTTAGTTGTGAATTACCTGAAATAAAAATTGGCAAAACCGTTAACCTTCAACATTATCATTCAATAAATTCTATTCTTTGTGAAACAATGAACATGTCTGTAATGGGGTGGCATATAGGACAATATTATTTAAGTTTTATTCGGCTGAATTAACACACTGTGATAGGCAAAAGTGAGATGTGTAGTTTAACGTTAATAGGATAATACTAACTGAAGGTCCACACGATCATTAACAGTCACTGGTACATTTCCCAGTTTTTCTAATAATTTAGTCTCCCTCTCAAAAATCCAGATATTTAAAATGAACAGTACAAGCTTCTCATGTCTGTCTTATTTTCACAGAATAGAGCACATTCCGGTGGTAGGCGGGGGGGGGGGGGGGGATGGAGCATGATCGCAGCATAATGACTTTTCCTGGCCCCAACCTTTTTATCACTTTGTCCCTGATTGGTGAAGTACCACCAGCTATCTCTTTCACTTGCACAATTATATCAATATCACAGGTACTGTATGTCCAAATTTAACAGGTTGACCTCCAGCAGCTTGAAATACACTGTGATCCACATAAAGCTACATCTGAAGAATGTTGTGAGTTGTCTGATCAGGTAAGAATTCAAAACTATACATAACTGCCAATGCATTAAGGTAACATTAATATTACGGAAGGAACAAAAACAAAAGTCATAAAATCTTTGGAGAGCAGTGTGCAAAGTCCCCAAAATAGTCACAAGCTGGCAAGTTTTTATCACCCTGCCATACTGATAGCAATCAAAGATCCAGGTCCCCGCACTTTTAGCATGAATACAGTGCTGTCTGCATTTGGCAGCACTGTTTTCATGATGTTCAGGCTGGGGGAGCACTGGCAGGTACATGCTGAAAAGGAGCCCTGTGGCAGGCAGTAAGGAAAGGTCTGTTGTGCACCTTCCAGTGCTGTACTCTGCACCACACACCGGATTTCTAATTCAGTACAACATGCAGATCCTGGGCTCAAGTCCTCCTTGAATGAGAACAGAGGGGCATAATTTTGTTCCCTTTAGTATAATAGCACTTGTGTCCAAGTTTATGGTAAGTTCACTCTCATGAAAGATTTAATCAACTAATTATAATTATTAATAAAGACGAGAGTTATAGGAAATATATATCTTGCATAGACCCATGAAGGCTCATTTACTAATTCGGTACAATATGTACATTTTGGAAAAACAATTGCATCCAACTAGTACTATGTTTACTAAGATTGGAGATAAATGTCTGGAGAAATTTCTGGAGATGTTGCCCATGGCAACCAATCAGATCTTTGCTAACTTATAGGTGGCTGTTTAAATCTAATTGCTGATTGGTTGCTATGGGCAGCATCTCCAGAAATCTCTCCAGATATTTATCTCCAATCTTAGTAAATATGCCCTTAAGTTCAGGTTTTTCCTTCTCTAAAACTAATACAAGATAAAGCAATCTAAAGAATCCTCTGTTCCATTCTTTGCCATTAAAGGGCTAGTAGTTGCAGCAAATGAACAAAATACACCAGGTGGGGGTTTGATTATTCTGAAAATACAAGATGACTTTCTAAACACAAACATGCTGTAATAAATATCAGATGTTCTGCTTCAGAAGAAAATGTGTCATACATATGTGATAGAATAAATGGTATGTCAAACCAAATTAATATTTTCCATTTTTGAGTTCCTGGCCCTTTTACAAATGTTTTATATTGCATGGAAATTATTATTGTGTTCAAAACTTTAACAGCTTAAATGAAAGCTAAAGAATAAAAACAACATGGCTAGATAAGGCTGTACATATATTTATGTACATGTATTTTATATATTGAACTTACTGGACCATCAAGAGGTTCAGCTGTTTTATAGTAGTAATGATCGTCGGAATCATTGCCCCCCCATGTTAAATCTTGTGAGATCATCTTTTGAGTGCAGTTGGCACCGCACATTCTGAGTGTGCTCTGGGCTCAGAAGGGCTGGAACTGGGAGTAGGCAGATTAAATGACTACTACCTTGGGCACTTTACTATCAGTGATGCAGTTTTATGAACTAGTAATGGGGATACTGGGGAGGGGGTAGAAGAGGAAGGAAGCAGCTGTATATGACATGTTAGAGGTAAACATAGAATGGTTCATACCATAAAAGAATGGGGGAAAAGGGGAAAAGAATTTCACAAAAAAGTGGGTAAAAGTGGGGCAGGTGAGAGAACTGCAGATGTAGTGTGGGGAAGTGAATGGTAAAGTACAGCATAGGAAGGTAGAGACATAATGACAAAATGTATTTAAAAGATAAGTGAAGGAGACAGAAATTACGAAAGGAATTATGAAAACAATTAAATGGAGATGTGAAAAAAGAAACATGGATTGTAAAATATTTATAAAAACACACTTACTGTATATACAGTAGCTACATTCACATGTCAAAAAAAAGCTTGAGTTTACATCAAATTGAATAGAAGCATATACTGTAGTGTACAAAAGTAAGGCACTTCCACACTTCCAAGTTTTCACGTAACAAAAGGAAATGGTTTATTTATGACCAGTGTGTCACTCTCAACCTTGACAAAGTCCTAGGGAAGACCAAAACTTATATATACACTGTTTGTGGGTAGTGTGTCACAACAACTGGTTCCAGGATCTTAAAAAGAAAGGAATCAGATAATTAAGATGCAACCACGTATATTAATGAAAGAGCGTTACAGACTCACCCACCAGTGAACCATCATCAAACCACACCCATTTTTCAGATGTACATGTTAACATATATACCAATAAATTAAAGAAATGGTAATTATAACAAATTATACAACATACTGCTCTGTCATTTTCTAAACCTTTCTTTGGGTCACACATGATTCAAAAATTCCACTGAGAAGGTTTACTCCTTCCGAAATATGCAACATCCTCACACAATGAAGAGTGAGATTACTGTATTCAGCATGATTCTGCTCATACATTATTTTTATATTTCAGTGTGGAGGTGCAGCAGAGATGGCTCTTGGTTCAAGTCCTCCGAAATGTAAATGCTCCCATGGACTTATAGGTCGTCTTGGGGCTACAGGTCCAAAGGTAATTTAAGGAATGCAAACCAAGTCATTTAAACTTAAAGAATATGAATGTCTTTTTTCAGTATTTAAGCCATTTTTTATTTTGTTTTAGGGTCAGAAAGGACATGATGGGCAACGAGGAGTACCTGGTACAATAGGAAATTTGGTAGGGTACTTTATAGGAGATAATTTTGCACCAAATCACCATGTTTTATGTATTGTTAATTGGGGATCAAATTTTAAAATTGTCTTTTTGTGTTTTTACTTTGTGCATAAAAAAGCTCTTGAACTGCGTGAAAAAAAAAGGTTTAAATGGAGCTTTGTATGAATCAGACCATTAAATAAGAAACAAACTGATAGCATTTCATACCCTTTTGGAATTCTTCAACCATAGTTAAATACTTCCAACGTTTGAACATCACCTTTGTTTCATTAAGTGAACATCTCTGGGCTCGGAGCTCCCGCACACTGTAATTCACAACATTTCAACAAAAGTGACTACAGTACACAAAAATATTTTAAAATATCTTTACTTGCAACCTCGAGATGTCACACACAATCAGTGAGCCCATAGAATCTTTATCAAGTTGAAAAATCACAAAAAATCACATCCTTTTAAATAACCTGCCTCAAAGTGACATCTTTATATAAATAAATGATCAACATCACATTGGATGGCAGATATATTTTCATGTACATTGAGAAAACAAAGGTGGCCATACACGGAGAGATCCGCTCCTTTGGTGATGTTGCCAAACGAGCTGATCTCTCTCCAATATGCCCACCTTGAGGTGGGCGATATCGGGCAGATCCGATCGTGGGCCCTAGGGCCCAACAATTGGATCACAATGCAGGGGATACGTGTGGTTGGATCGCGGGACCGCATCAACGAACAGATGCGGCCAAGATCCGACGGGATTTTTAATCCTGCCCGATCGACATCTGGCCAGATATTGATCGGGGAAGCCCGTCGTAGGGCCCCACTTACGGGCCGATTAGCTGCCGACTCAGTCTGTTGGCAGCTTTTATCGGCTTTTGTATGGACACATCAAGAATGGGACATTTAGACACTTATCGCAGGATGACGGACTTTGTTGAAACGTATCTGGAAAAAAGGAAAGCTCAAGAATCTGTTTATCTATTAATCTGTTTATCTATGAATAGAACTTCATTCATAAGCAATATTAAAGTCCAGTGGGGCCCTCCAAATCCATTGTGCTTATTAAAATAAGTTATTAAACTCTTCCATTGTCTTTTTGCAAACAGAGTTGATGGACTCCATGTCTCAATTCTGTAAAATGCTTTGCCATTGGTTGATCTATCCTCTTGTACTTAATGGGTAACCTCTGTTCACAAATCCAGTTGTAAGTATTTTAGATGCTTGGGACAAATTAATCTGTTGCCTGGATATTTTCTATTTATAGTGATGCAAGTATGATGAAAAATGTCTCTGCCTCACAATTAGTACATCCACAGACACAGTGGTGGAGAGGCCCTAAATTTGGTGGGCATAAGAAAGACTGTTTGCAAACTCTCTCTTGTTCTCTTTCTTTTCAGTTATGTTTATTGGTATTTTAAAAAAATAAGCAACAAGAGTAAAGCACCAAAATATTGATTTATATCAAAGGCTGTCAGTTTACAAAATAAAAGAAAATGAGTTTTACATATCAAGCCAATGAAAATAAACATCAAATCTAGAAAAATAAATGAATATAAAATAAAATCATCCTCTCCATCAAAAAATTAAACAAAACATTACACTGTAAATTAAGAAAATTAACACACCATTAATCTTCGAAACAAAATAGGTATGTAAAAAAAGAGTTTTTATCAGAAATATACATAAACTTTTCAACAATAGCCTTATCATCACAAAGATAAAGTAGGGAGACCATAATTTCAATAAATTTTCTATAAAACTAATGTTACTTTCTTGTTCTCACCAGAAGGGAACCAATCATTTTTAAAAATGCATAATTGGTAGTTCCCTGAAGGGCTGAATTGTACTCAGGACCTTAAACATGCTTACAAACGCTTTAAGGACAGTGAATTACTTCTTTCAAGTCTTTCAACATAATATCTTGGCTTTAAAACCAAATCCTGAGAAAAGTCCCCCACCAGAAACGTATTTACAATGTAATCCATTCTCTACCACCCTCTTTCCTCTTCTGAGGTTATTATATTCACCCTACACAATTGGGAATTTCGGATTGCTTTCTGTACATTCCACATTAAATATCAGACTTAAAAATGCTATTGTTTTTCTTTATTTAAGAAAAGGGAACTCATTAAAATAAATGTGTAAAGTCAATTTATTACATGCTATATTAAACACGGCATGTAACCACTATAGGGGATATAGGCCCGCTGACATCAGAAAGTCTCTACTGAAGTAGATGTGTTGTATGCAACTCATTTGTGTATACATACAGTTCTGTCACAGACTGTCATAAAGCTAAATCTTCTAAATCTTCTTCAGTGACAGTGAATATTGTCAAACCAATTACTTGTCTTATTTATATGAAGGGAACATCCCGGCATATGGTCAAATCATTGTAGCCACAAAGCATACTATATATTGTGAAGATGGAATCCACACCAACCACCAATTGTAGATCTTGGGCAGGATATAAAATACAGGTATCCTTGGTTTGAATATATCAGGAAATAAGCCAAATGGACATCATTAACTGGAACTTTTACAGCATCCCCATCTTAAGACGCAATTAGTGGGATCTCCACTTTCTTTCTTTGGCTGGACAGCCTGGACAGCTACCATTAGATAGCTTCAAATTCAGTTACAAACCCTTGTTTCTAAGAATTTGTTGTCTAAATTGTGTTTCCAAGTATCAAATGCTGGCTTAAAAAGTGGTTTTAACTTGAAACAAGATGTTTAACATCCAGTGTTGAGCCAGCATTTTACATCAGTTTTCACTTACATAACTGAAGTGCAATGTCTGAGTCAGTCTATTTATTCTAGCTTGCCCTTCAACTGCAATTTGTGATCAATTGACATAATTATGGAAGCTCTGCCTTTGCCCTTAATGGGGGTTTCTTGAGGACATACAGGTACCTAATGTGCCCTTTTTTTCTGAATAGGGGACCCGAGGTAACCCAGGAGCATATGGCCGGATTGGGGACCCTGGACTAAAAGTAAGCATTTTGTCAAAAAAGTGATGCTTTTATCTGTAATGCAATGATCCAAATAACACTATATTGTGTTCTAGGGAGAGAAAGGAATTGAAGGGGAGAAAGGAGCAAGGGGCCTTTATGGTGAAAGGGTATGTATTCTACAAAATATTATAAAATGACACACTAACCCATATTACTGATATTATTTTAACCTGTGCAATGCACAAGACAACATATTCTTAGATTCTTAGATGGCTTATGTTTAGTGAGTATTAAATGGGTTGTTCACCTTTAAATTATCTTTTAGTATGATGCAGAAAATGATGTTCTGAGACAATTTGCAATTGGTTTTCATTTTTTATTATTTGTGGGTGATGAGTTATTTAGCTTTTATTCAGTGGTTCTCCAGTTTACAGTGTCAGCAATCTGGTTGCTAGGACCCACATTGCCCTAGCAATCATGCATTGTTTTGAATGAGAGACTGAAATATGTATAGGAGAGGGTCTGAATAAAAAGAGGAGTAGCAAAAAGTAGCAATAACAATACATTTGTAGCCTTACATGTTTTATAATTGAGGTCAGTGAAAGCTGGGAAGAAAATAAAACTATGCAAAATAAAAAATGAAAAGCCAATTGAAAAGTTT
Organism: Xenopus borealis; assembly: GCA_024363595.1. Classification (NCBI taxonomy): domain Eukaryota; kingdom Metazoa; phylum Chordata; class Amphibia; order Anura; family Pipidae; genus Xenopus; species Xenopus borealis. Next base: position 101,942,221 of record CM044439.1, read on the forward strand.
CTTAGATTTAGACATTATATAATGTACAAAAAGTTAACGTAAGGGTGAACCACCCCTTTAAGTAATAACCCTCTCACACATTTACTAGTGTACATATCTAACTTCACATATGCATATGGCACAGTTCCCAAATATTTCTAAATGAAAAAATATACAACATGCATATCAACCCTGTATAAACAAAATATATTGTCTGAAAAATGGCTTACCAGTTACCATAGAACTGTATTGCTAATTTCATTAACTAGCTGATTTGTTTGAAGTGCAAGCACACTATTTAGAAGGAAGGCAAAGCACCTCTTGCTTTTTAAGGATAAAAAAACACTAACCACTTAAAGGGAAAAAAATTTTTTTCAAAACACATCAGTTAATAGTGCTGCTTCAGAAGAATTCTGCACTGAAATCCATTTCTCAAAAGAACAAACAGATTTTTTTTATATTTCATTTTGAAATCTGACATGGGGCTAGACATTTTGTCAATTTCCCAGCTGCCCTAAGTCATGTGACTTGTGCTCTGATAAAGTTCAATCACTTTTTACTGCTGTACTGCAAGTTGGAGTGATATCACCCCCTCCCTTTCCCCCACCCAGCAGCCTAACAAAAGCACAATGAGAAGGTAACCAGATAACAGCTCCCTAACACAAGATAACAGCTGACTGGTAGATCTAAGAACAGCACTCAATAGTAAAACCCATGTCCCACTGCGTACTATTCAGTTACATTGAAAAGGAAAAAGCAGTTCCCTCCTAAAGTGCTGGCACAAGTCACATGACCAGGGGCAGCTGGGAAATTGACAAAATGGCTAGCCCCATGTCAGATTTCAAAACTGAATATAAAAAAATCTGTTTGCTCTTTTGAGAAATGGATTTCAGTGCAGAAGTCTACTGGAGCAGCTCTATTAACTGATGCATTTTTAAAAAAACATGTTTTCCCATGACAGTTTACCTTTAAGCCTAAGGAATACTAAGCCTAAAAAGATATGCTGACTTACTGTAGCTGCAGTATTGCACATTAGTCTAGAAATCCGTTTTACTAACATAGAGCAGTTACATATGAGCAAATAGTAATACTAAACTCTGTGTGCATGTGCAGCATCAGAGTAATTACACACTGAGCAATTCCAGATATTTTGCCAGTCATGATTTTTAGTAAACCAAATGCTTATAGCCAAATCTGCAGAAGCCGCCCTCCATAGGCCCCAAAGAAAAAACAATTAAGGCGTGGGATCATTCTTGCTCTTTCCATTGATTCTGATAAGAAGCAAATTTGTTTTTACCTGTTTTGGCCCCATGCGTTGGATCTACTGAAAAGAAAAGGCTGCAGGAAGTATGGCATTGAGCTAATCTTTAGGGTTTTATACATTTCTATATAAGGATTTGTGAAGCCTTGTCTCTGGAGCTGCTTCATGTTTCTTGTTCCCATTTCAAGCACCTTTAAAGAATTAGATCCTCCACAGTATACATCAGAAATGTAATCTAATCAGAAAGTGTGTATTCATCTAAGAAAGTAAAACTATTCTTAAACTTTCTTTAAAACCTTTTTTCAAAGGGTGATCGTGGGGATCTGGGCTTCAAAGGATTACAAGGGGCAGATGGTTCTAAAGTAAGTAGATAACTAGATTTTCTGTAAAATATTACAATAAAGTGCTGTTTAAGTATAGCCAGATGAACATTTGTGGAAATATGACTCTTGAAGGATTTTGTTCTTCAGTTTAATTAATGAAGTGTATGTCTGGACAAATAAAAACCACTCCTGATGCTGGGGAGTATATGGGTAACATAAGTTACTCTTGAACTAAATATATCTAGTTATGTCATTTGTGGGATATCAGCAATACCAGCACAATGCTGTGGCATCTTGGGACCAAAACTCTCTTTGGTTCCAGTGGTGCTGGTGGCCCTCAAACTCAAATAATATATTGAGGCTTCTCTTTTTTTTAGAAATATGCATTTAATAGGAATTAATGGGGATGGGTGGCAACTTGTTGAAAAGACATAGTATATGGAAAGCAGGCAGGGAGATTTGTTTTTGTTGATATATATCAATTTACTGTATATTTATTTCATTTATATTGATCATTATAGGGGGTTGCAGGATCACCAGGGAACAGGGGACCAACTGGGCCTAAAGGAGACAAGGTAAGCATAAATCTACAAGTAAAAACATCCCCACAAGTCTCAAAAAATAGACACTTAATCATAGAAACAATGATTATATAATAATGTTTACCTGGTGTAAGTTATGCAGAAAGAGCTGTTCCAGTACTTAATTCTGATTCCCAGATAACTAATCAGAGTGCAGTATATCTTGTTAAAGGGATACTAGAATTTTTTTCAAAATGCATCAGTTATTATTGCTGCTCCAGCAGAATTCTGTGCTGTACTCCGTTTCTCAAAAGAGCAAACAGATTTTTTTATACTTAGGTTTGAAATCTGACATGGGGCTAGATATATTGTATGTTTCCCAGGTGCCCCAGTCATGTGATGTGATAAACTTCAATCACTCTTTTCTGCTGTACTGCAAGTTGAAGTGATTCCACCCCCTCCCTTTTCCCCCAAGCAGCCTAACAAAAGAACAATGGGAAGATAAACAGATAACAGCTCCCTAACACAAGATAACAGTTGCCTGGTAGATCTAAGAACAGCAATTAATAGTAAAACCCATGTCCCACTGCGTCACATTCAGTTACATTGAGTAGTGAAACAACAGCCTGCCAGAAAGCAGTTCCATCCTAAAGTTCTGGCTCTTTCTGAAAGCACATGAACAGGCAAAATGACCTGAGATGGCTGCCTTTACACCAATACAACTTAAAAAAATACACTTGCTGGTTCAGGAATTAAATCTTATATTGTAGAGTGAATTATTTGCAGTGTAAACAGTGTAATTTAGAAATAAAAACTACATCATAAAAATCATGACAGAATCCCTTTAATGACAGAGAATGTATTGCACTAAAAAAAACACTAGTCCCCCAAATCAGAGAGCTGTGTTTCTAGTCCATCATTTGCATAGGAACAAACAGTGTAGTAAAACAAAAATGAAATTGACTGATTGTCTTTGTTAAATAGCTACTAAAGAGGCAGTTTTGTGACAGTTAATGCAGACAAAAAAAAACATGATTCTTGTATTCTGAAAATGAGTATAATGGTCTATGATAATGTCTCTCACTAAGGGGGTTATTAATCAAAGTCCGTATTTCTCTCATTATTTCTATTAAAAAAGTCTGACCAACTCCGAATTGCAGATTGGACCTTATTTATCATAGAAAAAGCTCCCTAAAGTCGGTTCGGGCAAAAAAATCCGAAAATAACAGATTTTCCCTGCAAAAGTTTGGTTCTCTCTCCAAAAAGTCAGATTTTTTCCACCAAAATCCGAAAAAGTTGGATTTTGGGCCAAAACAATTATATTAAATTTGGACCTTGCCATTCACTTCTACAGTACCCCGACAGCTTGGAGATGATGGATTTTCGGATTCCAACTTTTTCCATCCTCGGGGTATTATAAACTCTGAAAAAAATAATTTTATACTAAAATATAATTAATTTTTTGGAATTTTTGCATTCGGAGTTTAGCAAACTAGATGATGCAGCTTTCATACAAATATGCATAACATACTGGTCCCTGGCTTCCCATCTAGGGAGAAGAAGGAGAGACTGGATCTGAAGGAATAACAGGGTTCAGAGGAGTGAAGGTGAGCTTTGGTTATTTTTTTACTGAATAAATACACATTTTTAAATGATGATATAACACCAGTAACCATTTGAATCAAGCACTGGCAAAGGCTTTCTAGTACAACACAAGCTATAAAATGTATTTATTCAAATACATATGGGGTATCTGCCCTACTACAAAGGGCATATGCAGTTAATGTATATAGAGGAGCTGTGGATACTTGTCTCTCCTCTGCGCAAGGAGGAAGAGGAGGAATCCCTACCCTTGTGAGCTGACAAGAAAGAAGTGCTGCAGAGGAAATGCTGGGAGAGAGAACCAGCAGAGTTATAGAAAGGTGCAGCAAGGCCTCAGATACTACTGTGTGTAAAAATACGTAGAGAACTCCAGTGGCAGTAAAGTGAGCTCTATTAAGGGGGCAGAAGTAGAGTTGGTCCTTGTCAGAAGAAACTGCCACATAAGTGGTGATTGTCCTAGCACCTCAGAGATAAAAACCATCTGAAATATTATTCAAAGTTGCTCCTGGCTGGCAGGCCTTATGTTTCATGGTTACTTAAATGTATAAGATCATGCAAAAAAACACATGAAACCATAAGTGAAGGGTGTTTTTTTTGTTTAGTTAGGCTAAGTCCAGTGTTACTTCAACAGTTTCTTCTCCAGCGATTTTCCACTGTCGGAGAAACAGCTGATTCAACTCCTTATTATAAGCATTGACAAACGTTGTAATTCACCTGTCTGAGCACACAGGGAGGATTTTTATGTAAAAATGCACTACAATCTGAAATCTGTCCCATAC
>CM044439.1:101982513-101994208 GCA_024363595.1 Xenopus borealis
CTGATTTGATCTATTTGCAATTCATCATCTGGCCACTGCAGTGCTAGGCTTGATAAAGGGCTCAGTGGAGCCCGAAATGTTGCCTTCACGTTGTATGCACATGACCTAAATACTGTAAATAACAGATTAACCTTTCAATATCAGTGTACTACTGGTTTTTACTATACTGAAGATTTTTTTTCAACATGGCTTGGGCACATGATATTTAAACTCTAATTAAAAGTCACTTAAAATACTTGGCAGGCTGCCCTTAGCTGGAAACAGCGTTGAACTAGTAAGTGAGCACTACTACAGTTATTGAAAACCTCAGAAAGCATTGCCCCAGCAGCAATTGTTTGTAACTGTAGCAATACAGGCCACTCGCTTATATTGCTAACATACAGAAAGTGATAGGTGGCAACACCTTTTCTGTCCATTGCATCTGGTTTTATCTACTGTATTTTGATTTACGTTCTGCCTCCAAAAACCAGGAAGAGCACCCACTACATACATTGGCATAATTGATATCATTACCGATTACTCTAAGGCAAGCTTCCAGTGGTTACGAAGAGAAACTTCTACTTTGAAAAGCTCAGTTTATAATAAAATCAACCCTAGTCCATTGGAAATTAAGAGCCCAGGGACCTTGGCAAAATCAAAAACAGTATGAATTGATTTCTGTGAATCCTCTGTGCAAAGTTTGTGAAAAATGCATAAAATGTATTATTTTGCATCCATTCCATGGCCACAGGGTCGCCTGATGGAAAACGCAGAAAGAGTTTTTTTTCTGGCTCTATCCTCTCTCCTCATCAATGTCTGGAATAAATAAGCAGGATTTTGGATTTCTGAAGTATGCATTCACTGTGTCTGCGAAATTCATTTAACAATAACCGGCTTAGATATGTTTGCTAACATATTTTGTATTCAGGTTGTTTAAAACTATTTGCAGCCTGAATGTAATCAATAAAACAGCAGTAAGTTAAAATCAAGCAATTCACCATCCACAATTGCTGTGAGTGGGGTGGGGCTGAGTCCCTAAAACCAATAAAATTTTAATTATTAGTGGACCCTGTGTCTTGTTTCAGAAAGAAATTTCAATTGAAATCACCCAGGCATAATGTAGTTTTATACAGTCACCCTCAACCTCCCTTTCACAACCATGAATTTTGTTTGTACTGCCTGTCTACATTGGGACTGGTGGGGCTAATCCCACAGATACCGAGTCCACCTATACAGCCCTACATGTTTCACTGCATATGTGGCTTTCTTAGGGGCATAAGTTACGAGCGCCAAAAATCTTGCCAACTAAATAGGCACTTGATGGCGTCCTTCTCTTCAAAGTGTGCAAAATCAATGATGTGCATGTTGTGGAAATGCGCAAGTGAGGTGTACTTCCATGTTGCACCATTCAGAATTCCTGACACCTTATGTCCCGAAAAAGTTAAAGCCACACTTATTTACTTATAATAGTGAGGTGAATTATACACAGTTAATTGCTTGTGTGAGTTAACATCAACAAGTGAAAAATTCATTTGATATTTAGTGATGCAAATTACTGGTGATGTGAAAGGGTAAATCAATCGTTAAACCCAAACTTTGCCCTTCCACTTCTACATCTCACGTATGATTCTATACTTAGAAGTATCATGGGGCCCTTGCTTAATTGATAAACTAAAGGATACCATGTATTAGTTCAAAAGCTATATATAAACTACTAGTATAGTTTACTTCTGTTATAACAAAAAAATAGCTTGTTGACTCTGTAGGGACCCATAAGTAGCATGGCCCTTATGGCTTCAGTCCCTTAACAGTACCTTCCTTTTCCTGTTACTGGGCTAAAACCCATGTAACTATATTGTAACATTTTATTGGTTATAGGTTGTGACAACCCCCTGCAGTGCTGTATCAAAGGTGCTTGCAGGGAGTGGAAAGGCACCACCAGTCATTATATCTGCAATAATTTTTGAATGTATAACAATACCTAAATACCTACAAATACACAGTGTCTTAGATATCAGCCATCCACAATGCAGCATTCGTAACTACCGATTTAACTATCTATCTAAAGGGCAACTTTGGAAGTAATCTAATTCAAAGGGTGATGATGTATGGAAGTACAGTGGTGTGAAAAACTATTTGCCCCCTGATTACTTATTCTTTTGCATGTTTGTCACACTTAAATGTTTCTGCTCATCAAAAACCGTTAATTATTAGTCAAAGATAACATTATTGAACACAAAATGCAGTTTTTAAATGAAGGTTTACGTTATTAAGGGAGAAAAAAATGGAAATGGAAGTTATCCACAAATGGCAAAAACATGGAACAGTGGTGAACCTTCCCAGGAATGGCCGGCCGACCAAAATTACCCCAAGAGCGCAGAGACAACTCATCCGAGAGGCCACAAAAGACCCCAGGACAACATCTAAAGAACTGCAGGCCTCACTTGCCTCAATTAAGGTCAGTGTTCACGACTCCACCATAAGAAAGAGACTGGGCAAAAACGGCCTGCATGGCAGATTTCCAAGGCGCAAACCACTTTTAAGCAAAAAGAACATTAAGGCTTTTTTTGCTAAAAAACATCTCAATGATTGCCAAGACTTTTGGGAAAATACCTTGTGGACCGACGAGACAAAAGTTGAACTTTTTGGAAGGTGCGCGTTACATCTGGCGTAAAAGTAACACAGCATTTCAGAAAAAGAACATCATACCAACAGTAAAATATGGTGGTGGTAGTGTGATGGTCTGGGGTTGTTTTGCTGCTTCAGGACCTGGAAGGCTTGCTGTGATAGATGGAACCATGAATTCTACTGTCTACCAAAAAATCCTGAAGGAGACTGTCCGGCCATCTGTTCGTCAACTCAAGCTGAAGCGATCTTGGGTGCTGCAGCAGGACAATGACCCAAAACACACCAGCAAATCCACCTCTGAATGGCTGAAGAAAAACAAAATGAAGACTTTGGAGTGGCCTAGTCAAAGTCCTGACCTGAATCCTATTGAGATGTTGTGGCATGACCTTAAAAAGGCAGTTCGTGCTAGAAAACCCTCAAATAAAGCTGAATTACAACAATTCTGCAAAGATGAGTGGGCCAAAATTCCTCCAGAGCACTGTAAAAGACTCGTTGCAAGTTATCGCAAACGCTTGATTGCAGTTATTGCTGCTAATGGTGGCCCAACAAGTTATTAGGTTCAGGGGGCAGTTACTTTTTCACACAGGTTTGGATTTTTTTTCTCCCTAAATAATAAAAACCCTCATTTAAAAACTGCATTTTGTGTTTACTTGTGTTTACTTGTGTTATCTTTGACTAATAGTTAAATGTGTTTGATGATCAGAAACATTTTGTGTGACAAACATGCAAAAGAATAAGAAACCAGGAAGGGGGCAAATAGTATTTCACACCACTGTATATTGTAGAAGAGGTGTGTTCAATCTGTGTCTGTAAAGCAAGCAAGATGAATTGTTTGGTGACAGTGGTATGAAAGAGGTAGATAGTAGTTAGTTGAAAAAGTTAAATGAGGGGGATTATTAGATGTATGGTTGAAAAGATTCTTCAAGACAGACAGGTGTAAAGCAGAATCAGTGAAGAATGTAAATTGTATTTGCAGGGGTTCCAGACAGCAGTCAGCAAGTTACAAGATTGATAACCAAGCCCTCCTCTTACAGTTTGTAACTTTACATTTTTAAATCATGTTTAACCCATTGATAACTCTTAGGGGGCTGTTTTACTAACACCTGCATTGATTTTTTACTCATGAATTCAAATACAGTATTATTTTTTAACAAGTGCAACTATTTTTGCACTGTGTAATAAGTTGAATTGCGGACACCAGTTGTAATATTTTTTTATTTTTCTGCAAATAGTGTTGGGTGCTTCATACTGTAGATACACAGAGAAGGCCATTAACTCTGGACAGCTGAATCTTGAAGGCAAGGGCAAAGATATGTTATTGTTCAGGTGCCATGTTTTGAGCATTTGTTCCTTATTTAAAATAAAAAACTAAAAACTTCTTGGGTGCAAGACTTGGGAAGGTGGTACATTCTCTAGAGACATGACAATTTCTGATGTATAGGTGGTATAAGGATTAAATAATTAATTGAGGAAGGGTGCCAAGTCTTCTTGCTTCTATGACCATGGTATCCCTCTAAAGTGGATTGTATTGTTTCCTTATATTTTTAGCATTTTAATTCAGGTAGGTACAGTTGGGTGGCCGCATGCAACATCTGATCACTATTCAGATCATGTCATGCAATGTGTCAACTGAAAGCCATTCTGCAAACAATTGAGCTATCAACTGAACTTCTAATTTGATGCGCTGAAAGTCTGTAAGTGCAATGCGTTTATTGAATAACTGTATACTGTTGATTTTTTATGGGAGCATGTCTCTCTCTTCTTTTGTGCATGAAGAGGCCTACTTAGTAAGAAAGCTTAACACTAAAATACAAAAATTATCTAATAAGAAACATCTGTTCATCAATAAGAGTATAAAAAGGAAATCAAGACAAGCTGAAAAAAGTTTCACATTATCCATGAGCCAGACATACAGCGAGTGCAATAACAATGGGAAAAAATGCTCCAGTCAGAAACTCAGCAGCATCCCTTTTTAAGGAGCACAGTTTGAATACTTCAACATATTTATAATTTTAACAGCTGCTAAGTAACTTAAATACCATCATTACAATCAAATGAAAATAGACAGTGATAGAAGACCATCCCCTGTACACTTTTTAATCGCAAAAATTCAAATTTTTAAAAATGACTCCTTTTTTCTCTATAGACCCTTGTACTTGATCGCAACTATGATGCAATTAATCTTTGCCAAAGGAAAAACATTCCTATTGGGTTTATTTCATGTTTAAATGACTTTCTAGTAGACTTAAGTTATCCAAATTACAGAAAGATCCCTTATCTGGAAAACCCAGGTCCCCAGCATTCACTTTGGAATGCCCTGGGCAGCTGCAGATTGACCATGTGAGCAAAAAACATAGCAGTTGATTTTTAACCACAGCACACAGTTTTGGTTTTGCAATCAATGAATGGGTTACGCACTGGGTTCTCACTATGGCCTTTATTAATTGATCCAGTGAGCTTGCACTTGCGCAATCAGGTACAGATGAAATGATCACATCCAACAGTGTGAGCTGCCAGTTTTTATGACAATCAGTGACAATCGCGTCAAATGCATCATTAAACTGAAAATTGCAACTATTGTCACAGGGGCCTATCGGCTCCCGGGGGGGAGTTGTCAGGACCAAGGAGGAAGCTTGAGGGTTAAAGTCCAAGTTCGTGGTACAAGAAGGGTTAGGCAAAATCGTAAACAAAGTCCAGGCAAGGGTTCAAAAAGGCAGGCGGGAATTAGCAAAGACAAAGTTCAGGCAAGGTCTGCAATTCAAGAATCAAGTTTAGATGAATTAACAAACACCCAGGAATATAGCAAACAAATCCTATAATCGGCATTGAATCGATGACCTGGGCGTCCTTTTATTTTGAATTTGGCGCCGGGCCGCATGACATCATCGTGCTGGGGTCGGTGTTCATATGCCAGCGGGATAGCACTGGGTGCCCCCATCTTGGCTTCAGCACCACTGTGGGTACACACGCCAGCCGGCGCTTAAACACGTGACAATATACTGGTATTGTTGCCAAACAATGCTGCATTTTGGGTAAAAAAACTCATGTCTAAAACTGCATCTTCCATGCTCCACCTTGGTAAGTAAACGACCCTTATACTCTTGTTGCTTGTATTACTTCCAAGAACATCATCTGAAGAAATGCAAACCATATTTTTCCAGTTCACATATATTCCTAATCAATTCATATACGCCAAACCCCTGGAATTTGCTTTCAGTCAGTCACAATGATTTCCACGCCCATCCAGAGTTGTGCAATTCATTTTATACACATTTTAAAAGATAATTTAAAAAAATTGCAAACATAGCCCACAAAATTTTAAATATAATGAAAAATAAATTATAAATTTGAAGAATATATGTTTTTCCTCTTTGATGCCATAAGGGTTTAATGCTTTAAAGTTATACATCCAATGTAACTCAGCATGCAGTAGGGCTTGATCAAAATTCACTTAATGCATACCTAATGTGATATGTTGGAGTCACACTGCTGCAAGAGATTGGATTAATTCAGAGAAATAGACAGGGACATTGGGTGATATGCTAATAGTTTTGTTACCACTGTCAAGGCTTCCATCTGAAAAGAGACTATTTCTTGGGACCAAAAATTGGGGCTTGATTTCCGCAGCAAAATACAGGGGAGGGCAGGTATAGACGCACTCATTTATTTTCAATGGGGTTGTACTCACACAAACGCATGTAGGTGCCGAACGCAGTTACAGCCGCAACATGCTGCATTTTTCCTGCGTTCGGCGCCTACATGCGTTTGCTTGAGTACAGCCCCATTGAAAATAATTGAGTGCATCTATACCTGCACTCCCCTGCGGCTAAATGCATCAAAACGGAATGCAGGGGAGCGCAGGTTTAAACGCCCGTGTGTAAGGGCCCTTACAGTGGAGTTTGTGGGGCCCCTCTGCTGCCCACGCTGAAGAACGTAGGTGCAGGGCCTGATTGTGTGCAACTGGTCCAGCATATTAACACCTGCTGTGCAGAGCTGTCAACTTCAAAGTAGGAGAGATCAGGAGAAACACAGTGCACTGCTGCAAAATTTTCAGACCCATTAATGATGTAAGGAAATACAAAAGTGAGCCTAAAGCCACTGACTACTCGCCACTAATGCAGACTTGGCTCGGATGACATTACTGAGTATTTTTTCCTATTAGACTGGGGAAGGCAAAATCAGGTAACTCCTGGGAAAATAGGAAGGTGGGGTGTGACAGGTAAAGCTGCACCTGTATAATAACTGTAGATATAGCCAAGAAGCTCTCCATAAATCCCAGACATGCCAATAACACCACTGTAAAATGACCAATGAGCACTTCATTAATTCCACACCTGCCAGTAGGATCATTGATAAATGGCCAATAAGCACTCTAAACTCCACACCGGTCAGTAAGATTGCTGAAAATGGCCAACAAGCACTCCATTAGGTGCCAGTACAAACAGTGAATAAATTGAAAGCATTAGTTGACACTTGCATAAAGTCACTTGGAGGATTTACTTCTGCAATAAATGCCACAGACTGCCTGAATCTGCTGTGCATTTATTGGTTCTGCTTGTGTGAAAAGGGCACATGGGAATTGCACTGACTGATTTCACACAAGTATACACAAGTTGGTTATAACAGAAAACCACAGGAGCCACTAACTACATGCGCATCATATAAAGTTATTTTTTTCTCTGCACTCTCTCCAGCTCATTTCTGTCCCTCTTACAGACTGGAGTCCAAAACTGCACTGCATACTCCAGATGAGGTCTTACTAGGGATCTGAAAGGGAACCTATAATTCTGCACAATTTAGTATAATCTGCAAAAATAGAAACCGTACTTTCAATACCCACATCCAGGTCATTAATAAACAAGTTGAAAAGCAAGGGACCCAGTACAGAGCCCTGTGGTACCCCACTACCAACACTGGTCCAATTAGAAAATGTTCCACATGGCACGTGAGCTTACATATTTTGGCCAAAGTATGGTACTAACACCTAATTTTTTGTGCCCTGGCACTCTTCCCGCTTCTTTTAGTGATTTTTCTTTTGTAACTTTGTTATAAGATGAATGTTGTTTTAGTTTAATGATACTGACCACTATTTTTAATTACAGCCACATTTGGATCAACAATGGATGATTAATTTATTATATAATGGACTGAATTGGAGTACCCTACACCTTTCTAAAGTGCTCTTATACTAGTGTGACAAGAATTAGGGAGAAAGACTACACCCATTATTTAAGTCCATGATTGTCACTGACAGGTATTTTACTGTTTCTATTTGTACTATTATAGTGTTGTTATTTTTTAACTATGGTGGCAGCTAATAGGGTGTGCACTTATTGACTTAATTAATGGGTGTAGTCTTTCTCCTTATATCCCTGATTCTTGTCACACTAGTGTGAGAGCACTTGAGAAAGGTGTAGGGTACCCCAAAACAACCTTTGTTTTGATCTCAATAAAATGTGAAATTTATTAGAACATTTGCTGGATCTGAGGGCCATCTGTTGCAAATTTTTTTACACGATCATTTATCCAACGTCACTGGATTCTCATGGTTATCTGGGGCAATACATTTGGCCTCAGTCATTTCCCTAACCAATCACAGACTCCTAAACCAACTATTTCCTATCTTTCTTACTGCTCAAATGAAACACAAGCTGAACCTGGAGAAGGAAAAGAGTTAATGCTCTGTGGTCCAAAGGGCAAAGCACACTAGTCATAGCCCAGCAGGAAAAGTCCCATCACCCCTGCTGCAGGCCAGTCCAATACTGCCTCCACACTTGTTGAGACAAGTCACTATGCACCTTTTATTATTTGTGCAGGTGTAATTCTGGCAGATTAATAATAGCAAATATCAGTAATATTTTGAAAAGCCAAAACCGGTATTACAGATTTTAGAATAGAGCATCCACACAGAACAGCAGTGGTAGAATGAGTCTTTTTTTTCCTTCAGTTTTAAGTCATTAATATATCTAGCACAGACTGCAACAAAATATAGTTTTGCAATTTCCTTTTTTACTAGTTCAACATTTGGACAACAGAATCAAAATCTGATGAGTGCAAAGAAAACTTGATAAGTCAAAAACACAGCGTACTCTGTATTTTATTTAAGCCATGAAAGGCTTTCATAGTGTTACGCAGACTTTTTATTAAAATAATTCCAGATGAACAGATGGAAAAATACTAGTACTTGACTCTATTTTCGCTTTAGATAAATGAGGGAAAAAGAAGAATTTTCAACAAAGCTTTTTAGGTAAAATAGGGATGAATACAGATGCTTTTGCAAAACCATATGTTTATCACAAATAGAAAACTCCACAAAGACTATACACTGAGTTTACATTGATCCAAAATACGGAGGGGCTGGAAGCATTGCCATTGCATTGGCATTGCCCTGTGATAACCCATTTTAGGAGAATATAGCAGCACTCCTGCAAAAAGTACTTTTCTGTGAAGACAAAAAGGAACACCAAGAGCCCCAATAGTGTAATATGTTTTTACAAGGAGTAATGATAGAGTAAACAAATTAATACTCACAAGCCAGGGTTACCAATAGGCAACCACTGTATATGCAGGTGGGGAGATTATCCTGACCCCACTCAGGAATAAGAAGTCACTCTCTGTAGAAGGAAGAAAAATGGGGATGACACCCCTCCACTCGGGGTGGACTCGGTATAGTGATAAGACAAAACAGAGGCGCCAAAAGGATAAAATTAGCTAAAAACACTTAAAAACCCAATGGGTAATTTAGAGGAGGTATTAGTGAACTTACCTCCTCCAAGCAGACACCAACGAAAGTGGTAATTTTCAGTAATAGTTTATTCACAACAATATTGCAACGCGTTTCGCAGGCATTTCCTGCTCCATCAGGCAATGTGGAACGGGAGCAAAAAAAACAGTGTCTTTGTATAAACACACCTTTTGGCGCCTCTGTTTTGTCTTATCACTATACTTTTCTGTGAAGTACCACTAGACCCCTGGGTCTATGTCTTGGGCAAACTCTCAAATTTTACCAAAGCAGTGCAACGGTTAACTAACCATATACTGACAGCAGCTATGAGGCTCCTGGTGATTGAATAGGTTATAATCACTTCTTGGGTCCCAATGACCTCGAATGCAGTGGTAGGAAGCTGGGCTTGATGGTTTAAGAGGCCAGTTCTCCCACTCACAGTTCTTGGGGGTTGGATAATTGGGATGGGGTGGCGAGGAGGGTTATGCAAAGATAAGTAAGCCTACCTCCAGTCATTTATGGATTGTGGGAGAAGCAGCATCTCATCATCCCTTCAGAAAAGGGCTGGTTGTGTATGTTGTCACATTTGAAAAAGGGATCTATACTCAGAGCTCCAGGGGGAAGTAAAATGGTAAGAAGGAGTGTGAGTAGCTTGGTAGGCCTTGGGTCCTGACAGGAAGGTAAGCAGCGTAGGTTTAGAGCTGGGGAGAAAAGAGGCAGAACCAGGTATTACATTTGAGAACAGGGTTAGTTCTCTTGGGGGTGATTAAGGATTGCTGGTAAATGTAAATGTTTGTTGACTTTCTCAATTCTGAACTGAGAAAGCCAGTTGTATGACTGGTGAAACATCTTCAAGAAAAACACAGAATATCCAGTTGTATTGAAATACTGTATTTTATACTCACACTAGCTTCATGAAAGTGAGACAAATACCTCTCTAAGCATGTGCAGCGCCATAACTGCATCTGAACAGAGATTCCTAACTATGGGTTGCAGGTGTTATGGCACCCTAATAATAAATTATGGTTTGATACAATGTAAATTACTAGTTAAGATACTCCTAGAAGCCTATTTTTTGCTGTCTTAAGAGTATTGGACCAATTACAGGATGACAAACATGACAAGCATTTATATTTTTCAACCCTTTGTCAAAGTTGAGGGAGACTGACCAAATTGTGGTCTGAATAAAATCGGCTTAATATGACTATAACCTGATACTTTATATGATTGCCTGTATTATAATCCAGCTCGATTTCTCATCTTTCAACTTCCTGCTTGGCTGTACGATGTGGGAAGCAGTTATATATATATAAATCGAAATCTAAGACTAAATGGGGTGGAAATATGTAAAAATTCAGATAAACAGAGGGCACACCTTACTAGCAAATATTAAGGAAAATACATACACTGGAGGTGCAAAAAACCAAGGTTACATAGAGTGAGCAAACAAACAATATACTATACAATTGGTTATGCACACTCAAAAAATATATATAATTTGAAAATAAACTCTGGTCGCATCAAAATGAATTCTTTACTGTTTGGTAATAAACAATATTTTTAGCAAATGTACAGTTTTATACAACGATGACATTCATAGTGATAGCATATATACCACCCAAAGGTTTTTATGAAGCAAAAAAAGGAGCAACAAGGAGCGGAAACACCTGCCAAAATTGTGACTAGTCCCAACGTTTCGGCACAAAATCAAGGGTATTCTGAATTCTATCACTATTGCCAATTGTATGGTATGTGGAAATATGTAGAGTCAGCTTTCTCAGCAACAATACTAAAAAATGCAGTGGGATATCTTTAAAATCCAATTTCTTTAGCTCCATCTCTGTCTCCATCTCTCTAAAATAATTTGGGTGTGCCTTGTATATTACCTTGCTATATGCTGGGTTTATTAGCTATTAAAGTTGTTTATCATAATCAATGAGTAACTCAATAAATCTACCCCCAAATCATTCCCATTTAATGCAAGACTCCTGTATCAGCATTTGCTCTGATGCTCTTCAAGCTCAATATGGGGTTTGTTTTGGCTTGAAAGTTATCTTAAAAGAACAGGGAGTCAGCTGGCATGGGAATATTTATTTGACTTTCTGCAAATAACTTAAAAAAATGATATATTAAAAGGAACAAATTGAACAGAAGATGTATATCAAATTCTTTTTGCAGACAGTGTAATAACTAATCCAGCCAGGAGAAATATTAACAAACCAGAAGAAACAGGAACATACTGTACAAACTTCTGTAAAAATAAATAAAATATATAAATAATGAAGTAAAGATACATTGGTCCATGAGTAATATTAGGGCTCCTTTAATTTTGGTTTGTGTGAAAGTACAATGGCACTAAGGGGT
>CM044439.1:101999018-102019433 GCA_024363595.1 Xenopus borealis
CGCCTGAAATTCAATGTTTTAGTTACTTCCTTATAGAGTTGCCTCTGCAACAGAATCTCAGGAGACCATGTTATGATCACTATTTCCTAAATGCTTAGCCACACAAATTCTAGAGATGAGTTCAGTATTATTAGTTATTACAAAATCCAAAAAAGAGTTATTCCTAGTAGGTTCTTGAATGAGCTGGGATAAAAAGTTGTCATTAAGCATATTTACAAACCTAATAGCTTTATCTGTCTTGGCAACCCCATTACCCCAGTCAATGTCCAGATAATTGAAGTCACCCATAATAATAACTTGACCTAGTTGTGAAACCACTTCTATTTGTAAAAGTAGCTGGGCTTCATACTCGTCACTTATACGTGGTGGTTTATAGCAAACACCAATGGAAATTTTCTTTGTAACCTTATGCCCAGTTGAAATCTCTACCCAGAAGGATTCTAAAACCTCACCAGTGCCCGTAATGATTATTTCTTTAGTGTATGGCTTTAATTCAGGCTTTACATACAAACACACTCCTCCCCCCTTTCTAATCCATCTGTCCCTCCTAAAACACACCATTTAAATTCACAGTCCAGTCACATGTTTCATCCCACCAGGTCTCAGTGATACCAAATATATCATAATATTTAGATGAATGCAAGGTTGCTAGGCTAATTTGGACCCTAACAACCAGATGGCTGAAATTGCAAACTGGGGAGCTGCTGAATATGAAGTAGCCTTTGCAGCTAGTTTGCTCCTCTGACATGAGTCCTAGGCATCCGTTCCTGCCATGTGGCATTGTCACAGCATGATTCACAAAGAGCCTGTCAAAGAGTTTAAATGGAAAAAAAAACACAAAGTTTCCACCAGGTCTGGCAATGCATATCAACAGTGGCATTTACTGGTCGCTTATTTGAAAGCAGACTTCTGATTGGTTGCTATGTGTTAATAGACATGGTGCAAACATTGTAAGCTTTATTACATTATGTCTTGTGTTACATTAAACATCTTGCCACTGTACACTATGCACTATAATATTCTCTTTTGACTATTATTATTTATTATTAACATGTGTTTAGAAAGCACCAACATTTTTCACAGCTCTGACTACTGCTTTTGGTTTATTGTCACTGTACTTAAAGAGTAACGTTGCACCAGCAGTTTTAGTAAAAGAATGACATTCTGAGTAAAATTGGGTTTTGATAAGAATATAATTCAAAATAAAAAGTAGTAGAGTAGTGGAATTACAGCAGAGGGCGCACATGAGTTGCATGCTTTATACTGGGACAGAAATGAATTGGTGAGCATTGAAAGAAGCAGAACTGTGCAGATCAGGCTGAGTGTAAAAACCTGCAGAACTGGGTGACAGAAAGGAAGATTTATACAAAGGACTAAATAAGTTGCTGCAAGATTAGTCTATAAGATTTTAAGAACGGCTCCTGGAAGAACTGATACGATAAAGTGGCATTTTCCCCCCAGACAAATCAGGTAAGTACAGATACTCTTAACAATTCCTAATGCTCAGGAATCTAGTTGAAGAAAACCCTTTGAGTAGCTGATATGAAGTTCTATGTTGCTTTATAGTATTCTCTGTGAATACTGACTTGAATGGGCACATTCAAATGTTACTTCATAAGTAAGCTAGTTTAACTTGATCTATGGAATGATAGTAATTAGCTCACTGAGAGTATATTTAGAGTGGCTTTGCATTATGTTTTGCATTCATTTTCACTTAACAAAAGAATTGATTGTGGCTTGTAGAATGTAGAGTGATATGCTATTACATAAGACACACAAAGAGAAGCCGTTATCTATATTTTTGTTTGTACCATTCATGTGGGAAACGTTCAAATGTTGAAAGTGATAGAAATGACTTGATAAGTAACTGCTTTAATGCTTTATTATATCAATGATTAACCTTTTGTTATATATTATACTAAATATATCTTTTAGGGCATCTTGTTCTCATCAGAGACTTCACAATGGCATTTAAATGTGACTTTGGTTATTTTTGAGTTTTATGCTAAAGTCAAAATCTCACTGTTGCAATCAACTGTTCTGTAGTCATGCTGCACAAAATTTACAGCATTCATCTAAAGGCAGCCAAAGTTTAAGGAGTTCATTTAGTTAGTATTTCCTTAAGGAAAAGCATTATATCTGGAAGAATGTGAAGCAAAATGTTTTAGTTAAAATCTTGCAGTGGTTTGTAGAGTTTTTATGCAAAACTAAGCTAAATAGGAATGCAGCAGAGAATGAAAATGTGTCCTGTGCATTTTTTCCAATCTACAAGACCCCCAACTATGCCCCACTACAACTGGTTGACTTTTAAAATGATAAAAAAGATCTAGATACCATAGTTCAAATTATCCTCTGACTCCTTGTGGCTTATGGTGCAAATCAAAGTTCAGTTGGTTCAAGGTTAAGGGCAATGACACATGGGATGGTTTGTTGTCCAGGATAAAACGTGGCTACTGCAGGTGACAAATTGTCCCTCATAAATTGCCAGTTGGGACACATATGCAGTATGAAGTTACCCAAGGTTTCCTCACAAGTAAATATCAGGCTACTTCATTAAGCACAGAAATAGGGGTTGTGGGAACATTCCAAGGCTAATTAAACAATTATATACAATGGAAGTGCTACTGATCTGGCCAAATTAACTACAAACAAACAAAGGTGGGGGGAGGGGGTGATCAATGCACATTCACTGGTCTCCTGTTTCATAAGTCATCCAGTATCTATACAAATGTGTGTATTTACAAAAAGAGGCATTTTTACTTACAATGTTACGATCATGTTTACCACATCAAGGTAAACCCCATATGGTGGTCCCTAAATATTTAACTCTGGGCATAGTATTTAAAAGCTGGCACCTCCCTGCACAGTAGCATTTCTAGGGATAAGTTTCTACTGACCTGGGCATTGCCTTCATTCAGAGGGCTTAGTCCTCCCCAGCCATTAGCTTGTAGAAGCGAGAGATTGCCAAGACCACAGCATTGGTTCCACAGGCTTAATCCCCCCCTTCCCCTTGCAGCTTTTAAGAGTGTTTTCCAAACTTGACAGTTCAAGATTTCTTAAATGAAAAAGCTCCAAATGTACATAAAAGTAATAGTTGCCAAGTCTGACAAGCTGTACCGCCTGCTGGATGACATATAATTATGGTGAGCAAGCATTTCCCTGCAGTTGGGGCATGTATAATGATTGGACTGATTTACTGCCATTAACAATGTGTAGATATGCTTACCCCACTGCTGAGCAAGTTATTTGTTTACAAATGCATAGGATTTGTACCTCCACATTGGTACAGTGATGACCCTCTTTGAAGAGTACACTGTAAAATCAACACTTAGAGGCAGATTTATTAGGGGTTGAATTTCAAATACATGTGAGTTTTTTGAAACTCCAAATTAATTCAATTTACCCAGAAATTAAATTGGGAGGGTATTTCTTAAAAAAAATCAATATATCTAAAACTGGGATGAATTTTACTAACTCGAAAACTCCATTTAAATTCCAATCAAATTCAACCAAACTCGAGTCGAGTTTTTTTCTGAAAAAAAGTTGAATGTCAAGAAGGCGACTAACATCTTCAAAATGGTCACTGGACTTCTCCCATTGATTTATACATGAATTTATCCGGTTTTAGGTGGTGAATTTGAATTCTTAAAAGGTCCGAGTTTGATAAATCTTTAAAAACCCTTAATAAATCTCCCCCTTAATTTGTGGTGTAAGGCTATTTACTGGGGAAGGAAATCTACTTCTTTCAATAAACTGGCAAGATGCCAAGCTTTAATGCATCAATGGGGCATACGCATGTACAATTATGTCTTACACAAGTCTTCCAAAATGTAATTTATATCTTATTTTTATAACCCCTCATGTATCCCCTCAATCCCAAATCCCCGTCCCAGCAGGTCTGGATTTGTGGCAAGGCCACAAAAGCCAGGGCCTAGGGCAACAAAGTATTAGGGGCAGCATGACATCCAGCCACTTTCTGGGGATCACTGGGGATGCGCAGTTCCCAGTGATCCTGTGCATTCACTCTGGTGGGGGGGTAGCGTGGGCGGGTGAAAGAACCGTGTGGTCAAGGGGCTCCCATCCATGAAATCCGGCCCTGCCTCCCAGTGCAATATGTTGACCAATTATTGTTTGATGTACTTGTTTACTCAATATTTCATCCAATCCATGTTTATTATTCTTGTTCATATCAGTTCATCTATTTTGATGCATATTGAATATGCATGTCCTTTGATAATAAAACCTTCTAGACTATTCCAGACAATACATAATCATGATAAGATAGGAAAGATGTTGGTGTCTGATATAATTCAGACTGACCAGGGCCAGAACTGGGGGTAGGCAGAAGAGGTGTATGCCTAGGGCTCAATGAAGGGGGTGTACCAAACACATACCTCTTCTTTCAGCTTACCCCATGTTACCCCAAGTTTCAGCTTCTCAATAGCAGCAACTTCAAACTTGTCACAGGAGGTCACCATCTTGGAAAGTGTCTGCGACACTCACATGCTCACTGGGCTCTGAGCAGCTGTAGAGAAGCTAAGCTTAGGGGTTGTCACTAATTATTAAGAAGAAAATGAGGTTGGCCTGTCATATAAGCTGATGCTACAGGGCTGATTATTACATTATGATGCTAGTTGCACTGGCTTCTGTGCTGCCATTTAGTAATTATCCATATTAATTACTGATCAGACATTTCGATTCTATATGTACTGTATATTGTGAGTCGGTCCCTAAGCTCAGTAAGTGACAGCAGCACAGAGCATGTGCAGTGAATCAGCAGAAAAGAAGATTGGGAGATTTAGAGACACAGATCTTTACTAAAATTTCTAGCTACTTCTTTAGTTTAACTTTCCTTGTCCTTTAAGGGACTAGCAAATCACCTCACAATTATGTGAGTTCAAACATATTCTCACATTCCCTCCTTTTGGCCTTAGTGAGTGCGTCATCTTAAACCTAACTATCCACAGAAGAGTGAGACCCCAGGTTAAATACTTTGTGACATCAAGACTATACAAGTAACACGTGGCTTCTTTGTTAGTCCCCACAATCCCCAGACATCTAGGTAATAAAGCTGTATTGTGGGTAAATAATATGATTGTACCTATTACATTTTGTACGTCAAAACCTGAACTTGCTTTGTTAATAAGGTATTTTAAGTGTACAACTGCGCTTAATGATGGAGAGGGAAGTAAAGGAATTGTTGGGAGAAACAATTAACTATTTATCACTGAATGTGCCCTTGCAGTTTGTTAGGCCACAATGAGCCCATATCACTGATAATAATTTCACTCACAACTGTCTAGTTCTCAGGGCCTAATGAGGTGTTCCATAGTTTTGTACTTTATTAGGAAAAATATTGCAGTGACATAAAAGAAAGTAGAATGTTAAATGACAGAAAGGAAAATAGTTGTGGGTTTCCTATAAAGTAAACCCATTTTAATTAAATAAAATTAAAACCAGCAATAGGTAGAATGTGAGCAAGCACTCCCAAACATACAACCAACTGATTGCAAACATTACATTTAGAAAATAAAAAGCACAAGTCAAGTTTGGATATATTTTGAAGCCTAAAGACGTATAGAAACAATACCCTGCAAATAATATTATTTATCACATTTATAACATAAAAACTGCAAATCTGCATGGAAAAGTAAAGAGAAAGTCATCTGGAAATAAAATGTTAAAAGATGAGGGTGTGTTTTCCTAAAGTTGCAGTACAAGAAACAAGCAACACCCTTCTAAACCTTCTAAATTCCATATACACATGCCAATAAAAAAGTGAAATATAGAACTGGTCTGCATTAGACATTCTGGTTATAGAGAATGGTGTTAGTCAATAAATAAAAAATAAATAAAACATTTAAACTCTTCAAAAAAAGTCAGATAATTACAACTTATTATTGAATGTTTATTGTTGCATGTTAAGTTTACCAGGACCCTCATAACTGTAGCATTTTCTAACCAGGAGGACTGTACTAATTCATTACAATGCATCTTAAACAGATACTGAACTTCCTGTGTGTCTGTCCCAGTCTTCTTTGACCATGAAATTGTAACAACCTCTTGGCCACCCCCCTGATACATTATTATCAGATTCCAGTGCAGAGCCTGAGTCCCCTTTGAAATGTGAAAGGATACCTTTGTGCCTCCACTTACTGAGATCTGGGAATACACCTGCGGGTGGCCCCATTAGGAAAACATTCAACACACACTTTATTGTGTAACAAGTATAGTAGCTTTATGATAAAGAAAGTGCAGATTAAAGACAAAGTAAATATGCATTTACATCCAAATAAATGACCCACTAGCCTGGAAATAGCTGCAGTTCCTTCCTGGCACTTTCTCAGTCCCTTTTTCCCCCAAGAGCTTGATTGTTCCCAGGTAGCGCTACCTGCCCAAATACCTTTCTCGTTGGACAAGGCATTTGCTTCCACGTGGCAGGCACACAGAAGCCTGTATCACAACAGGAGACCCGCTGGATCCCTTTCTTTTTCTACCCTCCCTCAGGCACAACTCACCTTTGGGATTCACTCAGATGGCTAGGCTCACACAGAGCTGGAACAGGCATCCACAGCAATGATGTCCTCAGAAGCTCCAGGCTCTCCTAGCTAAGCACATAACTTGCTTTATCTTCAGGAAATTGCTCTCAGCGCTGTACATAGCGCGAGCAATATAAAACCCCTTTATTCCTTACAACTAGATACCTATCAGATAATTTCAATTACAATCAGATACATTCTGATCAGCCTCTCTGTTCTGTGGTTTGAAACATTCATAAATTTCTCATTGCACAAGGGGTGTGAGAGCTGCTAAGCGAGTGTTGCATATGATCTAAGTGTTGCATGTGAATTAAGTGTTAAGCAGGTTTTGACCCTTAAAGTGGTCAAATAGGCATTTGTGAGGAATTGCACTTGGGAGGCTGCAAGTACCCAGTATATATGAGTGCAAGTGGGTTTGCTAGTATCACTCAATGTGTGTCTTGTCACATGTATGTAGTGTTGAAGCACCAGTTCCATGCAGTATTTACATGTGAAAGATGTCGGTGGGTTTTCACTTGCAGCACTGAGGGTAGCGGCAAATTTTGGGGAGGAAAGGAGGCTCACAGAGCAACCACTGGTAGGGGTTAGTGGAGTGGGGGGAGAAAAAGGGGCAGTGGAGGCTAATGAGGGAGCAAGGTTTGAGATAGTCAGGATGGGAAGTAGGGGACAGAAGGGTAGGGGGGCTGGTCCACAGCTTGTCCAAAGTAGCAAATTCAACATTTTGGCTGAAGATGCTGGGGAGGAAAGCTCTGAACTGGCATGTATGGAGCAGGCTGACTCTCAGAGCACCCTGGGAGGTAGTGGCTCTAATACGGGTGGTGGGAGGGAGTGCAAGGAAGGAAAGGCAGGTTCCAGTTATATGGGATTCAATTACTAGAAAGGTGGTAATCTGTATATATGGTACCAGTATTAAATGTATGATTCCAAATGCAAGGAGTCTGACTAGTAAAATGGGAGAGCTGGAGGTGCTGGATGGAAAATATGATGTGATTGGTGTGGCTGAAACATGGCTGAAAGAGTCGTATGACTGGGCAGTTAATATAAGTGGCTAAACTTTGTTTCAGAGGGACAGAGGCAATAGAAAGAAGGAGGGTATGTCTGTTGTTAGGTAGGCTTTAAAAGCTTATATAAAGGAGGAGGTTATGTTAGAAAATGAGGGAGCAGAAGGCTTATGGGGGAGTTCTTCACCAATTGTAAAGAGTCCAGCAAATTAATTTTAAGAGTATGCTATAGACCCCTAATGTAAGTGAAGAGGAGGAGGCTAAGCTCCAGATGCAAATAGAAAAGGCTGCTATTTTGGGTAAAGTTATGATAATGGAGCATTTTGATTACTCAGATATTGACTGGAGCAACAGTAATGCCAGATCAGTTAATGGGAACCAGTTTATAAAATTGTTGCATGACAATTTTATGACACAGGTTGTTGAATGCTATTCTGGATCTAGTGATTTCAAATGTGCAAGTCATTGAACCCCTGGGTAATAGAGACCATAATGTTATATCATTTAATGTCTGGTGCAAGAAACAAATATATACTGGGGCAACAAAAACCAAGAATTTCAGAAAACCAAATTTTTAGTGCCTTGAGGGCATCCCTTGAGAGCATTGATTGGGGCATTATGTTTTCAGCTAAAACACAGAACAGAAATGGTTGTAAAATGATATTTAATCAGTTCTGTTCTCAATTTATTCCTTTAAAGGGGAATTCGACCCCCAGGCACTAACCCCCATCCCCCCGTAGGCCCCCCTCCCTCCTCCCCTCGGCCTACCTCTCCCCCCAGGCTATTGCCCCTAAGTCACTACTTACTTCTCTGTGTAGGTCCCCTCCAGCAAAGTTTATGTGAGCCATCTTCTCTTCCAATGGCTTCTTCCTAGGCCATCTTCTCTTCCAATGGTTTCTTCCTCAATCCAGCTCCGTCGGCGGTGGATGTGCAGTAGGACGCTGGTACGACTGAGGATGCGAACAAATTTCACAAAGTTCAATCAACGAACTTCATGAACTTTGTGCGCATACGCAGTAGTACCAGCGTCCGAGCGCCACCGGATCCAGGAAGAAGCCATTGGAAGAGAAGATGGCCCCTGTGAACTTCGCTGGAGGGGACTTACATAGAGGGATAAGTAGCAACTTAGGGGCAATAGCCCCGGGGGAGAGGTAGGCCTTGGGGGAGGAGGGAGGGGGTTCGTGACAGGGGGTTGAATTCCCCTTTAAGGAGTAAATATAGACCCTCTAAGAATCACTCTTTGTGGCTTAATACAGAAGTAAATAAGTTAATAGGAAAGAAGAGAAAGGCATTTAAAAACTACAAATCTGTTGGGACAGAAGCATTTAATGAATATAAACACTATATTAAATGTTGTAAATTTGTAATCCGGAAGGCAAAGAAAGGAAATGAAAAGTTAATTGTGGCACAGGCGAAAACTAACCCAAAAAGTTTTAAAAATACATTCATAGTAAAAAGATGCAGGTTGAGAGTGTTGCTCCTCCATTAAATAATGGTACCAGTATTGTTGTTACAGATACAGAAAAGGCAAATGTGCTAAATTAGTTTTTTTCTTCAGTGTATACAATAGAGGAGTCTGAGTTCTTGGGCTCACTTCAAAGCTGCACTGATGGCTCAGCTCAATCTAGTGAGTGGATGACTTAGGATATGATTCATAAAGCTTTAATAAAAATTTAAGTAAACAAGGCTACAGGGCCTGATGGCATACACACCCAGGTTCTCATAGAGCTTAGTTCAGTTTTAGGCCAGCCCCTTTTTCTGATTTTCTCATCAAAGCAGATGTCATTCCAATATTTAAAAAGGTATTACGTTCTCAGCCTCGCAATTTTAGGACAGTAAGTTTGACATCTTGGTAGGCAAATTATTTGAAGGCTTGTTAAAGGATCACATTCAAAATGTTGTCCAAGTGAATGGTATTATGAGCATCAATCAGCATGGCTTCATGAAGGATAGGTCATGTCAGACAAATTTGATTGCTTTTTATGATGAGGTAAGTAAGATGCTGGACTGTTGGAGGGGGGGAGTAGATGTGATCTATTTGGATTTTGCTAAAGTGTTAGATACCGTGCCCCACAAACAGCTGCTTTCTAAACTAAGGTCTGTTGGGCTTAATGAAGAAATTTTCACATGGATAGGAAACTGGCTACAGGATCTGGTGCAGAGGGTGGTTGTTAATGTTACATTCTTTACTTGGAGTAAGGTTCTTAGTGGGGTCCCTCAGGGCTTGGTATTGGGTCCACTTTTATTTAACTTGTTCATTAATGACTATGGGGAGGGTATTGTAAATAATATATCAGTGTTTGTAGATGACACAAAACTATCCAGCCAAATTAATTCCATCCAGTATGTGGCATCCTTGCAATCTGGACAAACTGGCAATCTGGGCAGCTAAGTGGCAAATGAGATTCCATGTTGATAAATGTAAAGTCATGCACCTGGGATGTAAAAATATTCAAACCTCTTACACCCTTAATAGGACTGCACTAGGAAACTCCATTATGGAAAATGACCTTAGAGTCCTTGCAGATAATAAACGTGGCTGTAACAAGCAATACCAGTCCACAGCATCAAGGGAAAATAAGATCTTGAGCTGTATTAAAAGGGGCATAGAGTCACGGGAGGATGGGGGTCATTCTTCCACTTGAAAGTGCACTTGTAAAGCCTCATCTAGGATTTACCATACAGTTTTGGTCTCCATCACTCAAACAGGACATTACTGTATTAGAGAGGGTACAGAGAAGGGCAACTAAGCTGGTAAAAGGTATTGGAAATCTTAGCTATGAGGAAAGCCAAATTGGGGATGTTCATGCTGTAGAAGAGTTGCTTATGATAGGATAATGCGTGATATGATAGCTATGTATAAATATATATTTACCAGTAGGTCTTTCCAGCTGACACAAGGTCACCCATTCCGATTAGAAGAAAAGAGGTTCCATCAAAATTTTCTGAAGGGATTTTTTACAGTCAGAGCTGTGAAGATGTGGAATTCTCTCCATGAATCAGTGGTACCGGCTGATACATTAGATAGCTTTAAGAAGGGGTTGCAGGGCTTTTTAGCAAGTGAGGGAATACAGGGTTATGTGAGATAGATCATAGTACACGTTGATCCAGCGACTAGTCCAATTGCTTTTTTGGAGTCAGGAACAAATTTTTTCCGCCTCTGAGGCAAATTGGAGAGCCTTCGATCAACTAGCAGTTAGGCAGGTTAAAAAGTTAAAAGGTTGAACTTGATGGGCGTGTTTTTTTTCAACCTAACTTACTTTGTTACTAGGTTACTATGTTTTGTTAGATATTGTGCATCCTTTGCAAAATCTATTTTTGCACCAGTACAACAAAAGCTGCAAATTTTTGTGGGAAGTTACTGTAAGTGTCTGGCTCTTTACAGGCAGCTGCAGGTTGAAACATGAACGCAAGTATTTGATTGTGGGTTACTGCTCAGGTGCACATTTGCCCCAGTAAAAACAGTACAATACAAAATCAGAATGAAAACTGTCTGAACTAAATAGTTTGATCAAATACAGTGACATAGTCACAACCCTGTGTGCAGAGGGGCAATATAAACAATAACCAGAAAGGTTTAAAGGGTTCCATAAAAGTTTACACAAAGGTTTAAAGGAGAGTTCAACCCTACATTTTTTAAAAACCCCAACCCCCATCCCCGCCAAGACCCCCCTCCCTCCTACCCCCAGTCTAAATGATACCCTGGCTTAATAGTTTCCATAATGTAAGTCTATACTTATCCATCCATGCAGATTCAGGCATCGGACTTCACGGGTGCCATCTTCAGCCGATTTGGTAATCTTTGGAATGAGACAGGCACTTTGACAATTTTCGTGAGTTTTCGGAGTTGTTGCTAAGCGAAAGATTTCCCCTACTGCACATGTGTCAAAACACTGGTCTCATTCTGAACATTACAGAAGCAGCTGAAGATGGCGCCCATGAAGTCCGATGCCTGAATCTGCACGGAGGGGTAAGTATGGGTTTAGGGGCATATTCCTAGGGTCATTTGCCCAGGGTATCTCTTAGGTTGGGTGAGAGGGAGGGGGGTCTTGGTGGGAATGGGGAGTAGGTGTTTTTTAAATATAGGGTTAAATTCTGCTTTAAAGGGTTCCATACACCTGCTGTAAGTTAAAGGTGAGATGGGGCTGTTTCATTTACAATTGCTAGGTGGTTATACCAATTGATGTGATAAATATCAACATAAAAACCCAGTCAGACATAGTCATCGACAAGTAATGAAGGGCTAATGTCATCAAACATCTAATCTTATCCTATATGTCTAGAGCACCTAAAAAAAATTGGGAAACATCCCTTACAATTGTTCAGGTATTCTTATTTAGAAAACCTTTTAGCAAACACCAGAGCACATTAGATGAATTACAGTACTAGCCTTGTAGAGGCTGTGTATACTTGTCTTTTCTCTGAGTTGCTTCTGTGAAGGGTTGCCAGGTCTAATTTTCAAAACCAGCCAAAGTCAGCTACAAAACCAGCAAAACTAGCCAAGATGCACTTCAAAAGTAGCCCAAAAATAGCACATTATATGCAGTGAAAAAAAGCCTAAAAAAATAAATGAAGATATTAATATAAATTTTTTTATTCACTTTTATTCCATGACGCAAAATGGGACAGATTCGCCCGTCACCAGGGGCGTAAATACAGAGGGGTCCCAGGAGGTAATGTAAGGCCCTGATACATTAACAATTTCAATAAATTTTTGTAAAACAAACAGGTCAACCTCTAGACATTTTTGGGGCCAGCAGATTTTTGCCCCAAAATTGTCTGAAATTAAGTAAAGGCATTGGAAAATGAGAGAATGCTTAAGAGGAACGGGAGACTGGAGTACAGAGACCAAAATCCGATAACTACCAACTTCTGCACAAGTTAGCCCTATTACATGCTGGGTATTGTAGTCTTACATTAAACTTGGCAGTTGGCAAATTGTTAGACAAAAACTACGTTACCCAACATGCATTGTAAGACGCAAGCTTGGCATATTAGGAAATGAAAAAACTTTGGCTAGTTTGTACTTTCAGAAACCACCAACCTGTCAACCCTGCTTCTGTGAGGGAGGAGTCCCCACTTCTTTGAGCTGACAGGAAGGAAGTGCTACAGAGGAAATGCTGGGAGAGAACAGCAGCAGAGTGGAAGTAAGTTGCTGCAAGATCCTAGAGAGGACTGTGTATATAAAGTCAGTAGTGAGCCCCAAAATAGTGCACTCGATTTAGAGTGTGGAAGGAGAGGGGGGCCTTGTCAGGGCTCAGAAGAGCAAAGTGTGCAATTCTCAGGGCAATGAAATCTAAAGGAAGTCCTTCTCAGGACTCCGAGTGTGTGTAGCTCAGAGATAAAACTGTCTGAAGTATTATGTAAAGTTGCTCCAGGCTGGCAGGGTGTATGTAACATGGTTATTTAAAGGTACAGTGCCCTACAAATAAACCTAGCAATCTTTCGTCTGTGAGTATGTGGATCAGAGAAATGTTCCCATAGGGGGGTATTACTGTCCAGTCTGTTCTTAACCCTGGTTGGAGGCACATCAAATTATATTCTTCATACTTTCTCTTGTAGCGCCAAAAGGAAGGAAATCAGTGCCAGATTCCCTGCAGTAGCAAAATAGGACTACACCCTCTTACAGTGGAAACACTCAGTAACATCTGTTCATAGCAATTTTTTCAGCTGGTGCTATATTTTTCAATATGGCACACAATATAGTAAATGCAATAAGTGGTAAAAAAATGCAAAAAGCTGATGCATGCTTAACTATGCCATCTCCTAACCAGCTCAAATACCAAGCATTAAGTACAGGATTCCATTGCATCTGCAATTCTGCTTCTTGCTAACAGAGGTGCATCTGGCACAGTGCACCACTACATTCACCTGGACTGCAACTTTGTACACAATACTCTAAGTGATTGTGCCTTCCCTGGTAACATTTTAGCAGATCTAAAATATTTTGTATTAAAGAGCAACATATAGGTTAAAGGACTTGTCAACCCAAGAGATTACTTTTTGACTAATAAAATAAATTATAAGCAACTTTCCAAAATGAATGTATTAAAAACTGGTGGTGCTTTAAAATGTATTTGTAATTGTAATTACAGCATTTGCATAATTCCTGGGTGTTACATTTTAAACAATGTTGCAAAAGCCAGTCACTTCCAGCAAGAAAGGTATGTTAACCAGTTGGCTTCTGTTTAGTGATGGGCGAATCTACCCCGTTTCGCCGAAAAATTGGCTAAAAAATTTGCAAAACAAGTCGCGGCACGTTTTTGCCGCACGTCGCGTCGTTTTCGTCGCGTCAAGAAAAACGACACGAGACTTGGTTTTTCTGTGAATTTTCGCTGGCGTTTCGCAAATTTATTTGCCAGCGGCGAATCGCGGGAATTTGCCGCAAATTCGCCCATCACTACTTATGTTACATTGTTGGAAAAGCCAGAGCCACCAGTACAGAGAGTAAAAAGGGGCAAACACTGCTTTCAAAAACAATACATGTACAATACAAAAAAACAATAGAAAATGTTTAATGAATGTATATTGCAAAGTTGCTTGGAATCATGTTCTCTTTTACTAGGCAAAAACATTACATTTGGGGTTGACATATCCTTTAAAAAAAGATTTGAAAGCTTGCAGATTACTTCCCTGAGTCTTTTGAGGACTATGTACAATGTTTGATTAGGTACTGTAGGTAATAGCAGGAAAAATGTAAAGGGTATTTATAAGTGATTTTTAATTTTACTTTATAAGCTTGTTTCAGATAACATACCATGGCCTCTAAAACACATTCTTCGCATTCAGAAAGTTTTTTTTTTTTTTTAAATTGACATTAATTAATGCAGCATTACACTAGAGATGGGAATAGGAAGTAATTGTCTCTTATCTTTACCCTACCTTGACAAGCATTCAGCAATATCTTGGATACAATGTCTGAAGACCTGTAGAAACGCATGGTTCTATGAAATAGAATGGTCTGTCTATGAATGACAATGGCATGATAAACAGAAGAGAAGACATAAAGACAACTAAAATGTGTCTCAAATCAATATATAAAAACATAACGTTTCTGGAAGTAAAAACAGAAACCAAGAAAATACACACATGAATATGGTCTTTTCATGACTACAGATAATCTTCAGAGACTCAAGAATGTTCCTGAATGCATTATATGGAGGCTTTTATTATAGGCTCGATTAGCCACAGTGAAGTGCCTCTGTCTTCTCAGTGAGTTCTGTGTGAATTATACAGCATATATTTAGTTTGTCTGGTTTTACAGACATCTAAAAAAATCCCAGGCCCTGAAAATATTTATGTGTGTGTTTCTGCTGCAGAAACTAGCATTATTGCTGCTATATCTGGGATCCTTTGAACCATGTAAATAAATAAAATATTTGGTTCAACTGAAAACCTCCTGATTTGGAAGCTTTACCTACTAAACTGAATAAAGCCTTTAAGAACACCTATGAAGAATGGACAGCTGTGGTGGATACATCATTTTAAATATCCCATATATTTTAATTTGCAGGAAATGTTCTTTGTATCCACAATGAATTCAAGAATCGGTCTTATGATTTCAAAATGTTATTTTTGTCTCACTCACCAAAAAAGTCTTATAATTATTATATATATATTATTAGAATACACTTTCAGCAAACTATTTGGCAAAAAATAAGCAGATGTTTTAAATATTGTGGTTATTTCTGAGAAGTATTTTAATCAGTATGCTCTTCATTAACAAAGCATTCAGAAGGGGGCATCAACCATTGTTTCCCCAAATGAAAATGATCTCAGAGTTTATTCTAAAATCAGTAAGATTTAGACTTTTTAAACATTCTCTCTGCACTTATTAAGAATGCTGCCGCCTTTTCTCAGTCCGTAGGCAGAAACAAA
The DNA here is from genome assembly GCA_024363595.1 of Xenopus borealis. Classification (NCBI taxonomy): domain Eukaryota; kingdom Metazoa; phylum Chordata; class Amphibia; order Anura; family Pipidae; genus Xenopus; species Xenopus borealis. The sequence goes on from CM044439.1 coordinate 102,014,437, forward strand.
CAAACAAACAAACATTGGTTATGGGCACATGAAGCGGAATACTAATTTGACTAAGTGTCACAAGATGCTGACACTGATGTCTACTTGGCTGACTATCTCTATTTGTAATAAAAATGTTGAAGGATGTTCTCGGCAATTCTTCTAATAGAAAATTAACTTAACTGTTGAACACTGTTTACAAGGAGCAAAACATAAGATGGTGAGACTAGAGTTTCATTTTGCTGTCATAACTGATTTTCTGTAGTTTCTCAAAAATATAAATGTAAGTAGCTAGCATGAATAAAAGTTAGATAAAGCATTGGGTTACATTCAGAGAAAAGGTCACAATACTAAACGAACAGGAAAACACACAACAATCTAAATCATAGTGCAGAAGTACTGGTTATGCTAAAAGAAATTCAAGTAATTACTCAGAAGCAAAAAGGTAGATAGTACATAAATGTTGAGAATTACACACATCCTTTATATACCAGACCGCATCCTCAAATGCAACTGGAGTTCTAAATGTCTTAGGATATAGCAAAAAACTGAAAACAAGTTAAAACATGGCTTATTGCCTTGTGCACGATGGAGGAGTCAGTGTAATTGATCATATGTAATAGCTTGCCCTAATAGCAAGAGATACGATATTTAGTAGAGCAGAGGTTCTAACTAGGAGATCAGAAAGGTTAATACCCCACTGTGTCATCTGTCAGTTTAGGTGTGCAAACTGTCAGGCTCGGAAATAGGAGATTCCTCACCTCTGTGAGCATCCTCTAGAGCTAGGGACTACTTCATCTGCAATAATTATGTATGAGTTGTTGCCAGTACTGTGTAAAATCAAGCAGATTTAATTGTCTGAAGTGTCTTTTAAGTGTGGTACAGAAATAACAGCTTTTTCAGAAATACATTTTACACTGCACACTGGTGCAATCTAAAAAACAATTCTACTTTACATGCAGTTGCTAAATACTTTCTAATGAAAGAGCTAAATAAAATTTTCACAAAGGTACAATTGTTCATTCAAAACAATTTTTCCATTAATGACATTTCTTAAATTTGGGGCTCCTTCATGAAAGATTGGGCCGAATACTTAACTGAATCCGAAGCCTAAAGTACATATGCAAATTGGTGACAGGAAGTTAAATAGTGGAAAAAACTATTTTTATTTCCTTGTTTTGTGACAAAAAGTTATGTGGTTTCCCTTCCCACCCCTAATTTGCATATGCAAATTTGGCAGTCACAAGGATTCATCCGAATCTTGATGGAAAAGGCCGAATCCTGGATGAATCCCAAACTGAATCCAGGATTCATGCATACACAAAACCATCAGCACATATTCAATAACACCAGTTTTTCAAGATATAACTTAAATTACATTTTGGATTGATAATAAGGATCCAATAAGATTTTCGTTATGCTTAGTTATATAATTGCACCAGAAATAACATTTTTCCTTTTATAAGACTATGCTGCACATTAGAAGATTGTTCTAACTGTGATCCAGCTATTCCATGCATTACATTGTAACACAAAAATGTGTTCTTGGCTTGCTATGTGACTTTTTGTTAATATTTGCAGGTGAGGGAGAAGAAAAGTAAATAGAGCAGCTTTAAAAATATGGACATAAAGCCTTAAATGTGGATAATTCATCAGAGACTGAAGAAATATTTTACATGCTTCATTTGATTTTCTAACTTCATTCAATTTCTGGTCAAGTTCCAAAAAATATTAGTAAGTGTAATTTGTGATGTTTAAAGTGCATTGAACATTTCAGGAGCTTAGAGGCCTTTTCCTCCAAAATGTTAAAGACTTGTTACATGCCCTTCAAAAACAAAATATAACTTTTATCAAGAACCCTGTAATTAAGTTAAGTTGTCTGAAAACCAGAGAATTTGCTGTCCATCTTATATAGTTAGGTGTTGTCGTGGAACATATCATAGGCTACATGCAAAGTAAAGGGGAAGGTACAAAGTGTAAAAAATGGCACATAGAATGTAAAGACCTGTGTGCCAATGCTTAGCCAGAACTGTATTCATGAGGGTCAGGCTGGAAGAGAGTGTGGTTCTCTGGTGCTTAATATAACCAATGTGATGTAGTGAAGTCATGACTTTCATTGAATGCCACAGATGAAAATAAATATCACAGTTTTCCTTGTATAATGGAAGAAGATTTTCCCACATTAGTTAAAAATGACATTACTTTACCCATTACCTGTGGCATGGCAGCAGACTTCCTTGGCTTAGCCTCAAAAGTTCTTTACTATGAAGCTGCCCAAAGTAGGTCCTTAGGTCTGTATAAATAAGTCAAATCAACTGGACTTGCTGTGTTTTTTCCTTGAAGACATTTCACCAGTCATCCAACTGGCTTTCTCAACTCAGAATAACCTGTAAATATGATATTTTTCCGGAATATGTAATCTGGAATGTTACTCCAATCAGCATAAACTTTTTATCATAAAGGATGTCATGAATGTACTGTAGGTGTTGATTGTATTAACAAGATTGGAGCTTTGAGGTGTTATTAAACCTTCCAGGCAGAGGTGCCAAAACAGCACAAAAGGTAGTAAACTCATATTTTCCCAAACTATGCCATGGCATATTGTAACCATTCTTCTGGGTTATTTTATAATTTGCAGATCAGATTATGGATAACTGGGCTTGTAGAAAGAAGAAAAGGAATTGGTTAGAGTAACGCTTAAATACTCAAATGATGCACACCTTCAGGCAAAGCAAAAGGTTTAGCTTGAGTAATTTAACTGTGTGATTTGGGATACTCAGTGGTAAAACTTTGGACTTTGACTGAAACATTAACTTCTAGGCCTAAGACCAAGTGGAAATTTCTGAAGAGACCAAATAAATTTGGAAAACTGATTTGGGCTTTGATAAGCATACAGTTTGTCATCTGCATAAAAACTGCTTTAAAATATTCAACACCTACAGTATTCTCACCCAAAACATTTCTGGGGATTTCCTTAATGGGGCCAAGGGCTCTACTACAAGGACCAAAGAACAGGTGAACGGACTGCTGCAATGCTGATGCAGACAAATGCTTTTGGGAGGAACTGACACTGACTCTTGTAGAAAACAAGCTATACTGGACTCCTTACATTAAGTTCATGACCCTGCCTAATATAGCAGGAGTTGTTACATGGCTTCACCAAGAAAATATTGGTGCCAACACAACTTTGCAATTAACATAAACATGACATTACAGGAGGCACAGTAGAATCAACATCAACATTACCAAATACAAGTTGACAGTGCTTCAATGCTACCCGTATGTGTTGATTCAATTTATCCAAACTTTTACCCAAGCTATTTCATAAAGTTTTATGCAGAGAGTCAATTGCCTAATGCATTGTTGTTATCTGCATTAAAATCATTCTTTTATTATCTTATTATCAACATTTATAATTTTTTAAATCTTTAACTTTTCTATATTTAATACAAATTTATCTTTCTATACTATGAAAATGTAAAAGTCTTTATAATGGCTTAGGGGAATGGAATTAAATATTGATTTCTATTCTTGCAGTTGTTATTTACCTGTATAATAAACAATTCCACTGCTACTGTCAGAAATATAAATTATCTATAAATTATTAGCAACAGCCCCCCAACACCAGATTTTATTTGCCTTGAACAGCATATAATGCCAATTTTTGGTTTTGGATTGGCAACCGTACAACAAAACAGAGTACAGAAATGAACCTGAATCACAAGCTTTATAAACATACATACATATATAAACATATACTGTAGGGGGGTATTCCCTCAAGGCCATCTCCATTCCTGGGTCACCCATCAGCCCTTGGGTCTAACAATGGTTTAAGAAAAGAAAAAAATGGATCACTAAAGGTGAATGTAGAGATACCAGGGAGCAAGCAAGCTCAGGGAGGGAAGTAATTCTGATTAAAAGTAAGATGAATAAGCTTGACAGAGCTATTTATGATCAAAGTAATCAAACACCTGATTCTAATTCATTTGTTTCTATTGAATTTCTTTATTAGGTTTTCACATTTTGACCATAAATGCCAGGAATAATCTACATACTGTGTTCTATTCTGCTGATCGAGAGCCAGTATTATGTGGCATCTGAGAATGCTGAAATAAGATCAAGTAAGTGATTTATAGATAAAAGTTTGTAAGCACAAATAGAAAGATACTGAGTAGCAGCATTATAACATTTTGTAACAAGCCATCCTCTATGATTAACAGATTCATATGCAAGTATTAAGACAGATATCCTCATTAAGTAAAGTGTAAACTGAACAACAAAATGCATGCAAAATGTTATGCTTGTAAGCAATATTCGTAAAGTAACTTGCATCTATATGTGCTCCCCTATACCAGTGCCTTGCTCTAAAATGCCAGTTGTTTCCACTTTTCTGAATAAAGTATGAGGTGCAAGTATGAGGTGCAATACAATGTTTCAACTTCTGTACTGCATTCTTTTTCTGCCTCAATAAAACTAGTTTCTTGAATTAACTGAGACAAAATTTCCTGACGTTTGTACTCCAAAAATTAAAAAGTGTAAACGATATGTGATTGACAATAGCCAACTTTGAAACTTTACTGGCAATGAATGTATCTTTTTTTCAAATAACTGTTGGGCCCATTAATCAACAGTGGACAAATTTGCAGCTAAGCAGTGACCCATAGCAATTAATCCGTGATTAGATTTTTCTAGCCAGCTGCATGTAGAACAAGGAAAACAAACATTGATTCCTTTAGATTTCTATAGGTTACTGTCAAGGGACAAATTTGCCAAATGTTGATTAATTATCCCTTTTGCAACAACTTTTCCTTAGTTTTAATAAAATATTTAGATTTGTAAATGCTTACATGGCTTTAAAGCAACTGTTCAGTGTAAAAATAAAAACTGGCTAAATAGATAGCCTGTGCAAAATAAAAAAATGTTTATTAAATAATTAGTTAGCCAGAAATGTAACGTATAAAGGCTGGAGTGACTGTATGTCCAACATAATAGCCAGAAAACTACTTCCTGCTTTTCAG
>CM044439.1:102029071-102053422 GCA_024363595.1 Xenopus borealis
ATCATACATTGATATGGCTAATACCGTTGTGTACTTTGTATGCCATAGTGTATGTTCACACCATCAGAGCTGGCAGGGCAGATGACAATTTTTTTACTACAGTATCAGTTTTAGTTACAGTTTAGATACTACAATTCCAAAGATTGCCAATTTGTCATTAACTAACACTTTTTTTTTGGGAATCATTCATTAAAAAGGTTCAGTGTGCAAAGCTGATGCTCTGCTCTAACCTTGTGCCTCCCGGACATGAATTACTACAACTGCCCCTAACATGGACACAGGTTTGGTAAATGTTTTTAAAAAATTTTTTATGCTGTAATACTTTTGAAATTAGTGAATTGTTAAAAATACCGTAAATGTGTAGAAAATTAGAATAACAATAAAATTCAGAGTCAGCTGAATGTTAAAAGCTGAAATTTATTCAAATATGAATGTCCCCTTTAACACACAGAATCTTATTTGAAATCTTCGTACAGTGTTTAATTTTGGACATATCAGACATGGCAAAGCTTGCATTGTTCCAACACATGTGCCAACTATTTCTTTATAAGTTTTTTTTCATAGAGAAATTTCTAAAGACAGTTGGCAAGAACATTTATATAAAAAAAAATCTCTTAAGTAGAGTAGAAACACTGAATGTGAAACAATAGCTTTGTTGGATTAAAGTGACAAAGTTATAATACGCAAGTTTTCTTTCTTGCTTTTAATAGTATTTGTGTGTTTACACCCCCTGTGATTATAACACCTTATCTGATACACCAGGCTGGCACTTCTGTTTGCTAAAAACTGCACTGGACTGGAGTATTCCCATAGAAGATTCCGCTTTACCATCTTCTTGGCTTCTTTAGTTTTTTGTTCTGGTCTGGGTGGATGCATGCGCAGCAGAGTGAAAGCTGTTCTTATGAAAGCAAAATTTTTTTTTCACACTACTGTGCATGCACCTGCCCGCATGTGGAGAAGAGAAGACAGAAGAGAAGGGATGTTTACACCAAGGAGCTTCTACAGAAATACCCAGCCTGGAGAACATTATTTCTCTTTTCAAACCTAAGCTAAATTATATATTTTAGATCTTAAGCTCTTTTGGGAATTGCCCCCTTTATCTCTTTTGGCAGAGTTTGGCAGCAACTTAAATAGAATCACTTGGGAAAAAGTGAAAATTTAGCTGAAATAATCCTATGCATTTCTATGCTCTCCTCCATTTACTGAAGTTATGTCTGTTTAAAAATCCTCTTTTTGGGAGATATAACATTATTATTAGCTACATTTTTGTGACTGTGTTCTAGTCTATGTTGTGAAATGTGGTAAAGTGTGGGAATATTTCAGTTCAATTATGGCTTGTGGTTACTGTGTTTAAAGGTGGCATGCTTCTGTTGTTGTGGTGGCTCTCAAAAATTTCTCCACTCTTACCTTTACCTATATTGTATTGAATGTTAAAACTTGCATTCTTCAATTATCTCTGAACCTAATCAGTCATTTAACGCACTCAACACACTCAAATCCCCATATGTAATAAAGTACACTGTTGGTGCAGTAACTCATAGCAACCAACAGTGTTAGCTTTCAAACAGGTAACCAGTAAATGCTACCTACTTATTGGTTGCTATGAGTTGCTGCACCTGGGAAACCATAGTTTTTTTTTCTTAACCCTCTGAATGTTAGTTGATGAGGAGAGTTCTGAAAACCCAAATCAAGAAAATGGCAACCTACAATTCTAAATACAATTCATCGCAACAAAAAATTTAATTTGTTGTCCAGTTCTACTGTGTAGGTTTACATGCAAATATTAGTGCATTATTTAAGAGCTGAATTTCTCTGCACCCAGTATAAGATGATATTAAAATACCCCCCAGTAAAAATAATCCTGCATATGATATAGTAGAAGAAGGATTGGATTGAGAGAGAACATGGCAACAATACTAACAACGATAATGGTATAGCTAATCTTAACCTTAATCTAACCTAACATTAGGGCGGGACTTACTGCACTGACAGTCCGGCCTACGAGAAAAGGATTTTTCAGTAAGTACAAAATCCCCCTTCTTTAGTCCCTGGAAGACACTGCTGCTTGCAGCACCTTGCAGGCAAAGGCCGCCTGTACCAAAGCAGCAACATGGCGTTTGTAAAATTTTGAGAATTTGTGCAATGACCTCTATGTGGCATCTTTGCGGATTTGCTCAATGGAAGCTGCATTCCTCAGTGTCCAGGAAGCTCTAGTCTCTCTAGTAGAGTGGGCTTTAACCTGTAGTGAGGTTGCCTTCTCTGATTTCACATAAGTATGGTTGATAGCACATGTCAGCCATTCTCAGACTTTTACCCAATGGCAAAAATGTACTCTTACCTGGCACATCTGATATGATCTGTTTTATGTCTGGTATGAAGCATTGATCTCCCATAAATTGGAGAGACAATAGTCTTCATTTTTGTGTGGTGTCCAGGTCCACTGTCTGAGCCACAGTGCCGATCTGGAATAGACTGTATTGGCTGCAGATTTTTCTGCTAATCTAATCGTGCCCAGGGCTGCATCTGCAATGGATGCTAAAGCTGAGTTAATCTTTTGAACCCACTCTCCTCTATTAATTTATGGTCTGATGTTGGATGTGTGATTATCTGCTGGCACCAGTAGCTAGCTGATTTTGCTCACCCAAGGAAGCTGTGGCTTGTGAGTGTGGCATGTACAAATCCATTTTATGACCCATAGGATCTATGAACACAGCATCCTTTGCTGGGAGGGTGGAATGGAGAGACAGGTGTGCTATTGACTAGTCCACTTTAGGGGGCTTGTACCACAATTTGCAATATTAATCTGCTATTTGATAAGTCTTCCAGAATCATTTAGTAAGCGCTATCCTTCTGTCAGGATGTGCCCATTCTGTGGCAATAACCTGTTTGACCACTTTGGAGACTGGAAGGGTTCTTGATTTTTTTTGGGTTGAAAACCTAGAACTTTATCAGCCTTGGAAACTACTTCCACCTCATTCTTAATATAGAGTTTCTAACATCTGTTTAAGTAGTGTTTTGGTGATTTCTGGGTGAGCTGAAGGGCTGTCCCATTTTTTGAGTCAGTTTCAGATGTATATTGGTCTGCAAGTCTGATAGCTGGCCATCCGCCCTAGCTGATAGTGTAAGTCTAAATCTGAATTTGCTGGGTAATGATCTGGTGTATCCTCATGTTGTTGCTTGCAGAAAGATTTGGTGGTCTGTGGAATTTGCAGATTGAATGGTGGATTTGATCCATCCTGTTAGTGCATCTAGTTCTCCTGTGGGTGGGGATGTTAATTATGGACACTCCACAGGCTCTTGACCATCAATATCAGGGGGAAGGCAGGCATGGTAGTTGACAATCAAATAAGTGTTATCCTCGTTCTTCTTTTTTGCCTCTATGTGAGGTGGTTCCACTCAATAATGGGGTGCTCTTACCACATGTGTTGAACAAATATCGGAATACTCTGAGTGCTACTATTACCGATGGGTTGCAACAAAGTGAATACAGAAATGAAACACAGAACACAATGTGCAAAGAGGTAATTGTTTTAAGCACTTCAGACATTCTGATGTTCAAATGATTCAACGTAGTAGCGTATTTGAAATTACTATCACGGTTAGATAGAATTTATTGGAGTTTGTTACATTTTATTCACGATAACACTTATTGATGGAAATAATTATATATAAATATGGACACTAATTGAAATCTGGTTGGAATCTGCAAATGAATTTATTACCAACTTTTGATGAAAGAAGGAATTGGAAGAAAACATAATTGGGACACTTGAAATACAACCATTGATAGCTAATGGACACTTTTGATCACACTCAACTTTGCATAGTATTGTACCACCCACAAAATGTTTTATTTAAACACAGCACAGTGCACAGTTTCACAGGCTTGAGAAAGGGTCCTGCGAGGCCCGAAACATTGCCATTTGTTGTCTGCTCACATGGTTTGAGCTAATAAAATTCACTTTAATACACCAACAATGTGCTACAGTGTATTGGACTTCTATGTGAGGTGGTGTGTCCCCTTCTGGTGTGGACAGGTTAGAGAAGCATCTTGCCTGCAGAGAGCAGTGTATTAGGCTCTGTTTGTGGCTCCACTATTTCAGGATGGAGGGACTGGACCTGTAGCTGCCCTGTGTGTATTGGATATGTGTTTCTTAGGGTTGATCTGCAGCTGACTGACAATCTAATGGAATGATACATGGGGCTGCAGTGTTAGTGGTGCAACTTCCACTTTTGTGTACCTTGATGTTCTATTGAATAGTGTGCATTTACATTTGGAGCTGCTTAAAAATGGATGGTGCGTATGTGATTTGGTCTTACTGGCTCCTGTGCCTTCCTTCCATCTGAGTACCTTGCTTGGGCTGCTCAGCGAGCCCTTTTGCCATGACCCACTTCCGCATTCCCTCAATGATGCACCTCACAGTTAGGAATTCTCTGTGATTCCTCTGTGTAGTTTTTATAGCCATCTCAGTCTTCATAATGTAGCCTAGCGGAGGAGGCAATGGCAGAGGGGTAACTGTTCAGCGAGCCCCCATGATGGACTGCTTAGCGAGCCTCCTTTGGGTTCAGACACATAATTCTATAGAGGAACTGCTCAGTGAATCCAGTGGTTCCACTATACAGTTATGGGTGCCGGACTGCTCAGAAAAGTCTTCCCAATATCATCCCAGGCTTAAGCATAATAATTAATAAAGGAAATAATAATAATAAAGGAAATAAGGAAAATAGTAAACTCCTGTAGCTGTCCCACCTTTGGTGGCAGGACAAAGGAGCTGTAGGTTAAGGGAGGAGCCAGCACTATAGACAGAGTATAGAAGTATGTCCTTCCTACAGATGTGAAGGATAACTGTAACCCATAAGATCTACACTGAAAGGAAGGGCCACTAGAGAAAATACATTTTTAACTGCATTTATCATTCAAGGTAAAAATGCTACATTGCATACTTGTTTCATGTTATGCCTATATTTTTTATGAAGCATGGTCCATACCCAAATTTAAAACACCCATAAATGATTTGGTTGGGATAGCATACAGTATACATGATCGCATCTGTAACTTTGACCAGCTATGAGTTCTTTAATGAATCTATGTTTGTCAGATATTCTTATACTACTTGAGACATTAGAATTTTAACTATACAGGAAAAGTTTAATAAACACAGTATTTTCAGCTGTTATAGGTGTGTCTCCATCTGTTATAGCAGGAAATACTGTATGTGTATGAGAAGCCTCATGGGTACCATGCTCAATAGCATGGAACTATATGGTATATGGTGTAGAAGGTATAAAAGATGGGAAGGGGCCTTAAGTGAATGCACTATGGAAGTTTAGCAAATAATGTTAAAACAGGATCTTCTGAATAAACAAAACAGGAAACTAAGATGTAGTTAGAAGGGACAAGTCTGAATATAAGTGCATTCACAATTCTTAGGATACAGTGTTATGACAATACGCAATACATTTTTACTTGCTGTTCTGTAGGACTCTTTATGGTTATGGTGCACAGGAGGGATTCTTGTCCAAAAACACAGATGTCCTTTGCAGTCCTTCCTTTGTCTTTAGAATCCTTTATAATATAATTGCAAAGTGAATGCTCCTTTTAGGCCCATGCTCCTAACAATCAGTGTCTGACCCAAATGCTCTATATAACCCCAGAAGAAAATCTGCTGTTATCCCTGTGAATAGAAAAGCACAGCAAAAATTGCTTTCAGTAACAAGCACATTTACAAACAAAACTCTTAAACCAATTAAAGATTAACTAAAGCTTAACTAAAGAAGTACAGTGTAGGCTAGAAATGCTGTATGTTATGTTTTGGGCTTCTGTTCCAAATCACAGCCCTTTTGCAGGGAAGATCTGTGTCTCCAAAGCTGCCACAGTAGCTCAGCATCTTCTTTTTTGTGGATTCACTGCACATGCTCTCTGCTGCTGTAACTTACTGAGCTTAGAGACTGACTCACACTATACAGTATGGATAGAATATATATGTAACAATATAATACTGATTCATAATTATTACAGATAATTACTACAAGGCAGCTCAGAAACCAGTGCAACTAGCATAAGAATTTAATAATCAACCTTGTAGCACCAGCTTATATTATAGGTCAACCTTATTTTCTGCTTGATAATTTTCAACAACCCCTAAGCTTAGCTTCTCAACAGCTACTCAGAGCCCACTGAGCATGTGAGTGTTGCAGACACTTTCCAAGGTGGTGACCCACCCATGTGACACGTTTGAAGTGCTGCATCATTGCTGCTATTAGGAAGCTGAAACTTTAGGTTCAGTAAATAAAATATGGCATGTTTAGCCATATTAATTTTTGACTAAATTTCACTAATGTTTGATCCCTGGCTGAAAAATGCACCAGCCCAAATATCATGCCATCCAGTGGCATAACTACTGAGGGGCAGGCAGTAAGACAGCACCAGGGTCTGTTCCCACATGGGGCTTGCCAGGAGGCTGTCCGCAATACTGCAAGGAGACATGCTAGGGGAAATGGCATAAGGGGATTCCTGATGCAAGATTTTCATTAAGCTCTGTGTCACGAACGGCACCCAAAACCAGAACAATTGCTAAGCACCTTGGTCTCAGCTCGGCTTCACCAGTTAAGTGACCGCCTTTGGCCTCGGGAGGAGCCCTCAGCTTACTCAGATGCCACCTGGACTTATCGAGAGGTGCAAAGCTAAGAGTTCTGGCTAGCATAGGGGCACGATCGTCTCACCAAGGATACTGGGTGAAGAATACCACCAAGTGGAACAGGCGGGCTGGACCAGCACAAGCGGGGTAAATTAGTCAGACAGGCCAGGATCAGGATAGGAGAGTGTAGAATAGTAACGGACAGGCAAAAGGTCAGGAATAGAGATATCAGAATGGTCAGAGGACAGGCAAGAGGTCAGGATTGGAGATATTAGAATAGTCAGGCAAAGCAAGGGTCAAAACCAGGAGAACAAACAGGAATCAATAGTAATAGCACCCAGGAACAAGCTAATAGAACCTAACAACGGGCAATGCTCTGAACACTAGGATCCCTTTAAATACAGTTTGAATTTCGCGCCATTGCGCCTACATAACCCGGAAGTGCGCGCGCGGCGCGCACTAAGGAGCTGGCGCATGAAGGAAGAAGATGCACATGGCGAGCGTCCCCGCCAGAGGCACGGCGGGCACTCCCGTGTGCTCGAGGAGCAACCGCTAGACCACCAGGGTGAGTGCAGGTCCTTACACTCTGCAACACTCTAGTTATAATACTGGCACTGGCACTAGTCCAGCGCAGGTCCATTTTTCAGAACCTGTACCCGTACCTGCAATCCGCAACCCGCATTCTTACCAGATCGGACCCGCTACATGACCCGCAAGTACCTTATCCACAATGCGAACCATGACCCGCTGACTATCAAGAATCAGGAAGTGCTGTCACTGTAAACCAGAAGTGACATCATCAGAAGTAGGCTGATCAGAAAAAAAAGAGGAAGTGCCGCCGTGAACCCGGAAGTGACATCATCAGAAGTCGGAGGAAGTAGGTGTGATTTGAAAAACAAGAGTAAAATTTGCTATTGAGAAGACCCGTGACCCGATCCGCCACCCGCACAACTGGAGAACCACCAAACCGCATTTATACCAGCTCCCAAAACTTCTAACTGCCACCTGCAGGGTACCACAGGTTTTTGCAGGTAACCCGCGGGTACCCGACCAGCTGCAGGACTCTAATTGGCACTTACTATAGTCTATTGACAGGGACCTGTAATACTGAATGCTCAGGACCTGTTGTTTTCTGGATATAGGATCTTCCTGTAATTTCATACCTTAATTTAAACATTAAATAAACCCAATAGACAAGGTTTGCCTCCAATAAGGATTAATTATATCTTAGTTGGGATCAAGTACTGTACATGTTACTGTTTTATTATTACAGAGAAAAAGGAAAACATTTTAAACATCTGTTTTATATGGATAAAATGGAGTCGATGGGAGCTTTCTGGATAATGGGTTTCCAGAGAAAGGATCCCATGCCTGCATTTACTGTGCAGATGTTTTCTTGTTTCTGTTAAAAATGTGCCTTGATCAAATTTTCCATAGAGCTTAATTTTTAAAACAATCTACCCATAGGATACAATGGTTTATGCAAGCTTCAAACGTGCACGAAGGATCCGGCATGTCTCAGATTTTTAAACTATGTACTGTAGGTAGAAAATGTTTGTTTTTATGTATCTCACATAGTTTGGCCAAGCAACTGTAGAGCGCTACTCTTAACATATGTCAGTGTAAGCCATGTGGGTAATAAATTATTTTTGATGTCAACATATGCTTTCCATGTGTGCTAGTCTCCCACAGCAACCACCATTTATTATATCTGTTTGCCTTATTGTTGTATGATGAATGCTGTTTAATTAAAAAAAGTACTTGTATGCACACTTTTGCTTTTCTATGCTATAATGTTTTACAAAATACAAGAAATCATAATAGCAGTTTGCTGCATGCATTAAAGCCACAATAATAGCAAGTCATTTTACTACATTGCATAAAGTTTCTAGACTATTAAACATCACGCGGTTGTAGAGAATTTTCAGTATTTGGGCTGGACAATAGAAGACAGGGACCACTACATGCATATAAATCATCTTGAAAGCATAGAACAACCTGGGAAAGGGACATTTTGTGTCCTGGCTAATCTGGATACCAAGCTAAAACATAAACCATATAAAATTTAAGTAATGCCTGTATAACTCCTTAGTAGTAGAAAAACATGTGGTACTAGGACTAAAAATAATTATAAAAATTAATATTAATTAATATTAATATATAAAAATGCTTATATTACACCTCAAAGTAAAAGTGTCTGCTTTACAGACTACGAACCACTTAATCTATTGGGGTACAATGTAAATTTGCTATATCTTTATGGAGGATTAATCAAGATCCTTGTTTTTCCTCATATTAACTCATACGCTGCTTACTGAATCAAACATAAGAGGTTACTAAAACAGATAGTGCTTACATAAGATTGTATCATAAATGGCAAATACTTTCGTATAGCCCCGTGTAATCTGATAGCTAATAAATGTTTTTGTGGATAGTTCATATCCCCAGTGGTGCAATTACAATTCTAATTACTATGTTTTACTGTAGTAGTAAAAACAGGATTTTGACCACAAATTCTTTCAGATAAGTTAAAAAATATTTCACTATGAGGACACTCGAGCAATCTACCCTGCTTCCTTTATCTGTACCCTAACACAAAACTGCAAGTTGCAGTTAAATAGGTTTTAACTCTGCATTTTCTTTCAACTGCGGCCTTATTTTAAACAACATTGGTTTTCCAGAACCTGAAGCAATAAAGCACTAAAAGGCATTTTAATCAAGAAGTTTTGTTCACTAAACTGTTCGTGTTTATACTGTAAACAATGTGATTAATGAAATAAAACATCATCTGTCAACACTGCAGTTGGGCAGTAACAAATGGCAACCAATCAAAAGTTTGACGTTATCGTTGCTAACTGAAAAAAAGTAGATTCCCTGATTAATTGCTATGGGTTAGTGTCCAGGTGCATTTAAGTAAATAAGGAGTAATTTCAAAACACCATTCAAAACCTTCTCACAAATCCCTATATGAAATAAAACTAACAAAGTCTGCCTAGGTGCAGTAACCTATAGCAATCAATAAGATGTGTGCTTTTAAACTAGTAAATGCAACCTGCTGAATTGTTGTTTTAGATGACTAGGCATACAGCAAACAATTAACCTTTTTATTTCACAACTCTATAACTGCACATTGTAAGAACTGCCTTTGATGCCAAGGGCCATATTTTATTTGATGACAAAACAATGAAGGACTATTTAGCAATGTTGGGACAGGCAAAACGTAAAAACAGGATCAAGTAACTATGTTTATGGAATTTTGAAAAGCAAAATGTTTCCCCTTCATCAGGCGTGCCACAAAAACTTTAAAATTTAATAAATACACAGGGGTCGCCCCACTTGCATCGTGTCCTGTGTGCTGGTATGTCTTTTTGCACCTAATAAGGTGGTTATACTTATCTGGGGCATTAATAAAATAAGCTCACATATCTGATATTTATCTCATGATAACTCCACAATGGGGGGCATTTGGAATTGGAATTGAAGTTTTTGGAGTTGCTTTTTTGGGATAAATGGTTATATCAAATATCAAGCTTGAACAATACTATAAAGCGGTTATCAAAATCTTTCTTTTCAAATTTTTTAAGTTAACGCCAGAAATGGGCGCCGGCGACCAAAAACGGACACCTGCGTCCAAAAACTTATGCCCGTATCCAAAATGAGACACCAGCGAATTTTTCTGGTGTTTCGCTATTTTATTTGCCTGCAGTGAATGTCGGGAATTCACCCATCACTAGACATTAGCCTTAGTATTTTTCCACAAATGACTACTTTATTGCTTTATTAAGTATAAACTGTGTTTGTCCTGATATTATTAGGGAGAACAGTTCTTGTTCCAAGAGAGGTATGTTATCTTATTTGGATTGTGCTTAGTGAAGCTTTCTTATAATATACAATATCTTTGTCTTTTTATTATTACAGAATCTGTGTGCCCAACAAGAATTCCTGTGGCTGCTCGAGATGAGAAAGGATTTGATATACTTTTAGGACTGGGCATAAATAAGAAAAAAGCAAAGAGAGTTGAAGGTTCTAGCCCTAAAAACAAAGCTTATGAAATAACTTCCCAGATCGACCTCACAGAGTTTACAGGGTGATTAAATGCTCTTATTATAGGGTTTATATGACATCTTATTCTTTATAGTTTGTTTTAAGTACTATAAAATGAAGTAAAATTAAGATAATTGGATCAGATTTGCCTATTTCCACTATTGCTTGTTTAGTTTTACAGCTACTTTTGGTTTCTATATATGTCCCAATTAATTCACAAATTTAAATTGATATATGTTAGCTATATATTCAGGGTAAAAAGATTCTCTAAGCTTGGAGAATCTGTTTGTAGGATTTTTATTATCATAAAATAAAATAAAATTTTAGTTGAAGTGGCAATTTTTTCATAAGGGACAGCAAACTGATGGCATGGGCTAGGGGTCATAAGCCTTTAGATATGACTCTTTTGCACTTGAATAGCTTAAAGTGATACTGACACAAAAAAATTAATTTTAACATAGGAATGTACATTAAATGTTACTTATAGGTCATGTTGATCATTTTTTGCTGAGAGGTTTGTTAGCTGAAATGTCTAAGCCTGACTCTGACACTCTGACTTTGCCAATCTAACAGTCCCATCTCAGTCTCTTAGTTATAGTTTCTAATGATAACAGATGCCTGCTGCACAAATATGGCAGCCCCCTCATACAGGAGCATGGGGGATCAGACAGGTAATGTAAAAGCATCATGCAAAGTTAGAAGTAGCTTTCAAAGCCAATATTACAATAGATGTAAAAAAGAGTTTAATTTCAGGTGTCAACATCTCTTTAAGGACTTTAAAGAAGAATAATTCCCACTCAAGGTATCCTGAACACAGCCCTTTGCATAATATTACTAAATAGTGATGAATGTGGTGGATGAAATTAAGAAAACAATACTGTGGGCCTAGAAGATGAAAGCAGGTGGGAATTAGAGAGAAAACATTAACATTTTCTCTCCGTCTTGTACATCCTCTTGGCTCATACTGTACATCCTGAACTAAAAGTTTTCTGAGGCCCTTGTAATTCTGGAAGTTCTTGTTAAAAGGTACCATAAACATTCTTGGAAGTAGATGGCAGTTGTGCCAGATATTTTTTTCTCAATGGTCTTCAGTATAAATATATTTAATGAATAACATTATTTACAATGGGAGTAGATGTTTTATTCACAATGTTTAATGTTCAAACAAGAAGATTATTTGAATGTAGGAAGCTAGTCAATATTAAAATTGCACACAAATTGAAATCTAAACACAGTTTACAAGCACATATACAGTTTATACAATATATAAATATATATATATATATATATATATATATATATATTTCACAGTTCATCAGCATTCACCAATCATAAAGTCTCTACTAAGTGCTGCCCATGCATTACATATCACTCTGGTAGAAAGCACTTACGGCAAACTATTTGGTGGTAAAACAGTTAATAAATCCTTATTGCTTCACACTCATCTACACATTTCAATTTACACTGAATCATCGTCAGAATAGAGATACACTGCTCCATCAACCAATCAGCATATAACATCAATTAATACATCATCATAGAATTAATGCATTATAAAGTGATATCACTATAAATATGCTCAGTATATTGTATAAATATACCCCAATAAAAATAATCAAGACTAAAAAAGTCCATAGGTTAATTATATTATATATTCCTTAAACCCATAGGGGTATATTTATCAATGAGTGAAGTTAAGAGTGAAGTTCAGCCATTAGAGTGAAATTCCGCCACTCTCCATTCATTTCTGTTATTTTTAAAGGCGTATTTATCAAAGGGTGAACTTTCACTTCACCCATTGATAAATAGGCTTTTCGAAATCCCATAGAAATGAATGGAGAGTGGTGGAATTTCACTCTACTGGCTGAACTTCACTCTTACCTTCACTCTTTGATAAATTTACCCCATAGTGATACCATATCTCCCAAGTACTATCACACATGAATATTATTGATCATTAATCATAAATTAACCTATGAGATCAAAATTCAGAATGACCATATATACCATTCACAACCACTATATTTCAGCATTATATCCCTCATATTAACAGGGAAATAATTAGATTCATATGCTATAGTTCATATACACTTCTATCTATATAATTTATCCTGGCCAGATTCATTATCCACCATAAACAATAACCAATTTTAAAAATAGTCACATAAAAAACAGATATATACACCACCACCACCACCACCACAAATTATATACTGTAGATATTTATTTGAGGTAGACATGGGATAGAGACATATTCCAGGCTTTAAGTGAAACTTGCTACAATGCTACTTGCTATTTGCAAAAGTTCCTTCTTCCACCTCTGTGCCTGCGTTCAGTCCTGGTAAACATCCCTTCTTGGTCACTAACACAGACATGAAATTTATGTCTGACCTTTGGGAGTGGGCAAAGTTCTGTACACTATTTTTATTTCTTCAGAACATTACCACCACCCTAAGCTTGTTTGGTTGCTATAGCATACTTGCAGTCGTAAATGAGCTCCACTACTTTTCTGAATGTTTGAAAATTTGTGAAAAACCATGATATCATTGTTTATCACGAATTGATAAAAATTTTATGGTTCTTACAAAACACATTTGCTTTATTAAATTATTTAATTGTGCCAATATTTTTAATTACAGAAATGTCTTTCCAGAAGGTCTTCCTCCTTCTTATGTATTTATTTCCACCCTGAGATTCAAAATTAAGAAGAAATGGGATCTATGGAGAATTTTAGCACTTGATGGTACCACACAAACTGCTGTTTCTTTAAACGGGGAAGAAAAAACATTGTCATTTACTACAACCAATGAAGAAAATGGTACCCAGGTTACTACATTTACTACACCTGGTGTTAAGGTAATTTTTTTATATTTGTGCATCATAAACATAGCAATATGTAATTATTTGTTTTATGAAGCGAAATATTGGGGATGTGGAGTGCTGTTTCCATGATTATTTGTAATTCATTTTTAATTTTAACTTTAATTTGTCAATTAAAGAACTGCTGTTTTCTGCTGTTCTAGTCAACTGTAGATCTGTAGTACTCTGTACTACTATCTAATAAGTCCACTGATTACTTAATTGCTTGATTTGCTTTGATAATGATGGCTACCACTTTGTAAAAATACTGATCAGCTTCAAATTTAGCAAGATGTTCTCTGTTTTAATATTTGAAAAATAGTTTAATAATGAAAAATAGAAAAGGTGTGGGTCAGAGTAAAGGGATAGCTCGTGTAAGTTGTTTTAAGAAAAGGTTTCATATTCTTTTGTAGAAGAGAAAATATGATTGTTACCAGTGCAGCCATCAAAAATCTCAGAGTTCCATACTATTTAAAAAAAAGTCTATGTAGCACATCTAGTCATACTACTGATCATCCCCAACACTGCTCCAGTATCCAAGCATGCCCATGATCTGAAGCGAACTGTGTTGCAAACCTTTGTACATAAACTACCATTTTAACATTCCTCACACTGCAAGCTACAAAAAATTCTACAATCTGTATCCATTTGTAAACAGAAATTGTTTGATGAAGAATGGCACCAAATTCGACTCTTGGTAACAGAAGAGGATATTACACTGTATGTGGATGACCAAGAAATTGAGACAAGAAAACTACTCCCAGTTATCGGCATTTATATCAGTGGAAAAACACAAATAGGAAAATACCCTTCTAGAGAAGAGTCAGTTCAGGTAAATGTGAAAATGTGGTAGGTGTGTTCAAGTGTCAATCATGTCAAATTTGTGTCTTTTATATCTGTAAAACTCTTTCTATTTATTTAACTTAGCTTTGGTTTGAACAAAAAACCATGTACTGCATATATGTCATGCACTAAGCCAGGGATCCCCAACCTTTTGAGGCCGTGAGCAACATTCAGAAGAAAAAGAAGAGGAGCAACGCTAGCATGAAAATTGTTCTTGGGGTGCCAAATAAGTGCTGTGATTGGCCATTTGGTAGCCCCTATGTGGATTGGCAACCTGTATTGAGGCTCAGTTTAGCAGTACACCTGGTTCTTATACAAACAAAACCTTCCTCCAAGCCTGGAATTAAAAAAAACAAGCTCCTGCTTTGAGGCTACTGGGAGCAACATCCAAGGGGTTAGAGAACAACATGTTGCTCACAAGCTACTGGTTGGGGGTCATTGCACTAAGCTGTGCAATTTCAGTTTTTACAACATGATGTATTTTATGAAGTGGTTTATTGTAACATTGGGTTAATCAGATCGAAGTGCTTTCCTAGCAATATCAACAATTTCCACATTTGATTTGTGATAATCACAATTACAGTTTCCCACTTCAAATATAATTGCTGCACTGGTTCATACTCAGATCATAAGTTATAGTAGGTACTAGTTGATGTTATTATGTCTCATGAGCCTTTAAAAGTTTTATTAATCATATACTCATGTGTCCTGTATGCAGGACTGCTTATCTTTATATTTTACGATAGGGGCATATTAATATGCCTGTATCCTTGCCTATAATCTAATTATAGATTATGTAATAATTAATCTAATACCTCTATAATTTCCTATATCGCTGTAGTATGAAAGTGCTCAGTAAAAGATGAAACTACATTATGTTACATAGATTTAATAATAATAATTATTTATAAGGCTTAGGATCTAATAGTTCTACCTGTGACACATCATCCCTTTAGCAATCAATGGCCAATAGTTGTTAGAGATAAAAAAAACTAAATGTTATTTTAGGGTGACTGGTACTCCTTGTTTAGGAATGTTGGTGGGAATCTTATTAGAGCCTCTACCTTGAGGTATGCTGTGCAACATTTTTGGTTTTGTAAGCCCTCCCAGGGGTTGTGATATTGAGTGCATGGCCCTAGGTTTCTGAACCCTGTCTCTAGGCTAGGAGGTTAGAAATCTGGCCTCAAAATGAATACAGTTTATTATAAAAACACAAGCAATCACTTTATGTAAAACATTTTGCTACTAAACTTCAAAGAAAGTTATATAAAACAGCTGTAAGAGGGTTTAGGAAGTTCTATCTATGTTCTGTAACTGTTAGATTGTTCTTTTTAATCAGATTTCACAGGAGGTGCTATTAACTATAAAATATCAACAGTAGAATTAGAGACTGTTAATCTTAATTAGAGTATACAAATATCAGGAGGGTCTAGTCATGAAGTCCAGAAATATTATATTAGGCAGAAATGACTGTAGTGGGTGTATTTGACTTTCTAGACCTCCCTATGTGCAGAGTTCTGAATCATTTACCACAAGAATAAGACAACATTCTATTGATAACTGAATATAGTGAGAAGTGTATGACACTAGAATTCACATACAAAGATATGTGGGGATCAAAACAGGTGTCCTAAAGACTTCTTTATGCTGAAATATCCTTACACGCTGTACAATATTTTCCAGATCAAAAATAAAAAGCAAGATGTTTACATATTGAAAGTTCCAATATGCTAAGGTATATGTTTTAAACCTTTTAACCACTGCTAGCTTATTGTGTAGCCACAAAAAAGAGTAGACTGGATAAAAAACTAAATGTAGTGGCTTTGTGGATATTTTTATATTATAGGCCAGATGTCAACAAATTAAAGCAGGCTCTGTTGTTCCTGTACAATTTCCAGAAAAAAATCACATCTAACATAAAAAGGCTTAAAAACACTATTTCCAACTGTAACCATATTATTTTAAACACATGCAAATAATTTAACATGCCCTAAAATACCACAATCCTGAGGGAGAAATCCTGTGGGTTACATTTAAGGGATTTGCAGGGTTTCAAAAATACACCAAGAACAATAGATTTTCTTCTTTGCAGAATATAGTGTTAGGGTAAAGACGTGTGAACGTCAGGCAGTTTGGATTGTAAATGTTTTCATAGGTTTTTCCAAGGCATTTGGCTAGGTTTCCTAATGCATATTCTGTCCAGTAAAGTGGAGGAAGCAATACAAACAGTTACAGATGTGTAACTGTAGCTAGCAAATGAGAAACCCATTTTCCTGTTTACTTATTTTTATTATGTATATATACAGTTCATATTAATATTATATGGAAACAGATGTTGCCCTAGGCTTGCCAGAGTAATACAGACCCAAACTATCTACAGCCTGCCATCTGCTTTTTCGTGTCTTAAGACTCCAAGTCGGAATGCCTAATCCTAACCCTAAATTTATTGGCAAACCCTAACTGCTAAATGTAAAAGAATGGGTAAAACCCTAACCCTTAAAACTGTTAAGGAATTTATTATGGGAAGTAACAGATGACAGACTATGGATGTTTCCATTCCTGAATTATTTGGCAATGCTTTGGATAAAAGGCATATACCCACTGTTGGCATGAATATAATGCATAGAAAACTTTGGAAATTAAAGAAACTTTAGCCTTAATAGGTATATATGACTGGATTGTCCTTTTCCTTCTCATATAGCCACTGTTTGGTATCATGTAATGATTACTGACTATGTGATAATTGCATCGAATTAAGCAAATTATCGCGTGTTTCTCAGTCTAAATTTCTCAATTAATATATTATATTGTTATATTATATAATATATATTTTTATATATTAAAAACATATGCTCCATATATGCCATTACTGTATCAGTATCTGACATATCAGTTTTTTATGCTTTCAGCCTTTGTATTACAATGAATGTTGTTTATATGTAGATAAATGAAAGATGTGACACAGATATAGAAATAAAAAGTTCAAGACTGAATGCTGATTCCTATTGAGCCACTAGGGGCTTTTTGTTCCAGGGTTGCTTGGTTTTCTCCGTTGTTGCTTGGTTTTTGTATTTAACCCTTCTGCTACCTTTCCTCCTCCCACCTTGTTATCCTTAAGTGTCCTCTATTACGCAATTAAGGCTCTTTTTAAGCTTGTTCCAGGCAACTCTGGTTGCTTGGTCATTGCGCTCCCCAGCATCACGTAGGCAGCTACTGTACTTCATTGTATATTGTCTTATTCCAGGAACTGACCTCTGCCTCCTACTTGGACTTGTGTTGTATGCTGCTTGCTTATGATTTTTGGCCCATTTATTGGACTTTGCCTGATGATTTCCACAGTTATCGTTTGTATATTTATTCTAGTTTGTTTGCACCTATTGTTAATTTAATAAACCTCCTTTCACCTTAAAGGAGAAGGAAAGTCTTTTGTGCACTTGAGGGTGCCAAATATTAGGCACTCCCAAGTGATTGCATTGACTACATCGGCCTGGGGTTATACCAGTGAGCACCACAGAGAGATCCTCTTCCGGCTTCTTCTTTCTTCAAATTTCCCAGGGCAGGCGCATGTGCAGTAGAATGAAATAGCCAACTTTTTAGTTAAGTTCGGCTTTTCGCTCTACTGCACATGCACAGCCTTGCCGAGAAAGAGGAACATGGAAGAGGATTGCTCCTTGGTGCTCGCTTGTATAACCCCGGGCCAGTGCAGTTGGGTAATGCCTAACAATTGGCACCCCCCCAAGTGCACAAAGATTTTCGTCTCATTTAACATGGTCTCTGGAGTCAAAGTCAGTTCAGCTGTTTATACTCCTGGTTATCCAACCATTAGGCTCTTGTCTGCCAGCCTCTCCTCTGTTTGTTTGTGTGACAGCAACTTGTGCCAAACTATTTATCTGGCACAGGGTACAGAGTGTAGCTAGACCCTGGCAAAGGCAAAAATGCTCTCTGAATGAACTCTTGCCCCTCTTAGCACTCTTGTACTTGTGACTAAATTCGAAGAAAATTAAGCCTAGTGTATCCAATGCAATACGCTTGCCAGTTAATCTTTTAATGCTGACAAAAGATAAGGCCATATGACAGTTTTCTCCCTCTCTATAACACTATAAACTGGAAATAAAGTGATGTAAATGAAATAACTTTGGTGGTTCGTCTGTGCTAAAATATTCTCTTGTTCCCTTGCATACTGTACCTCTCAGCCAGCTATATGGAGGCAGTCCTCTTTGGAATCCTTTAGGTAGCATACTGGAGAAAAGCAAGTCTGGACATCTGGAATTGTCACTGTCCTTTATGTTGACTGCATTGACCAATTCTAATACAGGTATAGGATATTTTATACAGAAACCAGTAATCCATAAAACCTCTGAATTACTAGAAGGCCATCTCCCATAGCCTCTATTTTAATCAAATACTTAACATTTTTAAACAGGATTTCCTTTTTCCTGTAATAATAAAACAGTACCTTGTACTTGAGCCTAAATAAGGTATGATTAATCCTAATTGGAGGCAAAACAATTCTATTTTTACTTAATGGCTAATTTACAGAGATGCCTCCTTATCCAGTAAACCCCCCAGGTCCCAAGCATTTTGGATATCAGATCCCATCTGTATTTTATGCCTCTTTGCAGGAAGTGTATAATTACTCATTACCATTTAAATGATCCTATAGCTCCAGTATTGAAGAAACAATGATGAGCTTTCCTTCTAACTGAAGAGAATGCTTCATAGCCACATTTCTCAGTGGTGGCACTAGCTCCTTCATCCACATCCTAGGTGCTAGATGCTGAATTTTCTTAAATTATACCACTAGGCCTCTGCCTCACTCCCTCTTGTCTACATTTTATCATAATTTTTCTCCACCATTCCTATATGCCACCATCCTAAACCAATTCCCCTCCACTATGTCCTTGTCTCTCCTGTCTATATGTATACACCTATCCCCCACTGTTTCTTATTTTTGTCTCTATTCCTGGTCTGTGTCCCTATCTCATTCTCTGTAACCATCTCCCCTGTCAGTATCTTTGCCTACTTCTTTATTACTCACAATATCCCTAAACCAATATAACACTTCCCTGCTCATCTCCCCATCCCCCTGACCCTGTATGTGTTTCTGTCCCACCCAGCTTTGTTCTCTTAACACTAACACCCCAGATAGAGTCCTTGCACATTCCTAAACAACTTGAAACTTAAATCTGCATCACCATAATAAAAAGCATATCTTCCCTACCCCTTCCTCCTATTTGAAGAATTCTGAAATTGTTAAGTAGTTTACTTTGTGTTTCCCTCTTTCTAACAATAGTAAATATACCATGGGGCAAATTTACAAAATTCACATGAATAATTCGAAGTTCGATCGAATTTAATATAAATTCGAATCTTCGAATATGCAAATTAGGCAAATTCGACCATTGAATATTCAAATTCAAATGAATAAAATTTTATTCGAATATTCGATGGTCGAATTACTTCCATTTAAAATTTTTATTCGACCACCTACTTTGCCAGGATCTAGCTACCAAATTGGGAATCACTAGCTGAGATCGAATAAAAAAAATTTGATCAATCGATTAAAATCGTTCGAATATTCAATTCGCTATATTTGAATATTTCGATCGAATTACGGTAAAATCCTTCGAATTCGATAGTCGAATTCGAAGGATTTTACTTCCCCACTATTCCCATGGTCAGATTTCGAATTTTTTTTTAATTCAAAATTCGACTATTAGTAAATCTGCCCCTATGTGTGTAGGTGTGTAAAATAGTCAACATTGTACGTCTGATTTTAAAAGTAACCCCCTTTATTTTGTGAATTGTTCATAGTTTTTCAAGATATTCACGTTCATTTTTGGTATTTTTGTTCAAATGTGAATATGACTCTTGATGTGGGCTTGAGCTGTTGTTAGGGTTAGAAGTAAAGTATTTGTGATATAGGAATTTAGGGGGATTATATCATCATTATCTGAGATCATGACACATCTGAATTAGCTCAAATGTTCCAGAAGATTGTTACCAATCATACCTCAAAGGATGATACTGAGAAAAAAACAAGAAAAAACATATAGGGGCAGATTTACCAATGGCCGAATTTTCTAAATGAAAAACTTCGGAAGGCGACCATCGAAGTTTTTTTAAAGGGCTGTATCGATCGAAAATTTCTATCTAACAGGTCAATTTTTGATCGAATAAAAATTGTTCGTATCAGTCAATTGTATCTAGTCGAATTTTTTCTATTCTAATCGAATTTTGGGCTATTTGATAGATAAAGTAGCCCAAAATTACTACAAAATTTAAATTTTTAAAATTTAAATTTTATTTGACTATACACTTCAACCTGTACTAAATGTGCCCCATAGTGTAGCATTCTCAGGTATATTTACACCTCCAAGTGATTGCAATCACACGTTCTTATTCGCCTGTGCGCCGATGTGTGATTCCTTCCACTATCGTCACCTTTGGCATTTTGCCAAGACAGGCTTCCTGATAGAGTGATGATGGTTACCTCTCTCTGTCCACTCTTTACTCTTTCCTCAAAAAGGGATTTACTTTATTAGGGGGATATTAATTCCAGTGGGCATTATTCTTGCTTGCTACGTCCCAGCACAGCCCACTACAGGAAGCAGTGTGCTGGGGTGCAGCATGCAGGAATAATGCCCACTTGATTTAATATCCCGTCTAATAAAGTTAATCATTGCAATCCATATCCTCCTTTGAGGTACAATCTTCTGGAATTTTTTAACTATATTTGGGGGTTGGCGAGAACCTTCACTGCTACCGAATCGGAGAATACATTTTGGTTTGAAACCTTTATTCTTATCACTTACCTTGAATTAGCTGTTGATCACCTCAGGAAGGGTGTGACTTGAGTTTCAACAAGAGTACTCAGAAGAGCTGTAGGTTTTCTTCAATATTACAAAGATGGAAAATAAGTCTAATTTGCTTCCTTTATATTAATGGAATCATCCACATATTTTGTGTAGTCAGATGAAGGAGTGGAACAGATGGGAGAGTTTACCACCTGTCCCATCTAGTTTCCATCATAATGAACAGTAGGTTATTTGTTTTCATTCATTGTGCTTCTTTTTACCAATTTCTTAGAAATAGTAAACAGTACAAAAAATAGTATTTCAGAGGCCCTTTCATTAAACAGGAAAAGTAGTCTGGCAAACTGCAGCATGATCTGCAATCAGCCTATTTGGCTGAGTTGTAGGAAATTTAAGAGAACATTCCAGTGATTACTTAACCATATTATGTATTCTTAAATGTCTATTTTGGCATGCATACTCACTAACTTTTATATAGATTTATTTATGTGAGATGAAGTAATCATGCAAGCATCCAAATATATCAATTCATATACTATGCTATTGAGCAAACACTACTTTAAAACATTTATGATGATCTACCACAGTAACTTTAAAGCTGTTACAGCATACCATTCTATCTCTATGAATACAGGTAGAGGTGGAAAAAATGTGTGACTAATAAAAGAGGTAGAAAGTAAGTAGTAAATCCAGTGTCGCACTGGCGCACGAGGCGTCCAAGACGATATACCTAGTGAGGTATTCAGCGCCATATTGTTTCCTGGATCGCTATAACATATAAAGCACAAACAACTTTATTCACCTAATCAGCCTACAGTGACAATACATTAATATACCACCTTCTTTCTAACTTTAACCTTAATCCAAATCTATTAGTTAATGGTTAGACCTCCTCCTAATCATATATCTAGATGGTGTACTAGTATCAATGTCAGATAAATAAGTGTAGATTAGTGATGGGCGAAACTCCCACGTTTCGCCGAAAAATTTGCGAATTTCCAGAGAAATTTGCGAGACGAGTCGCGGGCCGTTTTTGACGCGCGTCGCGTCGTTTCCGCGCCGTGTCGTTTTCGACGCATCGCGTATTTAGACCATGGGGACTCAACCGGTATGTCCATTGTACTTCTGTTTTCTTTAGAGCCAATGTCCTATCCCCTCCTCTCTTTAGTCGTGGGATATGTTGTATGACCCTAAATCTCAGTTCATCAGCTGTGTGACCCTTTTCTAGGCAATGCTTCGACACTGGCAGTGCCAAATTGCCAGTATTTACTGTTGATCTATGTCGATAGATCCTATCCCTGACCTTCTCGATGGTCTCAACAGCATAGATCAAGTTGCATGGACATGTCAGCATGTAGACAACAAAGTTAGTGTTGCAAGTGTTATGTCCCCTAATTTTATATGCTCTATTGCTGGAAATAAACTTTATGTCACTGCTGAAATACTACTGTTTCCATACGGTATGTTAAATATCAAAAGGAAGTTGCTTCTTTGAAAGCTCAGCCAATGATAAACAAAACACCAAAGAATTAAGAGGGGTTGCCAAATCATATAACTGTATATATTGTATTGGTTGTATTGGTTGTATTCCGTTGAGAAAGGTGACAGGCAGTGATTGAAATGTCCAGACAAGGCAGTTGCCTCTTTTGGCATTGCATTCAAATCTGAAAAAAGAAATCACAAGTTCTATTGTAAATACAATCCAACTGACATTTCTTCAAACAGTAGGCATTGTCTTTAGGACAAAGTTTTCAGGTAAGCCACATCCTCAGGCCAAAACAATGTAGAACATTGCCGAATGCCGAATGCATTAGACTTTATAAAGTCTACTATCTATTATTTCCACAAATGCACAGTGTTGATATTGTTGATGTACTGTTTACTACTTACATTATCAGAAATATTCATATTTACACTGCTTAATGTCTGAGATGCAAGATGATTGATTGGACATTGCTTTTTTTACAGTTTACTCTACAAAAGTTGAGAATATATTGTGATCCAGAGCAGAATAAGCGTGAGACAGCTTGTGAAATTCCTGGAACGGTAACTATTAACTTTTTTGACTTCATATATTTTAGTATGGAAGACAGACTTATGATTACTAAAATAAAACTATGCATATCCTGTTTTTATATAATCAGTAGTAATTGCCTTCATATTTGTGTGAATAAAAGCAGAAAGTATAACTATATTACTATTGTAGAGTTTTCCATGCTTTGATAAAGGTATTTCTAAAACAAACAAACAAACAAAATCCACATGGCAATGTTAATCATGTGTGATTACCCCCTCATAACAAATAAGGCTGAGTTTTAGTATTTAAAATTGTGAATACTTTAGCATTATTAAATGCGGTAACATTAACTTTTGGTAAAATGCTATATTATGATGTCTGAGGATCAGAAACCAAAAAAAGCATGAAGCAGGTTCTTTGTAAGGTTCGGTTTCTATTATTCATATTATTTTAGCCAGACTCTATTCTCTTTATCTTAGAAATGACATTCAAACTATTACATTAGTGAAATCCTAGCGACCAGTCATTTATTACCATGTCATAGCCACTGCTAGTTTCTGTTAATTATGATAGAGGTTTTTTTTAATAATGAAAGGAAATGTGAATAACTTCTATTCAGTTTTAACTATTATTGTGTCATCTTACTTGATGACTAATAAATGGAAGAGCACTCCAATTCACAAGATACCTTGTTATGGATAAAATGATGGAATTATGCTTGTGTGTGTGCAGATGTGTGAATGTAATACATTGCAAACTTATTGTATTTTTTCTTTCAGAATGGAGAGGTATGAGTTTGACTTTTTTTACAGCATGCAAGGTAAAAAGGTCAGAGGTTTGAAGCATGATTTTAATTGAAAATCCCTTTGTGATTTTAAGGAAAATCCTAATCCAAAACAAACTGGAAATACATAGCAACATAGTAGGTAAAGTTGAAAACAAAAACATATTTCCATAAAGTTCAATCATTTTGCCTAAGTGAGTGGTGCCTACCAAGGAAGGTGAAAACCGCTACCTGAAGCCTCTTCAGGAATCATTCTTGACCCTAGAGAGGGCAATTGGACCAGTCACTGGACATACTAGAGTTAATTCAAGTTACTTGGTAGTTTCCCACTTTCTAAAAAGGCATCTTTCT
>CM044439.1:102057508-102096240 GCA_024363595.1 Xenopus borealis
TATATATATATATATATATATATATATATACCTATGAACTTTGCTAGCTCTGGGTTCACAGGTTCACAAACATAATATGCCATGGAAAATGCTGAATTAATAGGAAAACATGACATTGCTTGTATTTTGAAAATTAGTGTTTTAGCCCCATAAAAAAGCATCTGTACACACTTTGTAATGCTTTCCAGTAATTCTTACAAAATAAATTGCATGAGCATGATTATCAGCAAGTGTTCCACTCTCTGCGTTCTTCTAACTTCTGTTATAACTACATTTGTTGCCAAAAACCCTCTAGAGATTTGCTGGACTTGTATAAAAAGAATGCAAAATATGTAATGCTGAATATTTTTCAGTTTTTGATAATTCACTTCATATGATGCCCATTTTAATGTGTAATTTGTATGGATCACACTGGCCTAACCTCTGTGTAAATGGAACTATTTTTAAATGCTTAAAACTAGTTTTTAAAGGATATGTAGAAAAATACAGCTTTTCTTTTTCACTTCTCAAAGTGTTTAAATGGTCCCAGTGAT
Organism: Xenopus borealis; assembly: GCA_024363595.1. Taxonomy (NCBI): domain Eukaryota; kingdom Metazoa; phylum Chordata; class Amphibia; order Anura; family Pipidae; genus Xenopus; species Xenopus borealis. The sequence continues at coordinate 102,058,042 of CM044439.1, forward strand.
GTTGGCGTCACACCCGCTCCTTGTATATGTCCTCCTGGAGAAAAAGGAGACCCAGGCCAAAAAGTAAGTTGGTTTCAATTTATCCTAATCATTTGAAATGCTGTTTAATTTGAGAACTGCTATTCTTAGGCTGGATCCAGAAAGGAGACATCCATGCAGCACTTAAAACAGGGGGATTTTCCTAAAGAGCATTCACTAATCACTTAGGGAATGTCAAGTTCTGATGTCCAAAGCTGGCCTATGCTATACTTGTATTGACACTAGAAGAATATTTACACATACACACACACACACACACACATATATATATATATATATATATATATATATATATATATATATATATATATATATATATATATATATATATATATTATTTTTTTTTTACAGTGTGAGTGTTATTTATTGTAGAAACCTCAGGAGTACTGAGTGTGTGGATCCCATATGTGTGTGCTTCCTACCTAATTGACCCATTTACATAGTTTTCTTTTTGAAGTTACATATGTTTGAGAAAACTGAGAACAGAATGTATCAAATACAGTACATTAATCATAGCATTAACATTCTTACTTTGCAACAAACAAAGCTTATTTATTTTCACAGCTGCAACTGTAGTTGTGCAAAATTGAACACAACTAGTTGCATGCATTGACACTATTCACTAAAGATCATTGCATCTAAAGATGCTCCCTGCACATATCTTGCACTAAAATGCACCTTGTACCAGAAAGTGGAACCCTGAAGTTACTGCCACTTTCCAGCTAGAAGTAATTCTGGGGGGTCTCTCTGTGGGATGCATCAATAGACTAATAGACGTGCACACCACGAATCATGGCAAACGTTATTAATTGCAAGCTCCAGAAATGTAGTAATACACACTCTGCAAAATTTGGAGGCAACTGCGTACATTTTGTTGAAACAAGCATAAATTACAATTCAGACACAATTACAGTGAATGCAAGGTTGCACTTGCCACAAAGAAGCCGGAATGGTGAGGAAACGCTATAAATTGTAAATTGTGTCTGAAATTGCACTTGCTTTTTTAAATGAGCCCTATAATGTACCCACTACTGTAAAATACAAGGATCAAGAAAGCCACCAGTCTGCAGTCTTGTGCCTCTATGTTATCATAGAACACCTTAATAGGTTAATCCTAAAAAGTTGCAATGGAATATAATCGCTATATTATCAACAAATTGCCATATCACAACTAGTTGATAATACAAGTCATGGCAAACCTGACACAGCAATTAATTTGTAGGGCTGTGGATTTTGCAGCTATCACAGTGAATGTAGCCTTCCTACAAGCCTATTATATAGGTATGGGATCCATTATAAGGAAACCCCCTTTCCAGAAAGCTCAGAATTACAGGAAGGCAGGAGTCTCCTGTTGATTCCGTTTTAATAAAATAATTAGAATTAAAAATTTTTAGTCCTCATTGGAGACAAAGCAATTCTGTTGTGTTTAATTAATGTTTTAATTATTTTTGAGCAGACTATGGGGCAGATTTACTAAATTCACATGAAGGATTCAAAGTTCGAACGAATTTTTAACTAGTGAATTTTGTAAATTTGATCAAATCGAATGATTTAAATAAAATTTAATTCGAATAATCGACTATTCGACTGTCGAAGTACTTCCCCTTTTAAATTTTTATTTGACCAACTAGTTCGCCAGATCAAAGCTACCGAATTGGCTTTCATTATTTTTGATCGAATAAAAAATATTCGATCGATCGATTCGAACAATTTATCGATCAAACGATCAAATATTTCCTATTCGATCATTTGACCAATTTTGAATTCGATAGTTGAATTCGAAGGATTTTACTTCCCTAACTATTCACATGGTCGAATTTCGAATTTTTTTCAATCTGAAATTCGACCAATGTTAAATCTGCCCCATAATGTGCAGAGATCCAAATTAAAGACAGACCCTTAACCAGAAAGCCCCAGGTCCTGAGCATTCTGGAAAACAGGTCCCATACCTGTGTAAAACAAATGATCCCCTGCTGTACAGTACTTTTAATATGAAAACTTGGGCTTCTGTGAAATTTATAAAGACACTTCATAGGATTATTTGCAATAATCAAAATCTTATATTTTTGTGCATAACCGACGTGAGGTTTCGGTCCCCACCGGGACCTTTCTCAATATATATAATACATATATAATGTACAAAAAATAAGACACCATAATGTACAAAGAATAAGACACCATAACTAAGTAAAGATTAATATGAATTTGTTTGGATATCTTCAAATCTGAACTTTTCATCTGCTGTTTAAAATTCCACCACACACAACATAAAATGTCTAGAAACATGCATGCAACGTGTATTTAAAATTTATAGTGGATGTTTCTTGGCATATTTCCATTGCACCATGTGCATAATCGATTACATAAGGACCCTAATATAAATCTATAAGTTGACAAGTGTAACAGCCAGGATCCCTTGTATACCATTCCTCATCTCTGAGGAATCTAAGACAGTTCTGCTGTTAGGAATAAGTGAATATTGTCAGTTTAGTACATGTTATAAAGCATACACTGCTTTTATTACATACAACTCTGTATTACCATTAACCTTCATGCTGGGGTGCTTATGTATAACCCAGCAGGGGTGTACTGGCCTTCAGAATTCAATGAAAGTGTAAGTAAGCAGCAGCAAAAGGCAATCTGTAAGCTGTTACAGAATTTGAATTTCCAGTATTCCTGTGCCTGAACCTTCAACTGTGTTAGGAGGGATGCTGGGATTTGGGACTAGCAAATTATTACATTAGTTGTTCATTACTGGGGAAGAGAATATCAATGTTACAAGCCTTTTTCATTAGAGATTTACAGGATAATAAAAAAGTAAAGTTACAAACTTATTCTGTATACAATTACAAGTATACAAACAACAAAACCCCTAATTTTGTTAGCATTTATGATAAAAAATGGCAATTAGTAGCTAACGGTCACTTTTAATCGGTTAAATAGGAAACTGCTACTACCTTTTTGAATCTATGAATAATTTTGACTTGACACTTTCTGAATTAATTTCGATCCATAAAAAGAAGATATTGTTTGGAAAAGTCAGGTCTTAAGGGTAACAAAATAGTTTCTTGGAAAAGTCAAAAGCTATAGTAGTTTTCCAAGTATTCCTCAGTGGAAACATTACAAAGCAGACAAAGTTTGTTTGCCAAAGGCAATGCTAAAATATGTTATTCTAACAGAATGTCATATGTAGCCTTCAACTGAAATGGTAACTGACAATGTCTGAATCAGTTCAGTATCTGACATTCTAGGCACACATGTATAATGCTAATAAAGTATAATGACAGATTTTACGTAATCCAGTTTAGTACTAGTTTAGTACTAGTTCTCCTTCTACTCTAGTAAAAAAAAAACCTTGAATCTATATAATATGTTTATAGTTTTATAGCACCATGTTAGCCATTGAAAAAATGCAAAAAGTTAAAGTTTGATGATACCTTGTATTGGCCAATAATAGGTATCCCCAAATATGTTTATGTATGGGTAGATGTTAATTACAAAGTATGGAATACCGTATATACTCGAGTATAAGCCAAGTTTTTCAGCACCCAAAATTGTTGGGGCTTATACTCGAGTCAGTCGCTCACAGAAAGAATTTTAGGATCGCACGCAGCGAAACACACATTCCTGGACATCTTCAGAAGAACACAAGCTCCTGCATTCTGTGGAAGAACTAGCCACTTTTAGGATTGCACGCACAGAAACACATGCTCTTGGACATCTTAACTTAACTGGAACTTAACTCTTTCTAACTGATCTGAAGAGGCTGCAGTGACACTTCCTTGTTTCCCATACTTCCTGTTGTAATCTCCCCCCTCGTGGCTTGGTCCTCCCTCCTTAGCACTCAGCCCTCCCTTCTCAGCTCTCGTCACTCAGTCCTCCCTCCTCAGTCCTTCCCCTTTTAACTCTCCGTGCTCAGCATTCAAGTTTGTGAGCTAGCGTTGTCATGTCAGCTTTGAGCATGGAGGGTTAAGAGAGCTGAGATTTATGAAAGGGGGTTGAGTGCTAAGGAGGAAGGATCAAGCCACAAGGGGAGAGATTACAACAGGAAGTATGGGTAGCATGGAAGTGTAGCTTCAACCTCTTCAGATCAGTGAGTAAGAGGCAAGTTCTTCCCCAGCAGAGTGCACACAGGAGTGTGTGTTTTCCCCAGTTTTCTTAGGTAAAATTAGGCACCTCAGCTTATATTTGGGTTGGCTTATACTCAGGTGTATATATATATATATATATAAATATATATATATATATATATGTTAACTAACCTAAGGACTAGCATATTATCATATAACATCAGTACATTAACCCATTGCAATGAAACAAAGTGATGCAAAACAATAGCAACACACATTAGGCTCCACCCTTTACCCAAATATTTCCTACCTATTTTACTTGTGATCCATAGGAGGGTGACTGGATAGTTGATGCACTGCATATTTATAATATGAATTGCATTGTTTAATGCAATCATGTTTTTAATAAAAAAGGGAGCACAACATTTAAACCTTATGGAGTTGTTATTGTTAGTCAATCTATTCTTAAGTGACTGGACTTATTGAGTAAACTTTCCACACTCATCATAGTGCCTTCTTCAGTTCAACTGAGTGGTAGGTAATTTCTCTGCATTTTTAATCGACTAAACATTAATACAATTACCAAAAGCCACCACAGTGATTCCATTGAACTCATGGGGCCAGATTTACTAAATTCACATGAAGGATTCGAAGTTCGATCAAATTTTCAAAAAGTTTCGAATTCGAATTTTCAAATGATTTTGAAGACCACTTTGACCAGTGAATTTTGAAAATTCTATTTGAATATTTGACTATTAGACAACAGTTGAAGTACTTCCCCTTTAAATTTTTATTCGACTGCCTAGTTTGCCAGTTTCAACCTACCGAATTGGATTTAAAAAATTTTGATCCAATAAAAAAATTTGTTCGAATGGTTAAAATCCTTCGAATCGATCGATTCAAATGATTTTATCGATCAATCGAATTTTTATATTCGATCGTTTGACCAATTGAATTGCAGTAAAAATCCATCAAATCTGAATTTTGAGAATTTTTATTCCCTAACTATTCCCATGGTCGAATTTGAGGGTTTTTTAACCCTAGAATTCCACCCTTAGTAAATCTGCCCCCATGGTGTTCAGTGGATTCGTACCTTGAATCTTATTGATATAAACACTAGGGTTAGAGTGAAACACTTACCCAGCTACCAAAGAGCCACTTTACCAGATGTTTTATGGGGTCAGCTTTCAGGAAATGTTGTTTGTACAGCTTCACAAACCTACAAACTTAAAACAGTAAAAACAAATAAAAGGGAATACATGATATAAGATTTGGGAGACATACTATTAATATACAAACAAAAGGTTTTTGAAACACATTTTACATAAAATGTAACTGGGCTTAACGCCAGTGATTTTGCTCCTTTGGGTGCTCTTTCTTTATTAGGGCATAAGGTCTTGTACTGATTACAAACAGTTTTCTCTTATTCAATGCAAGATTAGCAGACAAATAAAAGAACATTTAACTATTTTTCTATAGGGAGACTCTGGCCAGCCTGGAAATCCTGGTTCCCCTGGACAACCTGGTCCAGATGGTAAGCCTGTGAGTACTATAACATTTCAATATAAATATTCTCTGTGCAATGAGAGGTATTTTACATGATGTAAACTGAAGGACTGGTGATTTTGTCATTGTAAAATACATTAATATGTTGGAGGACTTTTTTTTACATTCTGTGTTGAACTTTCAATGCAAACATGTATGGGCTCTGAAGAATTAAAAAGCTGAAATTCATCCATCTCACTTATGGACGAAGTCCCCAAAAATATTGCTATTGGAATTATCATCAAGTTTTTATTGTTATAACGTGTTAAAGAAATTACATTATGTATAAATATGTTGTATGCTGTTTACAAAACCACAGTATGGTGCACAGTGAAAAAACCCCTGCTTATACCTGTACATGATTCAGACCACCACTGGCTACAATGTTTGGGAGAAGCTTGTAATTATAGGGGTTGTTCACCTTCACTTTTTCCAGTTCACCAGAAATAAAGACAATTTCTATTTTGACTAATATTTCTAATATTGAAGTTTAAAGTTACATTTTCCCTGTTTTATGCAGCTTGGGGGGGTCACCAACTCTGTAACTGTACTTAATTCATACACAAGTTCATACTTTTCTTATCTTTGGCTCTGCTGAGGAGAATCCCTGTTAGAATTGACACAATAGTTGCCAACATCCCACATATGCTGCTGAGAAATGTATACAATTATGTAGCCTATTGTAACAGTTCAGAATTTGCTCCTGGATTGTTGAACTGCCAGACTGAAACACTAGACAGAAACATTAAATGTAAAATTTGAACGGTACAAAAAAATAAAAATAAAAACAACTGGATTTGTAAGGTGAACATCCCCTTTAATGCCTGGCTATGATAAGTAAGGGAGAGGAGTAAGGTGCTTATGGGTAGGACTACGATGATGAGGTAGTGCACCAGTACAGAGCTGATGGAATGCTGACACAAGAAAAATGTTTAGATTATTATTGTTTTTATTATTCAAATTGGGAATGCACAGACAGGGGGTGACAAAGATAGGAACACCAGGTAAAGTGAATACATATGGAGCCTTGATGCCTCTAAGCCATTATTTTGAATGAACAAATAAACAACACATGCTTTGTTATGCATATAAAGAAGCCTCCTTCCTTGATAGCCTCTTAGTTTAATTCCAGGTATTTCATAATTTATGAGCAACTATCTCTTGATCCAAATGCACCTGGATGATTGCATTTGAATGGGGTTGATTTTAAGAATTTTGGCACCCACCAATTTTGCCTGGATGACGAAACATCTGGAATCACCCTGTGTACCATTGCCCTTGCACCTACTGTATTTACATCCTGCACTCCAAAATATGCATGTTTAAAAGACTTTAAATGACATTTAAAAGCTAGTATAGAAGAATGTGTTGCCAAACTATGAAAAGGGCACAGGCAGCACTGGCTAAACAGAAATAGGCATAGTATTACAGCACTCAAATGCAATGTTCAGCAAAATAAACAAAACATATTTTGTAAATCATATCACTCCTAATTAATCAATTGGAGTTGTAAGCATATCGTACATAGTTGCTTTATAAATAGATGACTTATGACTGTTACAATGAGTGCATCATGCCTTATTACCAGAGTAAGCTGATTTTATTTGTACATTTGAATAAGACAGCACACTGCATTCCACTCCAATTAATCATATCTATGTCCAGCATTTTGCATTATAATGAATGCTGCAAGGTGTTCTGCTATGGTCCCAAATGTGAGCATTGTGACGTTGAAAACAACATTGTTCAACTTGTATTTTGTTTAATTGTTCTTTAGTTGTTATGTGCCATCTGTAGTTGTTACAATAACAATTGTGTACAATAACAATTGTTTTTGAAATTTCTGCACTGTGTTAAAATGACTGATGGAGCTCTCTGCAAAACCTACCAGGGGCTAGGGTACTGTATGTTACTAGGAGAGAAGTGCTGGCCAGGGGTCCCGGGTTATTGATTAAGATCACTGGGGGTAGTCTAAGAAATAGGCACCCCACTAAATTTGATTTGGTTGTCATCAAACATACTGATAGATTTGGTTATAAACTCACCACCCTTCATTTCTAAAAAAAAAAAAAAAATGCTATATACAGTATTTCCCCATAGTTTTATATTTTGGAACTCAATCGTGGGACTATCCCAAAGTTTTTGTGTGTGCATTTCTATCCTTTTTAACATTCTCTGCCATTTGTTCTTTTTACAACTTCCTTGGTTTCTTTTATATGTATTTTGTATATTATTTTAATAATATTTTAACGGTAACGATTCCAGCTGTGGTATGCCACCACTGAATGTGAAAAGTACTGTTTAATAAATGGAAAAAAATATGTTCTGGCCCTTCAGTTTGGCTTATTTTAAGAAGGAAAACCCTATCTTTCAGTTTTGGAACTGTTCTATGTATCACTCATGTTGCTTAGTTACAGCATGTTGGCAATATGAAAGGGAATCAAAGTCTTCATACACATGTGGAATATAGAAATGTGCATTAAATTTGGTGGTGATATTAATGGCTGTGAAGACAGCGTCTATTTTCAAATGCTAGCATGCATAATGTACTATGAATACAGGTATGGGATCTAGTATCAAAACATGGGCAACAGATTGTCCATGTTATTCACCACAGTGTATTTTAATAAATTCCATAGTTAAATTGCCCTCCAGTTTTGAACATGCAGCACATGGGGCATCTATATTCTCTAAATTTATGGAACAGAGGCTGATTCCTCAATTGTCTTTTTTTTTAAAAGCAATGCCTTTGTGAACCACAGAAAAAAAGGTAAAAATTGTGCCCTGTTTAGCAATTTTTATTTCTGTGGAACCAAAGAGCATTCCACTTCAAATGTATCCAAAACAACTTGCCAAATAAAGCACTGCGCTCATCAAGACTAGACAGCAGGAATTATTTATTCAAACAAAAAATATTTATTTTTCTTTTTGTTTAGTCCTGTGATGTGCATGACACAACATCCATGTTTTGTCCTTTATTAGAACCTTTCTCAAGGATGTTTGATCTCTTGATCTATTTACATAAGACCACTGAGTTTCTGGCCAAACAGTGACCAATTTTGCATAGCCTTGTGCTCTTACAATGATTTGCTACTTGTTAAGGTGCCGACTCTGATGTGTCTATAGCTCAGCATTTTGTTTTACTGATTTACTGATCTAATCCCAAAATGTAAACATAGAAATATGTCTCTACCTTGTTCTACTCAAACACTTTGACCACTTCTGTCATATTGTACTATGGGATGCATTTAGGCCAGTAAATACCATTAAAAAAAATCAAACATTGGTATTTCTGTATGTGAATATATAACCTATAATTAGTGTTACTGAAGATTGTATACTAAACACTATTCTAAATATTTACTGTCACATTCAATTCCTAATTCCCCTCAATCATATTAAAGGAAAACTATACCCCCAAATTGAATACTTGAGCAACAGATAGTTTAAATTAAATTAAGTGACATATTAAAGAATCTTACCAACCTGATATATATATATATTTAAGTAAAATTGCCTTTTTACATCTCTAGCCTTGAACCACCATTTTGTGATGGTCTGTGTGCTGCCTCAGAGATCACCTGACCAGAAATATTTCAACCATAACTGTAACAGGAAGAAGTGTGGAAGCAAAAGACTGAATTCTGTCTGTTAATTGGCTCATGTGACCTAATTTTATAGTTTGTTTGGTATGTTTGTTTGCACCATTGAATCCTAGGATCCCATGAGGCTGTCCTTATTTTTTAAAATGGCAATTTTCTATTTATGATTACCCAATGGCCCATGCTACTAAAAAAGTATATTATTATGAAAATGGTTTGTTTACATGACGCAGGGTTTTACATATGAGTTGTTTTATGAAATATCTTTTTATAGAGACCTATATTGTCCGGGGGGTATAGTTTTCCTTTAAGGGTCATTAGAGTCACGGGGCATTTGTTTTTAGCAAGTCTACTCCTTTAAACAGGGCTCCACACAGAACCATAATTACAAACAAACTAAAAAAGTAAGGTTAATTTACCCCTGCTGGGTAGACTACATAGGCAACCAATCACATTTTTGCTTTCCCTATTCTACGTGCAGCAGAATGAACGAAACAAATCACTGATTACTATGGGTTATTTCTAGGTTCAAATCTGGCCAGTGTTGGTAAGTAAGCCTTGGTGTGCAAATTAATATGCAACAGAAAATGTCTTTTATCAAGACTTTGCAACCTCTTGGTCTTGACCAGACTACAGACTTCTGCACTCAAGCTTTAAAATACACAGGAATACCCCAGATCCCAAGAATACAGGGCAAAAGATCATATTTCTGTGTATGAGTGACAAACATTATAAAGGTTAAAGGATATATAAATTACAACGACAGTATATAATCTGATTTTATTTCTTACCTTTCAGGGATTTCAAGGAACACTCGGGAGTCCAGGAATTCCTGGTTCACCAGGTGTGCAGGTAATACTTTAGATGATATATTATTTTATAATCTGTTTTAAAATTATTCCTTTTGCTTTGATATTCTCAAATATGAAACATGTGCTAGCCAAATGGATGGATGTGTCTCTTCTTTAAAACTGCTCCTGCAGCGTCTCACCTTACATGTATATATGCTAAATAAAACATGTAAAATGACATTGTGAACTTGAAACACCAAGTCACCTTTATCCAGTTACTGCATAATATAGCCAATGAGATCTGGGATGCTTGCCCTGAGTATATATTACTTAGCCTACCAATGTAATTATATAATAATTATATAATTAGCTTATATGAAAGTTTTTGGCTAAGCATGTCATCATTTAGTGACTGGCTAACTCCTTTCTTGCTAACTTCCACTGCCCTTCTTTCATGCTATAATCCTGTGTTGTTTACCTTCATATTAACTTGGAGTATGATGTAAAAATTTATATTGTGAGAGAATTTGGTGTACATTGGTGTAAATTTGTTATATGTATTTTTAAAAATTATTTAGATTTTTTTCAGCAGCTCTCTAGTATGGAATTTCAGCTTCTATGTGGTTGGTAGGGTTCTTATTACCCTATCAGCCAGGCAGTGGTTTGATTGAGAAACTGGTATAGGAGTTGGAGAGGACCTGCATAGAAAGATAAGTAATAAAAATTAACTAACGATATATTTGTAACCTCACCGAGCAATAGATATTTATCTACTGGGGACAGTGTCCCCAGCTGGAAAGAGTCAGAAGAAAAGGGCAAATAATGGCCATTCTGTAAAATACTAAAAGTTAACTTAAAGGGGAACTAACCTTCAAGGTTTAATTTAGCAGACCTAAGAACATAATTTTATGTCATGAGGCCATAAATAGATCATAGCTAGGACAAATCCCTATATATTGGCACCTTCAGTGATATTACCAATACCACAGGTATTCTGCTCTACTAAGCACAGTTTTCAGATTGATTGATGATAACAGTATTTTATACCTAAAACATCAACACAAAAGTGTTGGTATTTTAGGTAGTTCTATTTAAATACATGCATTTATATGCTAAGTAGCATTATACAACTACTCAAAGTTAAAAAAAAAAAATTTTTTATCAAGAATATCATCTTCAGATTCAGATTCTACAGATTCTGAGCCAGTAGGGGGCAATTTGGGGCACTTTTTAGACACCTGAAATTTGGCAGCTAAAAAAAGTAATTCTTGCCTTGGCACAGAACCCTCCAGTGGTTCCAAAACTGGCAATAAAGTTGCCATACTTCCCATAAACATTTAGCTTTTCTCAACATGGAAAATAATAAACTCAGAATAACCTAATTTCATTTCTATGAATAAATACATAGAAATATCATAAGTTTAGAAACTAAAATAACATACGCCTTGTGGATCTGTTAGGCCAGGCATGTCCAAAGTCCAGCCTGTGGGCCAATTGCGGCCAAGTTTCAAATTTACACTGGCCCAGACATGCTCCCTGCCTTTGCTGCCCTGACCTCCCGCTCCGGACTCATGTCTCACAGATTTCTCCCACCCAACGCACCCGGGTTCTGTGAGTAGAACTGTGTTTTACAAACTTTAGGCGTGAATAACACACTGAACTTTGTGTGATGCCTTTAGAGAAGGGCTGGGGAGGAGTAGGGGCACTAAACTTTGAGTTGTCTTGGGCTGGTGCACTGAGGGGAGTGGGTCACCAAACTCTGACAGTTGTCGTAAAGAGATACTGACGCCAGAATATAACCTTTTTTTATATCCTTCATAAATTTATCTTTGAATGCTACTTATTTTATATTTATATTTGCTATTTTATTATATTTATATTTTGCCATACAAGTATTTGCCTGATGATTTTACATTTCCTTTCTTACCACCATGTTCCATTATTAGGGGGCTGATATACAGTATTTGTGCAGCAGTAGTTGGTTAGCATTAGAAACTAAGATGGGCCAGTCAGTTTGTCAAAACAGTCAGGTTTAGGAACTTCAAGTAATAATTACTTACAGAAGCAAGAAAACGTGACCTATATGTAACTATTAATTAGTAAAAAAATTTTTGTGTCAGTATCACTTTAAGTTGTGCTCAGCTGCGTTCCTGTCAGTGCTGTGCAGGAGTTGGGGGGAAAACAGGACATTTTAGAGATATTAATATCCACTTTTTACACATCTTAAATGTTGAAAATGACACAACTAAATTGAAAATTTAATTTCAATAGATATGCAATTTGTTTACTCTTAGGGACCTCGTGGATTTGCAGGTTTAAAAGGAAATACTGGTCAGGATGGTGAGAAGGTAATATTTCATTTTACCACATTTGTTCAAGAATGCATCTGACAGCTTAGCTGATGCAGTGTTAATGTGACCACTAGATATAGATATTTAGATGTAGATGAAGATATGTAAGCTGTTGATGCTTTTTATTTCAGTACATACATAAAGGCACATACAAGAGTAATTTGCATGTTTCCATCCACAATTGCTTAAATGAAAGTTAAAACATCTGATTTTTGATTTAAGCTGTTAAACATTTGGTTACATGCGTCTGACCTCCACAGGGACAGAATCAGGGGTAGACAGAAGATGCAGCTATTTAGGACAGGTATTCTCTGCTCCTTCTCTTATCCTGGCTGATTAGTTCCTAAAAGGTTGTCTGGGAAAGAGTAAGCGAGCCAAAGGACTGGAGTAGTGTGGGTAGACTGGGTTGACTGGGGTCAAGAAGAAGGGGCTGCTGTGGAGCAAGCAGTAGACTTGAGTGAGTGATGAGGATGGCAAGCTGGGGCACAAGAGGCTCTTGCCTTGAGCACTAGGGATGGCGCAAACTGTTCGCCGGCGAACTTGTTCGCGCTCGCCGGATGTTCGCGAACGTCGCGCGACGTTCACCATTTTGGGTTCGCGTTAGTTGGCGCTTTTTTTTTGCCCTCTCACCTCTCAGACCAGCAGATACATGGCAGCCAATCAGGAAGCTCTCCCTCCTGGACCACCCCCACACCCCCTGGACCACTCCCCTTCCAATGGAAGCTCCCTTGGTGCTCGCTCCTCCCTTCACATTCCCTGCAGCCAGATCCAATTACTTCGGCTGTGACAAGGAGGAGAGAGCACTAGCACGAGCTGTTGATCGGATTGGCCAGCACTGATACTGCCCACCTCTGTTTAGAGACTGTACAGTAACAGTTCCCTGATTTCAGCACAGGGAAAAAGAAAAAGGAAGGAGCTGCTATAACACAAATACTGCAGCCTGCAGTCTGCTCACCACCCTCCCACCCACATGGTCAGTGGCTCTGCTTTTGTATTTTAGTTGTGCCTGGATGATGTGCTGGCTACTGGTCCACTTTCCAGTCAAAGCCAGGGAGCTGTGAATGTAGTAAATCATGGAAAATAACTGTGCCATTCTGCTATGAGTTCTAGGGGTATTTATACCTGAACTGGCAACTTTAACATCTTTGTGTGAACTCTGAGGTATTTATACATGAACTGGCCATCTTTTGTGAACTCTGGGGTATTTATACATGAACTGCCCACTTTGCCATCTTTGTGTGAACTCTGGAGTATTTATACATGAACTGGCCATCTTTTGTGAACGCTAGGGGTATTTATACATGAACTGGCCAAGTCTGCAGGGATTTGAGGGACATTTTAGGTTAGGTAGCTTTGCTGGCTAGTAATCTACCTTCTACTGCAGTGCTCTGTATGTAGCTGCTGTGGGCACTGATCTCTTCTGATCTCATTCTCATCTGTGTGCTGACTGCTGTAATAACCATTTATAATACATTATTGCCCTTGATCCCCCTCTGGCATGCCACTGTCCAGGTCGTTGCACCCTTTAAACAACTTTAAAATCATTTTTCTGGCCAGAAATGTCTTTTTTAGCTGTTAAAGTTCACCTTCCCATTGAAGTCTATGGGGTTCGCGACGTTCGCGAACCGTTCGCATTTTTGACGCAAGTTCGCGAATATGTTCGCAAACTTTTTTTCCGACGTTCGCGCCATCCCTATTGAGCACAAGTACCTCCTGGCCTGGCTCTGGATCTGCCTTCTGCAAGTACATTTTACATTTATATATTCATTATTAATTCAGCAGCAATTAAACCACTTTTTGGACAACTGAGCAAAAAAATTGGACAAAAGTTGATGGTCAACTAATGAGCTAATAAGCAAAGTAGAAAACTGCACTTATCAGATAATTACTTAGTCATCAGTTTTATATTGTAATGAATTAAGAAGCCTTGTGATGCCTAGTGAAAAAAAAAATCACTTGTATTGTAAAATAGTAAAAGGCTTCAACTATTTTTTTGAATGGACTCATAATAATAATTTAAGATTTTTATCTTCAGTTTAGTTGACTACATTAATTAGAGAGGTTGGATTAAAGGACAGATCAGGGTTCAATAAATAAGCCAATGTTATGGTAAAAATAGGTTACAGCTACTTGTACATTGCTTACAATAAATCATAAATATATATTTTTACAGGGAGACCGTGGAACTCCAGGATTCCCAGGGCTTCATGGACAACCAGGTGTCAAGGTTGCAACAATTATTCTGATTTATAAAATTAAGCTTACAGGTTGTAGAAAAAAATAACTATATACAGATATTAACTATTCAATATATAAAAAAGGGTCAATTGCCTATTGTGTTCACATACTTTCTGTGAGTAGCATTCTTGTTATTGGCCTCTTTGGTCACATAATTCACAGTGCTTGCAATATCAAAAAAGAGGTGGGTCATTATATCATTATATGATCAATGGGCATGTTTATGAAAACAACTGCAGTTTTTTTTATGAGTGTATATCAAAGCTTATAACTCATTCAGGTACAGTATTTTACTGTTCCATAATATTCCCTAAAGAAAATAATTACACAAAGGAGCAATGTAGGTTAAGGTAGACCCATTATACCTCTCTGACTGTACCACAGCACAAAAATCAAGACCTTTTCTTAATGTATCAAAGCAACAATATTATAAGCAAACTAGATAGATTAATAAGTATTGGCATTAAAAGAAGTAAACAAATATAGCTACAGTGAGCATAAGCATAGGCATATACCAATAGTTGGATGGTCGATGGAGTCTTGCACCTTTAGTTCAGCTAATGCTTCCACTGTTGAACTAAAAATGCTGCTGGAGCTCAGTTGGGTTGCTGCAAGGGCATCCTTGTACGCAGGCTTTCTGGGTTTCACTGGACCCAGTATGCAATAGCAGATTTGTAAAAGTCCAACATGGACACCTGTAATATATGCAACTGCTTTTGTTGAAAAACCTTTGAGGAGTAACTCCATCCTCTGTTACAACAAATTAATCTATAACAAAAACTGTTTCCGATATTTTTCTTAAGGACCAAGGGCTTTTATTAGGATGTATCTAGAAGCTATAGTGGAGCAAACATTATAAACTTTTGTTTTATCTACATGACACATTTCAATTAGAGAGTAAAACTTTCTGCACTAGTGATAGTTATTGATTTTGTATATAAAGATTTGTAACAAATATGTTTTTCTTGATAGGGTGAAATGGGACCAAAAGGGGACAAAGGAGATATAGGCATTGATGGCAAAAAGGTAATTATAAGAAAAATGGGGTTGTCTTCCTTAAGTAGCCTTGCTGTAACCAGTGGTAAAATTATTCGGGGGGGATAAACCCCCTACAAATCTTGCTATCATTTCTTTTATTCTAATAATTGAAAACCCATGTAGAGTTAGACCTGAAAATTACTACTTTGTTCGAGGTAGAAGAAAACCTCACAAACTTAACCTTTGATAAATAACCCCCTAAAAGTAGGGAGATTACATTTTTTAAAGACCCCTTTTTTATCCATAAAACCCAAGGTCCTGAGCATTCTGGTTAGCAGGTCTCATACTTTTATTTTGATATGTTTCTGGTGCCATCCTTTACAATTTGGGTTTGTAAATGTGTTTACCAAGTATTTATCCATTTGAGTTTTTATGATTTTAAAATAAAAGATGCTTTCTTCAGCCTCACAAGTGGGTGTGTGATTATGTAGTATTTGCCTACCCTGTTACCATGGTGGTGTTATCAGCATGGATTTATGATAGTTTTGGATACATCAAGTACAAGATACTATCTCATTCCTACAGAAGCAGCAAATTAGTCAAATAATTGCGTTTTTATGAGAAATGGCATTGCTACATTTGGAGCTTTCTGAATAATGAGTTTCTGGATAAGCAAGTTTCTGATATTACTCCTACCGGCTGGAATACAGCCTTAGCATCAACAATATGGCATTTATATTTGGCACAATTTGGCACTGTATATTTAAAAATACTGCTGCCACATTTTTCATGTAAAATCTGTACTTTGTAAGAATCTGACTTTATTGATGTTAACATTTTTTATAGGGAACTAAAGGTGATAAAGGGGGTAATGGTGCTACTGGAAAACCTGGGAGACCTGTAAGTACATCTGTTTTTCAATTTACTATTTATTTCCAATATCAACCAAAAGGCACTATTATATTTCAATCCACCATTTTATTTTAATATATATCTTAAAATAGGGAGAACCAGGATCTTATGGGAAGGATGGAATTCCAGGATATCCTGGACAAAAGGTAATATATTGTATATATACTATAAATAACTGTATACAAACATATGCAAAGCTGGTTACCTATTTAAACTGGAACGATTATATTGGTAAATCAAGTTCTATAGGAAATAACCATTTATATTGTCATTTTACAGTGTTACAGTATATTCACAAACTGTTTTCATTGTGCCATCTGGTGAAGCATTCCTTTAATTTACAGGATGACAGCTCACAGTCATAGGTAATTGACTGGCCCTGTGGTCCAAAACAGGATCAAATTGATCTGCATTTCATTGTCTTTTTATGTGTTATTCTGACCTCAACCAAGAATTAGGAAGAAATGTACTTACACATTTTAAATGTATTTGCCGTGTAATGGGTCTATATGAAATGGAGAACAAAGCTAAAGACAAGAACTTAGCAAGACCTATTTATATTATGTTCAGCATCATTCTTCATTCAAATGGATGTAGGCCCATGGAAAAATAAACATTTTATTATTAGCATGTATTTCTATAGCGCCAACATATTGTGTAGTACTTTAACATTTAAGTATACATGTTAATAGAAGTTGAGGCTAAAATAAGACACGTCCATTGAGTTCAACTTTTTTTCTCCAAATCAAAAATAGTAAATGCTTAAGTACTAAGGAAAAGTTAAATAACCCTTATTTGAAACCACTTCCAAAGGGCATAGAAACAGTCCCTGAATACACTTTGTAGTTAGAGATAATTTTAGTAAATTTGTATTATCTCACTTGCTAACAGGGCATTCAGCCCACTCTTAAACTTGTCTAATGTTCTAACTGCTTCAGTACAAACAACCCCCCAAGATAAAACCTCCTGTTTCAAATTCTATAGAATAGGATATTGTATGTAGATAGATATAATTGTGATGTATGGATAATCCTTGAGAAAGGTCTGAATACGAACCTTTTGGTTCTGGACTAATATATTTAGCATTTATATTATAGCATATTTATAACATGAGAGTCTAGGGGTAAATTTATCAAAGAGTGAAGTTCCGCCACTAGAGGGAAATTCCGCCACTCTCCATTCATTTCTATGGGATTTTGAAAGGCCTATTTATCAATGGGTGAAGTGAAAGTTCACTCTTTGATAAATACGCCTTTAAAAATCCCACAGAATGAATGGAGAGTGGCGGAATTTCACTCTAGTGGCGGAACTTCACTCTTAACTTCACTCTTTGATAAATATACCGCTATGGGAGATGGCTGTTATTTGAAGCTTTCTAGATAATAGGTTTCTGGATAATGAATCCTATACCTTCACTTGATCCTAACTAAAATATAATTAATCATTTATATTTTAACAAAACAGTCAAAACAATCCTATAGGTTTAATATTCAAATTATTTGTTACTAGATCTAAGGTATGGATTATCCTTGTCATTAAGAATAAGTGAAGTAGGTAGTTAACATTTATCGAGACAAGCAAAATATGCAGCAGGAAAGTTATATGAAAATATACACTACATTCTTTAAATTCATTCTCTGTATATCTGCGTGTTCATGAATGAAATGAAAGGTGGGTGTTGATATGGTTTTGTAATCCATAGAATTGTATTGGATACATTTTCTTTTCATGTCTGCTTTAGTTCTGCTTCATTAAAATAATATATAAAATGTATTTTAAATATTCCAAAGTGCAGAGAGATACATTAATAGAGCATTAAGTGAGTGTGCATTAAGAACTTATTGAGAACGAATTGACATGAAATTATTTCACTAAATGCCCCTCACTCATGGTGGGACATTTCATGCTTTCAAAATGTAATTTTCTTTATATGAAATAATTAATTTTAAGCTCCGGTTGCCAAGATCTGGCACTGGTTTAAACAATGCATAACAATGTCTGATTGTAATTTTTGTTGTATGCATATTCCAGCAACATAGCTGTGCCAAATGTCTGTATGCAATTCACAGAGAACATGTGTTTCTTGTTTAACATTATAAAATGAAGGTGCTAATAAATACTCAGCAGTTGTATGTTGTAAGATATAGATTTCAACTTTAAACCCATATTGCTTACCTTACATTATGTTGGCTTTCTTCTAAATAAACTACAGGACAAACTACAGGACAAGCCCCCTGG
Source organism: Xenopus borealis (assembly GCA_024363595.1). Classification (NCBI taxonomy): domain Eukaryota; kingdom Metazoa; phylum Chordata; class Amphibia; order Anura; family Pipidae; genus Xenopus; species Xenopus borealis. The sequence continues at coordinate 102,076,806 of CM044439.1, forward strand.
AGGGAGAGATTAGGGTACATGTTTATGCCTTTAATTCATTCCTGGCAGTACCTAAATTTGTCAGCTTGGGAGAAAATGTGCAAACAATAATATTCTGGAGCAGTAATAGTTTGCAAATGTGTTTTGCGATATATATATATTCTTTTTTACTTACATTTGCTTTCTGGTCATCTTTATTGTATGAAAACGTAAATGCTATTTGTTTCATTATCAGGGTAAATAGACCGTCCTACTAAAGATGACAGCTCTGCATCTCTCACATGTAGCATGTTACCAAAACATTCCTTACTCCCTCTGATTTAACCTCACTTACTTCTCAGGCCCTGTTAAATGGCATGATAACTGGCGTATACAGGGTTAGACTGGCCCAGTGGGACACCGGGAAAAACCCGCTGGGCCCCCAATCCTCACTGGCCCCTGCAGGGCCAGACCACCCTCTCCCGAACTCCTGGACCAAAAAAAAAACTATTTACCATGCCGTGCATCACCGATAGAGGCCAGGGGGTCTGGAGTGGGGCCTTGGACAACAGGCCCGGTGGGCCCTGGGCCCTCCAGTCCGATTCTGGGCGTATCCACATTTGGATAATAAAGCATATAGAACCTACATTTCTGACAACAATTTTCACAAATACACACAGATGCACAGAATATCACCTCTATACATAAAGAGCACATTTATGGACAAAATAACAAATACCTATATATCTATAATCTCTATACATATATATATATTTGTTTTACTAGATACTGCAAAGGAGGGTAAGTGCAAATGTTAGCTTATTTTATGTATTCATAAATACCGATAATTTTGCTAAACAAACAAAACACTTGGATTGATAGGTAGCATGCCCACACTTAAAATTTATGTATTTGAAAATTATACCCCCAAGATTTCATCATGTATTCACCATTCTTTACAGTAGTCACAAAATAAAATGTTTAAACAGTGTTAAAAAAATATGAATGGAAGTGATACATGTTTTCAGGAATCATGGGAATATACTGTAAACTGTATATTTAAGTAAAAAAGAGCTTTATTTAAGCATTGTTAGGAAAATGGTATACTGTGCTTTGGGCATTTTTCAACAGAAAATTTGCCTTGTACCTACAAAAATGAACAAATTCAGTTTGATAAGAAAAGCATTTTGGTGGGAAAATATTAAGATACATATTCTTAATATCTTTTTGAAAATGTAGGATTCTGAGTGAATTTCCCAGAGTTTGAACTCCATGCATGCTGTGAAAACAATGTTTTAGGAAAGAGCCATTCATGAAATTCTGTATATGCACACTAAAAATTAATATATTGATTTATCATTTTCAAAGGGTGAAGAAGGAAAACCAGGTCCTCCAGGAATGGAAGGTCTCCGTGGATTACCTGTAAATACTATTATTTTTAAGAGAAATGTTTTTCCACTCCAGGGTCTTAATTTTAGCAGGATATTAGTGCATGTTTGTGTTTTTTAATACCCAACACCAAGGATTCTACCTAAGCTCAAAATATCTAAATAAACATATTGGTCATGCACACCAAATAAAGAGACCAAGTGGTATTTGAAACAAGCCTACATTTTGTTTAAAAAGAGATAAGTTCAATCATATGTACAAAACAAGGCAAAACATACCAGTAAATACATACAGATTTTAGTATACATAGCACTCACAGTATTACCCCATTGGTTTCGGCTAAATGCCTTTCTCAAGGAGAATTCCCCTTGAGAAAGGCATTTAGCCGAAACGCCGGGGCAATTCTCTTCTCAGGACAAGGGTATCCGCTTTCTTTTCAAATCTGCTATTTTGTGACAATACTTTGTGTGGTATGTATAACAAAATCTGTATGTATTTACTGGCATGTTTTGCCTTGTTTTGTACATGTGATTGAACTTATCTCTTTTTAAACAAAATATACATGCTTGTTAAAAAATATCACTTGGTCTCTTTATTTGATGTGCAGGCCCAGTTTGTTTATTTAGTTTAATGTTTGGCCTTGTATGGGGGGCTTGTCTTTGGGCCAGTTGCACGTTGCACCCACATCTAACTATAAATTATATTATAAATTGTAATTGGTGAGAGAATTGTACGTTAGAGTGCCCTCCATTTATGAATATTTTTTGTAAGCTAGAAATATCTAACTCATAAATGAAAACACAATTTTCCCTATGCGCAAATTCTCAGAAACAGAAAAGTCACCATAAGAAAAAATGCCCATTGCCTTTAATGCATTTGGACAAAAAATTTGCAGAGACAAAAAAAGTTGACAGAAGTAAACACTCCCATTGACTGGAATGCATTTGGAGTGAAAAAGATTGACGCTAGCAAAAAACTGTTGCACAAAATTGAGACCCATTGGGGCAAATTCACTAAAGCGCGAAGCATCTAACGCTTGCACTAATTCGCCAGCGTGACATCAATTCACAACTTCGACAATTTACTAAGTTATATTCTGGCAAAAATTCACTAGCGATGTAGATAGACTAGCGCAACTTCGCACCCTTACACCAGACGAAGTTGCGCACTGATGAAGGGACGTAACTACGCTAATTCACTAAGATGAACATTTTACTGAACGTTACCTCTTGCGCTAGACTTTACTTCGCCAGGTCAGACCTGGAGAAGTTCAATACAATAGATAGGAGTTTGAAAAAAAAAATTTAAATGTTTTTCTAAGTCCCAAAAAACGCTGGCGTCATTTACCTTTTGAAGGGTGATAGACCCTCCTTCCCCCCCTACATATGGCAACTCAGCTATACAGTGGACATGTTTAGGGCAATAGGACAACTTTACTTGTGTATTAATATATTGGCTGTAACATATACTTCTATTATACGTTTAACTTCACGCCGTATGCAAATTAGGCATCGCTAGCGTAAATGTGCTTTGCCTAGCAAAGTAACGGTAGCGCAACTTCGCTAACATTCGTCCTGAGTGCAAATTTGCATTTTTGTGAATTCACGGTGGGCTGGTGAAAATTCGCCTGGCAAAGTTGTTGCGAGCGCATTTTTGCGCTTTAGTGAATTTGCCCCATTGAATTTAATGCGTTTCGCAAAATCTTCACAATTCTGCAAAGGAAACTATTTAAATTTTTTTATTAGATTGTGATTGTAAGGTTTCAATTTACTAAATATCTTAAAGTCACTACAGTAATAAGGTGGAATAAGTGTCTCCTATAGAATACCATGGCATGCAATGACAGACTGATGGTGCACCTTTTTTTCACTGAAATTCGGCAGTGGTCAAAAAGTCAATTTGTTTAGTTACTGCTAGTGTTTCAATACCCAGACAAATACCATTATGACATACACATCTTTTGCTGCATCTTTGTTTTGTCTGTCCTGAATCCTGCTCCTGTGTTCTGCCTTACTATATTTTCCCCCATCTGTGCAGTACTTGTCCTTACGTTGGCTTGTGTCCTTTTCCACTAACACCTCTGTCTCCCTATTCCTGTTTCTCTTTTTTAATTATTAGTAGCCCTCTGTATTCAAGTGACAGTGTGCTATTTATAGCTTCTTTAGAAATAAGTCACTGTCAAGATAAATATTGTTTTAAAATAGTTTTGCTTAACAGAAGGAACATATCAGACAATTTGAATTTTTCCCTACACCATTATTAAAGAGAAATTTAAACCTGCAGCAATGGAATACAAAGCTCCTATAATATTATAATGTATATAATGTAAGAATGATTTTTTATCATTTAAGGGAATACCAGGAATTCCTGGAAATTATGGTGCAAATGGAATGAAGGTATGTCACTTTGGTCTTCTGTAACTGGTAGATGTGTAACATTTATTTATTGAAATGAAATTTAAACAAATATTTTTTGTATAAAATTAATATTGGCTGCTTTTTCTTTAGTTTTTGCATCTTATATTTGCTTCTTAAAGGAGACAACCCTGTAATAAAAAACCCGTACCCCCCCACCCCATGTAGACCCCTCCCTCCTCCCCCCAGCCTAACTGCCCCAAACTTACTCCTTGGTGCAAATTTAGGCAGTGGAGTTGCACACAGCCATCTTGCGGGTCTTCGGTAAGCTGACTGGGAGATTTCCATATCGGCACATGTGTAGTTGTTGCAAACCGGCAAATTGCTCCAACTGTGCATGCACCGCCATGCCGATCTCCCAGTCAGCATACCAAAGAATCGCAAGATGGCTGAGTGGAACTCCGCTGCCTGAATCTGCACTGAGGGGCAAGTATATAGAATGTGGCATTTCCTGGGGGAGGGCAGTTAGGCTGGGGGGAGGAGGGAGGGGGTCTACTTGGGGTGGGGGGTGCAGGTTTTTTATTACAGGGTTGAAGTCACCTTTAATTCTTCTAGCTGCTGTCATTGAGAGGCACCACTTCCTGCTTTTAGTCATGCCAGGGGCATATTCTATGTTGTGATTGAAACTGGAGGATGTATCTATTCTCTGTATATAACTATTTTCTGAATATCTATGATTTTTTTGAATAGTTTTTTTACCCAAGATAAGTAGTTTTTCTATTTTCTTTGGATGTGGTGTATATACTTCTGAATAACAGAGTGTTCTAATTTCTGAAAATACTTAAACAACAACAAATACTCTATAAGTGATGCATTCAACAGATATATTTTTGGTTTTATGTCCTTTACCATTTTTTAGTAAAACTGTATTTTGAGCTAAGTCAACTTCTACTTGCTGTCAGTACTTAGCATGTAACCAGAGGCTTCCCCTTGGCAAATTTAACATCTAGTGCTCACAGCAGCTACAATATTTATTTCCCCTGTCCTTTACTATTATTGTATTCTAAATGGTACAGGGCTGAGTACACAAGTAGCACTATATAAATAAAGATATACATACAACAATAGATCTGCCACAAGACACTAGTAGGCAGTAGGGAATGATAGAGCCTACAAGGAAATGGTCATGTCCAAAATATTAATAAAGGGGGACAAAGAGCATCACAATATATTTTACAGCTCAATTAATGTAGTGGCAATCAAATTGTCCAAATTCATAAATACCAATTGTCCTTAACTTCATGACCTGTTAAAAACAACGGGAAGGTTGAAAGTGAGCTTACTATTTTTTTTACATGGCAATCAGGACACATACAAGTCTGAACTGAGACCAAGAGCCCTCATATGGGGCATAAATGAGTGCATCAAAATTTTAAGCATTAATGTCTCCGATTGCAACATAATCACTGTGCAGAATTTTCCATCCTGGATTGGAGATACAGTATATGGCATTTTTTTTTGGCAGAAAGAGGATTTATGGAGTATCAGACTTTTTTCTTTTTCATCAAATTATAATAGGGCATAAACTCTTTCTCCGATTGGAACAGTGGGAAGTAATTCATTTAAGATATCTTAAACCGAGGTGACATCTGCCTAGTGTAGTCTATGCTCAATACCACCAGCTAAATTTTACTGGTGTTGCGTCAGAGTCACCAAGTAGTCCCCACATACATAACTACTCTGGGCTACCTGATGAAGACTATGAAAGTGAAATATTTGTTGGAGTTGTGTAGGTGTCGGTGAGCAGAAGTGGCAGCTAATTTGGCATGAGGCTTGTAATGTGGCAGGGAGGAAATGGAGTTTTCTTTTGTCTGGACTGTCTACGTGAACTCCTAAGCGATACGCAGAATATTAATGTATGTGGAGACTACTTGGTGACACTGTTGGAGACAACACCAGTAAACTTTAGCTGGTGGTATTGATAATATATAGTGATGAGCGACATTTTTCACCAAGTTTTGGCACGAAAATGACACCCAATATGTGAAAATTTTTGTTGCACATCAAATAAATTTGCTGCGCCTCAAAAAAATGTTGTCCTAGAATCTTCACCATTTCAAGATTTTAGAGAGGAAGGGTCAGATTCACCCATCATTAATAATATAATGTGTTGTAATTTTTTTCAGTTATGCACACATCTATTCATGGATTCATGTTCAGAGCAGAAGAAGGAAAAATATTGCCAGTATTTAAAGTGATTATACCCTTCTAAACATATACACCATTTTAAGCATGGAAGGTTTATGGTAAAGAAAGGAGCAGTATTATTGTTGACTACAACTCCCAAAATATGAGTTTGTGCCAGCATGGTTTTATGTGTAATAGATCTTGCCAGACTAACTTAATTTTCATGAGAAGGTAAGCAGGCACGGCTGTGGATGTGATTTACTAAGACTTCACTAAAGCATTTGATACAGTGCCACACAGAAGGTTACTGGTTAAATTAAAGAATGTTGGCCTGGAACAAAGTATTTGTAACTGGATAGAGAACTGGCTAAAAGTTAGACTACAATGTATGTAAATGGAAAAATTTTGGACCAGTGTTGTTAGTGGGCTACCACAGGGCTCTGTACTGGGCCCCTTGCTTTTCAACTTGTTTATTAATGACCTGGATGTGGGCATTGAAAGTAAGGTTTCTATTTTTGCAGATGATACTAAATTGTGCAGAACTATAGGTTCCATGCAGGATGCTGCCACTTTGCAGAGTGATTCGTCTAAGTTGGGAAACTGGGCAGCAAACTGGAAGATAGGGTTCAATGTTGATAAATGCAAGGTTATGCACTTTGGCAAAAATAATATAAATGCAAGGTATACACTAAGGGGCACATTTACTAAGGGTCAAAGTGAATATTCAAATTAAAGTAAAATTTTTAAAATTCTAAGTAATTTTGGGTTTTGCGCAAAAAGGGTTTCCTTCTCCTTTAAATGAAAAGGATCTTGGGGTTTTTATAGATAACAAGTTATATAATTCTGGACAGTGTCATTATGTAGCTACTAAAGGAAATAAAGTTCTGTCTTGCATAAAAAGGGCATAAACTCAAGGAATGAAAACGTAATTATGCCTCTTTATAGATCCCCAGTAAGGTCTCATGTGGAGGATGCAGTGCAGTTTTGGACTCCAGTCCTTAAGAAGGATATAAATTAGCTGGAGAGAATGCAGAGATGTGCAACTAAGCTGGTTAGAGGGATGGAAGACTGTCCACGTTGGGGTTGTTTTCTTTGGAAAAAAGGCACTTGCAAGGGGACATGATCACACTTTACAAATACATTAGAGGACATTTTAGACAAATTGCAGGGGATCTTTTTACATATAAAGAGGATCACCGCACCAGAGGCCACCCCTTCAGACTACAAGAAAAGGACACAGTGAGGACAGTGAGGTTGTGAAATGCACTGCCAAGTAATGTTGTGATGGCTGATTCTGTGAAACCTTTTAAGAGGGCCTTGTATGATTTCTTGGACGGACATAATATCAAAGGCTAGTGTGTTACTAAACTGTATATTTAGTATATGGCCATATATAATTTATGTGAAGGTATGGAGGTATGTGGATGCTGGGTTTTCATTTGGAGGGGTTGAACTTGATGGACTTTGTCTTTTTTCAACCCAATTTAACTATGTAACTAGGCTATTATATATGAAGAAATGATTGTAAATTTTCATTTGAGACCTAGGATGAAAGTATATAGGAACTTCAGCTGTAGACAGCTTAATGTTGTAGCTTTGATTTGGATTCTGGAAACATCTGGGAGACAATTCATAGATTACCACAAGGATGAGTGTCTGTGAGTGAGCTGATGAATCTCGTTGGAATGTTTGTTTATTGAGGTTGGCAGAAAAATACAGGAGACTTATTAAGTCAAGACTGCTGCATAAAAATAAAGAAGCTGCAACAAGGAAAGGTGGATAGTATGGGCTTATGTACAGTAACATTTATAGCAGTTGGGTGTGATATTGATCATTGGCTCTGGATTCTGCTAAATAGATATTATGGATTACAGATGCTGCTCTCAGCCTGTTTAGAATTATAGTTGTTGTAATATTAAAGAGGTTTGTTCATCTTTGAGTTAACATTTAGTATGATATAGAGCAGGCATCCCCAACTTTTCTTTTACCCGTGAGCCACATTCAAGTGTAAAATAATGTTGGAGAGCCACATAAGCATGCAAAAAGTTTCCAGGGCTTCCAAATAAGGGATGTGATTGTGTATTGGTAGCTGCTATGTTGACTTGCAGCCAGCAGGAGGCTCTGATTGGGAGTACACATGGTTTCTATACAAGTAAAGCTTGCTTTTAAGCCAGACATTAAAAAAGCACCTGGTTTGTGGCCACTGGGAGCAACATCCAAGGTGTCAGAAAGCAACATGTTGCTCATGAGCCAGTGGTTGGAGATCACTGATATAGAGATTTTGAGACAATTTGCAATGTTTTCCTTATTTGTGGTTTTTGAGTTATTTAGCTTTTTATTGAGCAGCTCTCCAGTTTGCAACTTCATCAATCTTGTTCAAGTCCAAATTACCCTAACAACTATGCAGACTACAATATAATTATTGGAGGGTATGAATAGTAATATGAGTAATAAAAAGTCACAACAAGAATACATTTGCAGCCTTACAGAGCATTTGTTTTTTTATATGGGGTTAATGATCCTTATTTGAAAGCTGAAAAGAAATATGTTTATGTACATAAAGGAATTCCTGATATAGATGAACAATTCTATACATTTTATGAGAAATCATTTATAGCATGATATTTGTTTACCAATTTCACTGCACTATTTTGTGTACTCTATAAAGGAATACGTTTTGGGTTAATGTTTACAGAGAGATTAGCAGAATAAAAAATATTAAATAGAATAATATGTATATTATACTATATATTACACATATAAGGTGCTAACATGTGGTAGGACATCATTATTGTTTAAAGCACATTAATCTTCTAGGGTGAAACTGGACATTCAGGAGAACCAGGTGCCAGAGGACCCCCAGGGACTCCTGTAAGTTGAACTATCTGGTATTTCTTTAACTGTAGCATAGATTTAATGGAGATCAAAGAAGACACGAAACCAAGAAAATGTAAAATATTGCAGGCCTAGTTTCTCTTCTTTAAACTATTATGTCAGTTGCTCAATTCTGAGTGTTTGTATTTACTGGCATTAGACAAGAGACACAGTTGGGCACTGTTTTAAGTTACTTTAATAATATGTTTCATTTCCATTAAAAAAACTGTTTTGTGAAACCATGGAACATATGGTTGAATGCAACACATATTTAAGCAATAAGAAAAAAACCCATGGGGCTTTTTTTTAATAATTATAATAAAACATTAAGATAACTATAAATTCCCTCTTCCTGTGTACTGACTTCCCTCTTTTAAGAGTCCAGATCTGAAATAAGAAACATCCAGGTTTAAAATTATAAATATTAGTGTTAACATTACATATGGTGCTTTTCTCTGTTACAGACTAATTATACAATATATTTGCTGCTCTTCAATAAAAAATAGATGGAATGGATGAACATAAAAAGTGATAGGGGAAGAGTGAAAAAAATAGTGGCAGATGTTATTGGGAGCCTTGTGTATAATTCTTTTAAGGGAAACACTGTTTCATAATACAGAAATACACTTGAGACATCCATAGACAGGTCAAGAGTGCCAGCAAAAGAGTCCAGCAACCCAAGAATAATTTAAGGTTAGGCTTCTCCTGGGAGAGTTTTAGGATTAGGATTTTCCTGAGTGGTTTCATCATAATGAATTTCCAGAAGGGTTTTATATACTGAATGACTAATCCAACACACTCTGTTCTGAAACTTTAACACTTTAATCAACATTCCTTCAAGATTACCTTATCCTAGAGATAATTTAAAGCGTTACAAGAGAGAACAAGAATGCTAATTACAGTATCTACCTCACCTTCTTAATGACATTAGAGACTGTTACTAAGGAGAGCATATATTATGATACAAACATTTATTATGTACATAAATATAAACTTTTAAATATACTCGCATATCATTATACCCACAATAACTCTTATTAATTTGTGTAATTCCCTTGCTGTGGTATTGCTTTAGTACATCAGTCTTCTAGAACTAAAATGACAGTTCCTGCACCTTAATATATTGTGTGGAGCCAGGGATTCAATTCATGAAAAACATCTTTGGGAGGAAGATATGCCAGGAAGCAAATTGTTAGGAATGCATAAAGTGAAAGCTTGGAGGGCTACAATAATTTTCCATAATATATGGCCATGGTCAGTTATTTAGACCTTAAACTCAGGTTTAATATGCTATCACACAATATACTGTATCTGCTAAAGAGTTCAGCAAATAAGATAGCCTGTTTTTTGTGAAGATCCTTGACAACAATAATTTATCTTTTAAACATTTTGGAACATTTGTTTAGCTGTTTCAGCTATTTTGGGATAGGAAAAGTAGATGGAAATAGCAATAAGGAAAAACTACATTGAATCCAGATGAAGTTGGGAATTCCCTTTTGGAAAATATGACTGGAATAAATGTTGTGTATTCCAAACTGTTCTTGGAAGTAACAGTTTCTGAGGGAAAAAAATATTACTTATTTATGGATGCTTTTAAGAACAGGGTAAAAATGAATTAAGAAAAAATTTAAATTACTTTTTTGTAAATAATGGTATGTACAGTATTAAAATGGGTAAAAAGGTGATTTCATTGTTATATATTTTGTGTGCCAAACATCTGACAGTATGATAGTGTTGAACCAAGAGATGTAGGTGCAGAGTCAGATTCTGGCATATATGCTAGCTTTCTGACTTTAAAAGGGGGGCAGTGTATTCCCTTGTTCAGCAAAAGTTCAATGAATGGGGATTGTGCCCTGGACATTTTGCTTGTTGTTTTAATTTTAAACAATACTTTTCATTATGCCTTGAGCAAACAGGTAAACTGAAGCTACAACATGTTTTGTCCTTGCCAAGTAGACAATTAGATCATCAGTGCATCCTGCAATATGGACTCTTGCTAATATAAAAGCCCCAACAAAGGTTTATATGAGGGGGGGGTGTATGTTGGTAGTCTAATTATCTGCCTATCAAGGTCAAGACATGGAGAAGCTTCATTTTCCCTATTTGTCCTCTTCAAGAAAAAAGAAAAAACAAAAAACTGTTTGTTTTCAAATTGTGTTTATAAAGTTTTCCAAATAAACATAGCAAAACATCAACATATATATAAACACAACTCCCTTAGTCTTATGGCTGTGAAAAACAGTTTCATAGATATTTTTGTGTTTAAAATAACAGGCACAAAGTAAATTCAGACAAGCCCTATTCACTAAACTTATGTTAAACAAGGTACTGCCCATTTCATCAGAAAAATACCCTAGTAGTATCTTGACAACTAGCCTGAACCAAACAAAAACACTAAGTTGTGTAGGTACTAGACAGGCACCACATCCAAGATCCAATTCTAGATCTTTTTCATAAGATTCAGTATTTGGTTAACTTTACCCATTATGGATTTTGTGCACCCCAAGCATGTACTGCTAATTAAAGCAGGTACTGTACCATCTCAGAATACTGTAACTTTTAAGTGATACTGTTGCCAAGAAATGGTCAAGTATGTGAAGTAGTATCGTTTTAGTTAAAAAAAATTAATTAAAAATTAAAAGTTATTAGTATCTACACTTCTGGTACTTTTCAGGCTAAAGTGTTACAGTATAAAATTAGCCTGACCGTTTTTTCATTATAATTTGGCATTATTTTTGTTGTTAAGGATCTTCACAAAAATGATCAAAGATTAAATGAATGACCTTCAAATATTGTACATATAATAGAAAAGTATTATAATACTATACCTTCCTAACAAATGTATTTCCTGGCATATGTCTTTGCCACATATTGTAAACTAGACAACTGAATCCATGGCACCACACAAGTACATTCAGGTGCTTTCATTTTAGTTCCATGGGACCGATGCGCTGACTATGCTCCACCTCCAGCAAAATAACTTATTGCTAGTCTTTAAACACCCTTTAAACTATTTTTGAACTATTTTTCCATAAAGGTCCAGTTATTGACCTTCTATCCTACATTTAATTATTGTATAGCCATACTATGTTTCTTAAGAGTTTCTTACATATGCATAAAGCAATAAAGAAAAATATCAATAGAGTTGAAAGTGGAGTTTATGTAAACTGGAAATGTTTATCTACAAAATAAATGTTCTCTTTGACTATATTGCCTAATCTGAAAAATTCAAAATTAGACATCCAATGGCCAAACAAATTGACAGACGGTTTGTCCAGGATTGGAAGAACTACGGTTGTATACCTATTCATGCCACTGTTTCTAATCTTTTCAGTGTCTAAAAACCTTTTAAAATGAGGCATATAGAGATGTCAGTTTTGTGTTTCAGCAGTTCTCAGATCATTTTAAAATTAGCAATATATCTGTTATATTATATATTCCATTGGGTGTAAGCTCTTTTTACTTCTTTTTGTGGGCCAGAGGATCCAACTGAAAATAATACAAATTGGACAAATACAACAATAACTGCAAGGGTCAGAATCTCCCATAGAGACACAAGTAATAATCTGTAGCACCTGTCTGAATATTTAGCCTAGAGTGTTCTACTGGCAGTAAAAATGTACTTTCAAACAAATCATATTTGTTACACTGCTCAATTCTGTGCAGCTTAAAATGACATAAACGTACCAATAAAATCCTGAAGATATATGACTAGTCATATATCAAATCTATAAAACAAAAACTCAGGAATACACAGGGTAAAGGAGAATTCTGTGGATTAGTGCTCACTCACTAATATTTTTCCATTTGGATAAGGATAAACTTGTCTTTATTTACTTCTTCATTCATTCATACATTAAGGGCAGATTTATTAAGGTTTGAGTTGTGTTTTCCATGAAATTCGGGTTAAGAAAAAAACTAAAATCTTTCGAGATTTATTATAACTAACCCTGGAAATAGCTCAGATTAAAAAATACGCAATTTAAAACCTGTGCAGGTCATGTAGGAGTCTATGGAAGAAGTCCCTTGAACCATTTGAAGATTTTAATAGCCTGTATGATGTTCAAGCTTTTTTCAGAGGGTTTTGCCCAAAAAACTCGAATGATTCCAGCTTTATTTTTGCCGAAAACTTTTCAATTCGAGTTTTTGTGTTTCTCACCTTGAACTTGAAGAATCAAGTTTTTTCCATTTGAGTTTTTTCTTAAATAAGATACCATTCCAGTTCATTCGAGGTATACAGTAATTAACTCTAACATTCAACTTTTGATGGATAACCCTTTAATATATAACTAATAATATAATTTTATATAATAAAGGGATAATAGAAACACATGCCGTTAACCATTCTCTTAGTAGCAAGCACTTCCAAAGTTCACCTTTAACATGGAAAATGTATTTTCAGTTTTTACAATGCAATAGTATTGTGAATAGAAAAAATTTGGGCAAAACTCTGCATGCTACATTGTCCCAGTTTAAAGGAAAGTATTACAGGAAAAGCTACTAAATTGTTCATGAACAGCAGTGATCATCATCATCAGAGGTCTATTTGTTCACTGCATCTTTAACAGTGGTACTTGCTTATATGGGAATTCTGGTAAATTATTGTGAGGAAATTAAAAATGCAGCACCACTTGACTGGCATTGCCAACTAATATAACATTGTCCGCAGTTAAAGAGATGCTGTTTCTGATATTTTAGGGGATATCAGGACCTGAAGGCATATCTGGCCCACAAGGACCTGTTGGTCCTAAGGTAAGACTGAATTATATGAAACACTCAATGTGCATGCGTCAAAGGAGAAGTGTAAGCTACGAGTTAGAATGAAAAAATACAAGAAAGAGTGCTATGCAGTAATAGAATGTGTGCTTTTATTTTACACAGTTTACCCTATTCTAAGTATACTAGAGGGGTCAGTTATGAGCACCAGGCAGTATACCCCCATTTTTTATACTTTGCTAACTTGCTACTTGCCATGCATAATTGCAGAAGAGCTGCAGGCCCCCCAAAGTATATTGTGATGACAGATTTTTCACATGATCTGGAAACTTCACAATATTGCTTTCTAATTGGTTATGTGACATATACTAGAGCAGCCATTTATAAGGACTAATTTATGACCCACAAGTGCAGTGTACAAAGTGCCATTTTTAGAGTAGTTTTCCACAATGTAGTTTTTAACAGCAATTATAGGGTTATATACTGGTACATTGAATCTGATGCAATTGTACTGTGCCCAGTGAAATGGAGCCCTATTTGCAAAAAATCAATGCATTTGTAGATGCACTTCATCAAATCGGGTGCAGTTGCACCAAATATTTTCAAAGTCTGTCTGACAATGTTTCCGGTGCTCACATTGCAAATGACGTGCACTCTATCCTTTTGACCCAAATGCACTCTGGATATTGATGCAGAGCACTGTGAAGAGCACATTTTGATGCCATTTAGGTACTTTCCCCCATATGTAATTAAAGGCACTAAGTTTGCCCAGGGACAGTAACCCATAGCAACCAATAAGATGCTTGTTTTTAAACAGGTGACCATTAAATGTTACCTGCTGATTGATTGTTATGGGTTATTGCCCCTGGGCAAACTTAGTGCCTTTTATTACATTACCCCCTTTATCTATTAGCAATTTATAGATGACCTATTCTTAGCAACAATTCTATTAGCTGATATACATTAAACAACAATAATAATAACAGCAACAAATGAAAAAAAAATAAGATTTATAGAACAAAACAATAGTATCAGTTGGACCTGTTTGCAAGATTTTCAAACATTTTGGGTTTAAGCCTCTGTGTGGTCCTACATTTAGCAAATGTTTACATTATATTTTATCTGGAATTAGGGCCAAGTTTAACTAGGTTAGCAAAAACCAGTTCACCCAAATCCTTGTATCTTAAGGATGATTTACAAAAGAATAACTATTGTATGAGCTTTTACTACAGTTCTGATCATAGATGATCTTTAGTCTAGTCCTTCTATTCAGTGCTTCTGATAAACCTAAATTAAATTGTGTTTGTTAATTATATTCATCTTTCTAGAATGCTGCATTATAGAACATTTACTGTGTCTTTTTTTAAATATTTATAAAGAAAGGTATAGTTGCTGCTCAAGATAACAACTGATCCAATAATTTACTGTGGCTAGATCTGATGGCATTAAATATCATAAATTATTGTAAACTTTACAGGGAAATAAAGGAGAAACTGGGCCACCTGGCAAAGCAAGCCCTGCTGGAATGAAGGTACAGGTTATCATTTTTTATACCTTATTTATTAAAAATCATAAAGATGTAAAAAAATGAATCACCAATGTTTAGTTAGCTGTAATGAATGGCTAAATGAGGTTCGGTATTCAGTTGCTACTGTAGCTAATGATAAAAAAATACAGAACTTATATAATAATAAAAACGTTCAGTTAAAGATTTCCCTACAGTATATCTCTCCATAGTGCTTCCATGAGATAAGCCTTGAGCTATTTATCCTCAAACTGAATCTCACCCATATTCTGTACTTTAAAGAGTGACGTAATGAGAAATCATGAATTCAGATGCTATATGTTCCATTTATTAATGGACATTGGCTCAGGTTTCATAAATGGTGTTAGTCATGTGAGTACCTCCTGCTAAATGTCATAGATCCCTGGCACAGTGGATGAAGCAGATATGAGTCTGCCCCTTATAAGAAGAGGTGAGATAATGATTTGTCTTAAATATCTGATTCAAAAAATGAAAATTATTTCACTAAAATACTTTCAAGATGTCTGTTTTGCTGTTATTTTATGGGAGGACTGCTCAAATGAAACCCTTAAGGTGCAGTACAACTGCCAGGGAGCCTGCCTCACATTTATTATTGCTGAAGCCCACAAAAAAATTTGATCGAATCGAATGATTTGAATAGATCAAATAAAAATCTATTTGACTATTCGACTATTCGATGGTCCAATTACTTGCCCTTTAAATTTTTATTAGAATGCCCAGTTCGCCAAATTAAACTTACCGAATTGCTGTATAACCCTATGGGAAGGTCCCATAGGAGTTTTTTCAGCTTTTTTAGATCGAATAAAAAAAATTTGATTGAATGGTTCAAATTGTTCAATTCGAACGATTTTATTGATCGATCAAATATTTTTTATTCGATCGTTCGATTTATCAAATTGTGTAAAAAACCTTTACATTCGACCCTTAGTAAATCTGCCCCAGAGTGTCTGAAACCTTTATTTAAGGCAGCAAGTACATTAATTCTGCATTTTCTCTTACTGTTCATGTTATTTACCGCCTGAAGGAACACTATTTAAAGGAACAGTTCAGTGTAAAAATAAAAACTGGATAAATAGACAGGCTGTGCAAACGTTTCCAATATAGTTAGTCAGGGGAAAATGCAAACTATAAATGCTGGAGTGACTGGATATCTAACATAATAGCTTTTCAGCTCTTTAACTTTGAGATAGTCAGCGACTTGAAGGGGGGGCCACATGGGACAAAATTCTTCAGTGAGTTTGCAATTGATCCTCAGCATTCAGCTCAGATTCAAAAGCAACACTTATGGCCCATGTGGCCCTCCCTCAAGTCACTGATTGGTTACTGCCTGGTCACCAGGGTAACCAGGTAGTGGAAACAAGAGAGCTGAAAAGCAGGAATGTGGATTCTGACTATTATGTTACACATCCACTCACTTCAGCCTTTATACATTACATTTTTTGGCTAACTAACTATATTAGAAACATTTTTAATTTTGCACTGCCTATCTATCTATTTACCAAGTTTTTATTTTTATACTGAACAATTCCTTTAAGGCCACATTGAACTGTCCACCTTAGCAACCTTAGCTGCAGCCTGTAAAACTTTAGCTACATGTGGATGAACATATAAAGAAAGCTCTTCTTTTGCTTATTTTGGGCTTTATTAAATATATTCTTTTTAATAGTGAATTTGTTTTTTAAATCCAAAATGACATACAGCATAGATTAACCACTATTGTAAAGTAAAATTACATCATTGTTGGTATTATTACTAGTGTTTTCATCAACTATTGGTTAGTATCATACCTTTTACATTGCTTATGTTCTCATAAAATCTTCACTCTCATTCTTCACTCTCTATTGACTAGGGAGAAAAGGGTGAAATGGGCCTTCCAGGGCAACAAGGATATACTGGGATACCAGGTCTCATGGGTCCAAAGGTAACATTCAGCATGACAAAATGTGTAAAATGTTCTTGTTCTAAAGCAGTGCTTTGTGTAATTGGGCTTCAAACTGTAAGGTTGTTATTTATCAAAATCAATTTTTTTCTGATGTTTTAAATGAAAACAGTCAGAGCAAACTAGAATCCATGATTTGCCCTTATTTATCAATAAAAAAAACTTGAAAAATTCGGATCAGGAAAAACATTGATTTTGGATTGTCGCATGAAAAGCACAACTTTTTTGGATTTTTGTGAGAATAATATTTTTAAATTATAAATAGAACCTCTGCCACTGACTTCTACAGGACCTCGACGGGTTGAGGATGGAGTATTTTCCTACTTTTTGCAGCCTCGGGGTATAATAAATCTCGATAAATTTGAGGGTTTTTTTCCATTAAAAATTTGGATTTTATGGTAAAAAATATCAAGATTTTAGCATTCAGACTTTAATAAATATCCCCCCTTAATATTATTATAAGAATAAAGATGACAGATCTGGGGATGGGGGAATATAGACATTATGTGCAGTTTGCTTATTCCCCAAATGAACCTTAAAAATGCCTTTCAAAGTTCCATGAAGGGTGTTCCTAAGGGCATCTCTTAAATAATAAAAACAGTAGTTAAAGTTGTCATAGATGCACACACATATACTATTAAGCAAATATTGCTCATTTATATAGATTTATAACAGAAAAAACACATGTGCAAAAGCACCACTGATTTATGCAAATAAAATATGAATCTATTTCTTAAGCAAAAAATGTTAAATCATGGTAATACTATAAGCCTTGTTAAATCCTTTGCTTCCATCAGAAAGCATTATGCACCTTTATGTATTTATCTAGCAGATGCACGCTGTAGAAATTACATCAATGTTGGTATAATAAAAGTGAAATCAATATTTGTAATTTTTTTCAGGGCGACAAAGGGATTCAGGGCGAAAGAGGGATTCAGGTATAGCTATAAACTGTCTGACTAATAAATGTAATGCAAATGACTCTCTGTTTAAATAATAATGCAATAATAAAAAATGGTTATATTTACCAAACAATTTATTCAGTACGTTTAAAGGAGAACATTTTAATTGCTGCCTTTTCATACCAGTGCTACTTTAATTTTCACCAAAATGTTCTCTTTAATTATTTCTGACAAGAGTATGGTATATGAGTCCATAACTAAGGTTAGTAAAAGTAAGGATATTTTGTATAAAATGGTGTGAAAAGTGGTGAAAATAAATAGTTCATTGAGAAACCTCCATAGTGATCCTTGCAGGTGAATTAAAGGGGTCTGGCAGCCAGACATAAAAAGCTGTATAGTTAAAGTATTTTTCATAATAAACATGAAACCCAAATTCTTTTTTTTTTTTAAACATCCATACCTGTTATACTCTTGTATAAAAATTTCAGTTGTCAATCATATAATACCCGCCCCTCCTCTTTGCTTTAGGCATAGAGGGGGCAGGCAATTCCTTTCACTTTCGATTCTGCACTTCCTAGATGTCAATGTACTCCTCACATTCCCACTCCCACCTCACCTTCTAATTATGTAGCCAGTGCATGGGCATCAGGTCCCCCATTCTGGCAAATAAACAAGCTTTTGTCATGATGCAAAGCTTGCCTCAGTGATGGTGTCCACAAAATGACACCTGCTTTCATGATGTGATTGTGAATTCCAAATGTTAAATAATTTGTATAGTGCAGGTGAAATAGGATTTGGGATTATTTCTTAAGGTGACAGGTCCAAGTTAATGCCACGTTTGGATTTTGTTAAAGCCTGGATATTGCTAAAAAGGACAGCATTATTTCCAATATTTACAAGTCAATGGGGCAAATCTAATAGAGAGGAATGTCTGGTGCAAATGGTGTAAAAAGCTGTGTCCAAAATGAGTTGCACAACTTTAAAACAACGTTATTTTACACCAGTGCTGTCCAATTTATGTGTTACCAAGGGCCGAAATTTTTCTGGCCAACATAGTGGAGGGCCGATAATGGAAGCCAGTGTTGACCACTCAATGTTTTTAAACCCCACCCACTTTAAACCACACCCATGTTACAACGATCATGTCGAAATTCATTTTGGTAGCACACCAAAAAACAAAACAAATGGTTGATGCTCACTGCAGGGATAGCACTTATTATTAACATGTATTTCTATAGCGCCAACTTGTTTTGTAGCACTTATCATTCATATGTGAAATAAAGTTGTCATATTAAGAAATACCCTTAAATCCATGTTCCTTCTCTTCCCCTGTGGATAACACAGCACCCTCAGCACATAATTAAATACCTTAGGGGTCCCTAACAATAATTTATTTTTAAATGCTAACAAACCCCCAGAACAAATACCAGACTTATGTTCCAGAGGCAGAGCAGGGCACACACAGGCACAATATGTCACACACAGGCAAGGTAGGGCACTCACAGACAGAGTATGTCACATACAGGCAGAGCAGGGCACACACAGGCAGAGAAGGGCACACACAGGCAGA
>CM044439.1:102098875-102115813 GCA_024363595.1 Xenopus borealis
CAGAGCAGGGCACACACAAGCAAAGGAGGGCACACAGGGACCATGGTGAAGGCAGAATAGAGCAGGAGACAGAGAAACCTATCAGGACCACTCTAAGAGACACAGTGCTGGTGCCCTATTAGCATTTTATATAAAGTGTGAGCAGGTGAACAATGTGGGCAGTTTCAGTTTGGGTCTCAGGTGTGAACAGTACAAGGCTTTAGGGGTGCAAACAATAGAGTTGTTACAAGTGTGAACAATGCAGGGGTATCATAGGTGTGAACAGTACAGGGGATTAGTCTGAATTTGAGGTTTAAACAATACAGGGGCCAGTTAATCTCTGTAGTGATACATTTAAAGTTTACACATGGTAAGCAAACACAGCAGGTAGGGGGCCACAGAAGGGGGGTCGCGGGCCACCAGTTGGACAGCCCTGTTTTACAACAAGGCTGTGTGTGGTGTGTTTGAATGCTTCCTGTAGACACCAATGTAATTATGACTAAGAAATTCAAATATATAAATGCAATGCAAAATACAATGTTATTGCTGCTTGAGTGAATGACCACAAAGTGTCATGCAATTTATATAGGGGACATCAGCTTTTCTCTTGTATGATCTTCGTGCCCTATTGGACTTTGTGGAAAAGTAATCTCTTAAAGTCTCTTGGACTGCCAAGAGAATTGAACAATTAAAAGCTATTTTTTCTTTTCAAGAAACATGTTTCTTTTTCCTTATAAGGCAATTGAAGTATTGGCTCAGGTTGTAAAATTGAAAATATGGTCAGAACTGACTTTGATATTTCTGATAACCGAAATATCATTAGCGAGATATGTTTTGTCATCAGCAAAGCAGAGTTCTCTTGCTCAAAGTTTGTTTTTAAAATTCCCATTTGGGACAAAACCAAAACATTCCACCCTACTGGTACATTTCCTGAAGGGACAAATTATTTACTCTAAGCCTTATTACATCTTTACACACAATAGTTTCCATCCCCTGAGCTTCTAATGTTAGAAAGGAGGCTGTGAGGAATCAAACTCCAGAATCTCTGGAATTTGTGAAGTGAATGCATTCAGATGATGATGCACACATGATTAGCTATTGAAGATATTTCAATGCTTTAAATACATCTCTTTGTTTAACATGAGGCCAAAAAATAGGGTTTGTAATGAGATTGCAATTAGCTTATTAAATAAATATGGGGATATGTAATAAGAGTAATTCAGATAAAAAATAAATAAACAATGTATCCAGACTGTTCTCTGGTAGTCTCTAGCAACAGAACAGAAAGACCATGCCACCCTCAAGCAAGATTTTTTTGGGAAAAGTGTTACAGGCAAAGAATTTGCAATGTAATAGTTGTGTTAATACATTGCAAAATTATTGATTTTGCAAATTTTAAAGTGTCTTTAAAGTCCTTGTCTTTGCATATATACATCAATAATGAGCTTAGGCCTTGATTCTCCCTACACTTTCTCTGAACTCAAGCATTGTCTGAGGGTTAAGATCCTTGTCAGTGGAATAATACGCATCTCACTATGGCTCCTATGGTCTAAATGCATAATGGATAAAAATATATTTGTTATGCAGGGTAACATTCCTCCGCAATGTTCCACAAATTATGTGAGTCCCTAGAAAAATATTTATTAGGACATATCAACAAGACCTAATGCGTTTCATGCCTAGAGGGGCAATTACTCATAGGCTGAATGGCACACCCCTGTACACGGTTTATAAAGGGGCTATAACCAATCACAAACGAACAACATGTTACCACTTGATACAATCAATAACATCCACCCTAGTGGTCAAAAGTGCTAATTCTTCAAACATATCCATTTGAATTGCAGTACAATGTTACCAGGGATACAAAGGTGACACAATACAAACCAAATCTAATTACAATATCAAAAAACTAAAAAGAAAAATTATAGTAAAGACCTAGTGCAAAAAAAAATATGAGATAAGGAGAAATATGTGCACATTGTAATGAAGAATTTTTTTATTTCACATTGGAAATAGTCAATATAGTAAAAATGTATAAACATTTACATAGAAGCTTATTAGTATAGTCTTGAGAAAGAGTCAGGGAACATAGTATATGTGCATATAGTAGCTACAAATTCAAATATGGTGCATTCTGCACCTATGTTCTATAAGTCAAATGAAAGGCATGTCAGCTTGCACACTTTAAGCGGTTAACATACCACAATAATTGTGGCATGTTTTATTTTGTTTTATTTAGTTTAACTTTTCCCCATCTATGTACTAGAGAGTACAATTAAGGGTAACTAGAAATTATGATATATTATGTTTAACAATTTTCTCAATATCTGCAATGAAACTACAGACAATCGGATTGTTATAATGTGGAACTGTTATAGTGAACACTGTACAGTTCAAATATTCTACTTATACAAAATTTTTTATTGTAACAGGTTTTTGTTGACGTTCAATTTTCCTATTATAACATATCAGCTTTATTGCAGTTTATAGAAGTCCTTGTTTCATATGATTTTACCACTTTTCCTTAAATTGTTTTTCTGTGACAACTTTAAAGGGTCATAAAGGAGAACATGGTTCCTCTGGTATGCCAGGATTAAAGGTAAGCTATACATCAATCATTACATTAAAAAGCATGTATTACATGATATGGCATTGTTACTGGCAAAATAATGGAAATAACATATATTCCTCCCAGATTGCAGGGTGAACTCTTTTTTATTTACACAAAATAAATGAGTAAAAGTTTATCCTGCTTCAGTTTTCTATCATTTGGTAGAGTGTCAGGCTATATGATTTATTGAGAAGGTAAGGCTGTGAGCATCTCCTAGTTTGTCTCAGTAAGCTGTCTCCAACATGTTAGTGTGCTGTGGGGCTGCAGCTCCTTGGAGGGATAAAAAAAAAAACATTTGTGACTATCCCCCCATATGTAATAAAAGGCACTAAGTTTGCCCAGTAGCAGTAACCCATAGCAACCAATAAGATTTGCTTTTAAACAGGTGACCAGTGAATTCTACCTGCTGATCGGTGGCACCATCAGGGGGGCACAGAGGGTACTACTGTACTGGGCCCGGGCCTAAAGGGGGCCCGGCTGTGCTGCACCTTTCAAAATAGCCTGGCCAACCTTGACTGCCAAGCCGCATCTACTATAGTCCCGAACAGCCAAAGTCCCAAACAGCCAAAGAGTCAAAGTTAAAGTCCCAAAGCCACAAAAAGATCCGAAGTCATGAAAGGAGCCAAAATTTAAGTCCCAAAGCCCCCAAAAAAAATCTGTCATTCTGTGATTTTGAATGGTGGCCCTGATTACATAACCCTGGGAGTGTTTTGTCATTTTTGTGTTAAAAGGTACAAAGAGTGCTACAGGTACGGTATAGTCACCTATAGCAACCAGTTAAAAGATAGCATACACTGGCCAAGCATACTATTTGTTGCTATCTGTAAATGTTGTGCCTTTTGTTACATTGGTAGGTAGCAATATTAGGATACAATTATGTAAATGCATTACGAATAATGTTCAACAAATGAAGGACAGAACAGTGCTACGTTTTAGTCACAATGCCCTGAGCTGAACATTGAATGGACAATAAAACATTCCAATTCACCCCATGTTTCCAAGACCTTATGAACATTTTAACCTATTGTACATGGTGAATAATCCTCAAAGACTGTCAATGTGAGAGGTAATACAGTATATGGCCTGCTTATTGTTTGCAACAGATCTGGTGATACATGTGATTCAGATGCATGTCTTCATTATGCTTGACCACTGTAAGTTTTATACTGATACGTATCATGTAATAACCCTTCTTTTTCAATTTTCTCAAGGGTGAACATGGAGTCACTGGTTCTAAAGGAGAGGTAACTTTTAATAAATGTAAGAAAGTCGAAGTTTGTCATGTGATTAACATTGTCATGAGAATGGAAACAAATCTGCATATTAATGGGTTAACCCACTAATATCTAATTGGAGCCTTGGTAAATTATATGCCCTTACAGGTTATAAATATCAATAAAACAATGATAGCTGCACACATCAGAATTAAGTTCACATAATGAGGAAAGCTTGTTCTGGGTATTCCATTCTATTGTAATATGTTTTAGAATAACTGAGTAAAATGATTGGTTATAAAATTCATATTTATTGTAATGCTAATGTTAATTTCAGAAGGGAGAAATTGGTGAGCCTGGACATCGGGGATTAACTGGACCAAGAGGAGAACCTGGCAATATGGGATTAATTGGTGTCCCTGGCCCCAGAGGTATGAGTGGTGAAAGAGGGACACAGGGGCTACCTGGACCAAAAGGACAGCAGGTAATTTATAAAATTTTGTTAAAATATTATAGGGAGTCACTTTCATATAACTACAGTTATTAAATAATTTTTCCAGGGTAGAGAACAATCTGAAGCATTTATAAGGCAAATCTGCCTGGATGTTTTGAAAGGTATGTTAATACAATGGTTTACAGTAGTATACTAAGCATCACCAAGATAGCATAATTCTATGTTAATTATATAGGTTGTAAATGTTCTTTAGTAGTCATATTACCTTAAGAACCCATGGGGTAAATTCACTAAAGAGTGCAATTTTCTCCAGGGACGGCTTTGCTGCCATTGCAACACTTCACCAGGCGAGAATTTGCTCAGACAACTCTAATTCACTAAAGTGCAAAGTTGCATCCAGGTTCTCTAGAGGTTTCTCTAGGCTTACTTTGGCAGAGTGAGCAAATCAAAGCTGCACTAGTGTTCAATTCTGCCTAGCCCAACTTTGCTAGAGTTCTTGCGCTCAGGCTAATTTGCATACGGCAGGCAATTTAAAGTGGAATGGAGCCGTATTAGATGTTATATGGTGCATCTAATACATTACATTTACACTGATAACTAGACATGCCAATGGAACTTTAATAAAGTCAATAGAGTTGTGTTAATGCCCTACACATAAGCACACAGTTAAATAACGTGCCATATGGTAGAAAATGTATGGGGGAAACTGGGTGGGCAGAAAAAAATGGTATGCCTTTTGCAGCCTAACACCCTTAAAAATTGAACAGATGCCAGTGTTTTTAGCACTCAAAAATTATGATGTAAGTAACTGAAGATTGAGGATGTTCTATGCACTCCAATACAATTCGTCAGACCAGACAAAAGAGGTAACGTTCAGTAAAATCCACATCGTAGTGAATTTGCTGAGTTATGTCCATTCACCAGAGTGAAAATTTGCCTGGTGTTAGAGTGCGAAGCAACACTAGCGTACATCTCCTTCTCTATCAAAGGGGTGCCTGTGCTCATTATTTAATCAGAGAAGTAACAAAATGATGCCATGCTTGCAAATTTTCGCTAGTGTTAGTCACTTCACCCCTTAGTGATTCTGCCCCCTTGTCTGGTAAACCACAGGCTCCTATCATTACAGGTAATAGATCATGTATCTGTATAAATAAGGGAAATCTGAGAAAAAGCAAAAAAAAATAGAGAGAAAGAAAATGTAATCATTTTCTATTACTTTATTTTTCCTGACAGCTCAGTTACCATCCTTAATTCGGAATGATATGCGGCAAAACTGTAATCAGTGTAAGACTCAGGAAGGCTCTCCAGGACTCCCCGGCCTCCCAGGGCCAGTAGGCTCGGATGGTCCAAGAGGTCACCCTGGATTACCAGGAAGAAATGGTTTTTCTGGTCTTGTGGGGCAACCAGGTCTTCCAGGTATCCCAGGAACAAAAGGTAGGTTTTATACAAACTCAATGATACCGTGCTGTATACTTTAGTCTTTGAACTTCTGGAGCTTAATATTTGAATGCATAAAACAAACATACACACAAGCATATACTATTGGCCTCTCAGATAGAAAATACTCATGGCTGCATTACAACTTGTTCATTCAAAGTGTGCACTAATAAACATTGTGCAGAATGAAATACATAAAATTGTATATAGCTGGACGCAATGAGTAAAAAAGCATTATCAAGAAATATTAAGAAGAAAAACACGGCCAAACAGATGGAGGACATAAGAAAGCTGAAACAAATAAGAGACTCTGTATAAAGAATTTAACTCCAAAATGTATTTCACACATTTCGAATTGGGAATTCCCCCCATAGGCTTTTTTTTCTATTACCTGCTCGAATAGCCTTGATCGTTTGAATCGTACAAATTGTTTGAACGATCGAAGGAACGTTCACGATTTTTTTGGTGAAATCAAATAGCGCTAAAAAAATAGTCCAAAACTTTAAAATTTCCATTCGATAGTCGAATTTCTGCTGAATTCGAGGGCTAAAAGCCCTTAAATGTGTGAATAATAATAAATTTGCCCCTTAGCATACACATATTCAGTGGCCATTGCTATAGATGTAATGTGTGGTTTCCCGGATAACTCCCACCATGCTTTGATCTAAGTATGCAAAGTATGTGATTAATAATCAAAAATGAATGTGGGGCAGCCCTAAGGTGTAAATAATGGTAAAATACTGTGATGATCCTGAATGATTCATTTGAACAGCAGAACAAGGGGAGTAGGACGTACTGAAAAGTCCTTCTTGGCGCATGAGCAGTAGGACCCTTTTGCGCCTGCACCGCTCAGTTGTGTTTTGGGAGGCAGCGCTAAACCAAAATACAATTCTGATTGGTACTTATTTACTTTCACATGGTAATTTTCAAAGAGATGTAATGATAGTTGTTTTAGAAACTGGGGGATATCATATTAAAATGTACCTTAACATTAACTTTTATTATGTTTTAGATGGACTTATTTAACGCATTTGCAGTTTGCCTTCATTGTTCATTTTGTATGTTTTTGGAATAAGTAGCTTTCCTGTTTGGCTGTTACCAGCAGACTACTGAATATGCTTATTGGTTGCCGGTGTCAGATCGCTGCAATCAAAGAAAAAACAGAATGACCACTATCATTTTATAGTTAAAATCTTTTTTTTTTCAAACCCTCTACTATTGATTTCGCATTTTGATCTCAAAACTTCACCCTGTTGCAATAAGGAGTGTACTATGTAGACAACCTAGTAAGTTAATTTTAAATTGAACAACCCATTAGCTATTTATCTATTTATATGCTATCAAACAATTCATGAGCTGAAGAGGAATGGCCAAATCCTTTCTCCCGCCATATAATTTATAACAGTTTGCAGGGTTTGGATGGGTGATTGTACCCAGCAAGACAGTCAAGCAGTTCTGAGCACTCCAATACTGCTTTGATAAATGTGTCAATTCATTAAAAAATATTCCTGTTGATCAATTATTTGGAGCTTCATTTAGAATTGCTTTTAGCTGTATTTTGATATAGCAAATGTGTATCTCAGTTCACATAGTAAGTATTAATATCTAGAAAATAAACTTGCTGCTCATTTATACATCTATATCCAATGCCTGCTAAGCACTACTAACAAATAATATTTTATATCAACAGTTATTTTCACTCTATACTGCTCATTTTATTAAGTCGTTTAGACGAAGATGATCTGCTTTTGATCAAAAGTGCCTTGATCATACAGCGGCTCTGACTTTACCTTAGAGTAATAACTATGGTACACTGATAAGAAGTTTGGTATCTGGTGACCATATGTGACTTTAAATGGATTTAAAAAAAGTAGAAACAGAAATGGAAAATCTGGCACTAAATGGTTTCTGACTTTAGAAACACTATATTTATACCTAATAATTGAAATGTCTTCCATAATGTTGGAAAACATATAAACAGATAAAGCTCTTGGCTGCAATGCTAGACCACTTTTCATTTAAACATACAATGAGTGTATTCCTTATCTGTAATAAGCATTAATACTTTATATTCCATTATAGTAGTTGAGCAATTGAAACTCCCACATTGCATTGCAGCTCTGCTGATAAGGCAAGATGAACAAGGTTTGGGTGGATCAGAAGTGTGTTTGAGTTAAACAGGGATGCAGAGCTGGCTCACCATGTGGGTGTAAGGGATCCTTAAGTGGAGGCTAGCCTATGAACAGAATTGCTTGCCACAGGATGCGTGAACAATGACAATTGCATATCAGACTGACAATTGATAAACATATTGTTCACACTAACAGGGCACAGACTCACCCAAGCTTCCTTCTCAAGCTGTCGTGGAGGGACTGACGAGGATTTGCTGTGCCCAACATCATGCAGGGTTTCTTAGCTGGAGTAATCCAAAACTCCTCATAGAGTAAAAAATACTGTTTATTAAATCATTAAAAGTTTGGTAACTGAAGCATGTAAGCCTGAGGTGTCTTATATACTCCAGCTACCAAACTTTTAATGATTTAATAAACAGTATTTCTACTATACGAGGAGGTGTGCCATTTAATTTTCTCACTTGATGATTGATAAAGCAAAGTAAGTGTTCTACCACTTTGCAGGAACAACATGGCCACACTGGATGACATGCAGTCCCTGACTTGACACCCCCCCCCCCCCCGCCCCCGGCACACATGATAGCTGTCCTGCTAACAAGTTGCCATGAATACTGTAGGGCTATGGTCACACCTGGCTGTGTGCAGACCCATGGAACAAATGTCAGCATAAAAATGCAAAGAAATGAGCAGTAGGCTGAGAAAAGATCAGGTGTGACCAGTGGTTGAACTAACAGGAAAACATATCTTCTAAAGGGCCTGGTGAGCAGAAGGCGCTCCTGTCTGTACCAAACCTGAGCACCTCTGCTCACATGACCGATTGCGTATATTTAAAGAAAAAGCAGTGTTGGGGGGGGGGGTTCATGCTATAGATGAGGAAGCTGACCCCACAGTACTGGCCACCTTTTCCCAAGGCCTCCTGCAGAATGGTCTGCTGCCCAGTTGCTCCACTGGGTATGAACATGGGCTACGACATAACTGGTAATGTGCTGAGGGCTTGAGTGGCAGCTGTTAAGGTAACATTTTGTAAGTAGTTTTGCCGCAAAAATGATGCCCATAATGGGTGCCCATGAAATGGTCAGATTGCCCATAACTACAGAAAAGCTGGTCATGTAACTCAATTCTTTAGCTCATACAAGTGTAATTTGATTACTATATTAATAGTGCAAATACTTAGAGGAGTAACCATTTTACAATTTTAGTACTTTTTGTGTGTATGGACTTTATGGTTTTCCTCTCTTTTAAAATATTGATTTCTTTTGTATATCATTATATTTTCACAGTACTAAAGCACTGTTTTTAAATCTAGGACTTCCGGGCAAACCAGGTGCAAAGGGAAATAAAGGTGACATTGAGCCAGGACCACAGGGTGCCCCAGGTGTTCCAGGTAATTTATAAGTTCAGGTTCTTCAAAATAACTAACACATTAGAATTCAGCTCCACGATGGCACTAGTGTAAGGCTTTTGGTCTTGTTTAAGCTTTTGATCCACAGAAATCTTTTCCATGACCAGGCCCAGACTGGCAATCTGTGGGTTCTATCAAATGCCAGAAGGGTTGCTTAAGTTGCCATAGACAGTCACTATTTTTGGGCTTGGGAGGGAGGGGCTGTTTGAATCCCTGTGTATAAGAAATGCCAGGGCCTATTTTGAATCTCAGGCGATAAAAAACGGTGCAACCAAATTAGCATAGAGGTATGGTTTAGAGCGACAGCACTACTATAGCTTTTAGACATAACTAGTGGTCTTTTTCCTTGTCGCAAGTTGCTCGCAGCGTATGCCCACATCATTAGGAGTAAGATTAAGAAAAAAAAAGGAATGGCCTAAAATGACAAGAGTCTGGGATTGGCTCCAAAACCAATTATCTCCCAGGAAATGCAGGGGAATTGATATGTATGTATGCTTAAATTAAAGTGACACAAAATTCATGGAGCATACTAGGAAGCAAATGCAGGGACAATCTCTTGTGAAGTCACCCAAAGCTATATCCATGCACAATCTATTCCTGTTTAATTAGGAGAAACAACATGACAAGGAGGAAACTGGTTTTTAACTTCTGAAATTAAGTAATTTTTTTTGTTTAGTCTTTAATATCTACAGGTTGTTATTTATGTTCTGCCTTAAGCAAGCCCATATACAAATTGTGAAGTGATCGAAATCTTACTTTTTATGTCCCCTCCTTTTTATTCTCTTACCTTCTTTATCCCTTTTGTTCCCCTCTATCCTAGACAGTACACCGACAAACTATAGCTAAAGGGGTTCTGTTCATTGACTGGTTTGCCCTTGTAGCCATAAAAGTAACAGTACCCTCCTTTGCTTGACTGACATTTTGAACACCTGAGGGCAACCCAGGGCATGCACAACAGTAAAGATAAAGTTTATCTCAAAATAGCTCTGTGGAGTTGTATGCTAATTTTGGCATACTTCACAAAAGTATTTTGAGAAGTCAGTGAAAGTTTATCATATAACCTGTGTGGCTATTGACATTTAGCAGAACAGTGGGATCTACCAACTTAATAGAAGTTTGGGTTGATCTAAGCTATGAATTGACCATAGTGATCATTAATATTACTTTGAAGAGTCCTACCACAATGACTTCTTTTTTTTTATAAAAGTTATTACTAGTAAAGGTAGGATAATAAAATAAACACTGTAATACCATACATTCTTAATTATATCTTCTCGCCTATTTAAGGGCCTGCAGGTCTACCTGGTGTAGGCAAAGATGGGCGAACTGGACCACAAGGGCCTACTGGTCGAGAAGGAGATCGTGGGCCTCCTGGCGCTCAAGGTCCCCCTGGTGATGCAGGAATTTGTGATCCATCTTTGTGTTATGGTGCAGTCATGAGAAGAGATCCATTTAGAAAAGGACCAAATTATTAGTGAACATCGGAAGAAGCATGACTATGTGTTTTTCAGTCTTTCATGCCTCAGGAAATTTACTAGTTGTCAATTGAAAAGGAACACGAGTACCTCTGTTTTTGTAAATGAAATGTCTGATTTTTAAGGAAAAAAAATGTCTTTAAATCTGAAATAATACTGTTTCTCAATTAAAAGTATTTGTCTTTTTACATTGATGTCCTTAATATGTACCTGTATTTATCTATCTGTAAATTTTACAGATGTAATTAACTGTGAAATTGTTTCACAAAATGTTTCATTACATCATGTGTGTAATTAGATTTCATGGAATGTTAATGCCAACATGCTTGCTTTCTATGAGAAGGTTTATAAAATATGTCTTGATCATTTCTAATTAAAGGGATAGTTCACCTTTAAATTCAAGCATGTTGTGATATGTAATTAATTATGTACAGGTATGAGATCTGTTATCTAGAATGCTTGGTACCTGGGGGTTTCCAGATAATAGATGTTTCCATAATTTTGATCACCATACATTAATCTACAAAAAAAATGTAGTATAAACTTGATAGGATTGTTTTGCAACCAATATGAATTTATGTAGTTTATTTTCCATTAAGTACAAGGCACTTTCATTCTTGCAGAGAAAAATTAATTAAAAATAGAGGTTTATTGGCTAAAAATAGAATTTATATGAGATGGTATTCCTGTAGTTTGCAGCTTTCTGAATGTTGTATTTCTAGATAAGAGATTCTATACCAGTACTTTTTTTCTACAGACTTAATTAATAGAAGGTCTGAGCAAAAAGAACCCCAATTAAAATGATAAGAATACAAATGATAAGAATACAAATAAAATTGATGTCTGATGGTCCTGTCAACCAGACATCGATTTCAGTTGCAACCTGGAAAGAAGAATTGAAAAGCTAATAATTAAAAAAGAAAGCATACAAAAAAAGGTGAATTTCCCCTTTAAAATCAATATTTTATGATGACAACCTACAATGTATTGTACATGAAAGACAGCCCTCTTTTCTTCTAGGATTAAAATATTTTAAAGATATTTTATGGTGTCTTTGCTTTATATGAACAATATATATTCCATTTGCTAGCCACAGAACATCATCAGAACTCCCTTCTAATGTGAATCTCTTTAGCTATAAATTTTGATCCACGAGTCTTGCACAGTATAGCTTTTTAGCCAATGAAAGTGTTATAAACACACATTTCCTTTTATATTTTAAACGTGTGAAAGGCAATGTGAACTCTAATGGGACCTTTTAGGTGTATTTGAAATATTGTATGCAAAGTCAGGACAATGTTGACTCCTATCACTGTACTGTCAGTATTTATGGTAATGTTTGCTTTAAGCCTTATTACATCTGTATATTTATAAAAACTGCAATTGACAAATCTTAAAAATTTCAGTCATTTTGTCGATAGTTGCTACCTGTACCTTCTCCTCAGAAATAATAAATAGTTTCATGGCCATGCTGCCTATCTGTTCAATATGGTTTTGCAATTAATACTAAAAGTATACTTAAAGGGATACTGTCATTGGAAAACATGTTTTTTTTCAAATTGCATCAGTTAGTAGCACTGCTCAAGCAGACTTTTGCATTGAAATCCAATTCTCAAAAGCAAACAGATGTTTTTAATATTCCATTTTGAAATCTGTCATGGGGCTAAACATATTGTCAGTTTCCCAACTGCCCCCAGTCATGTGACTTGTGCCTGCACTTTAGGATAGAACTACCTTCTGGCAGGCTGTTCTTGCTCTGACTTAATGTAACTTAATGTAACTGAATGTGTCTCAGTGGGACTTGGCTTTTACTATTGAGTGATGTTCTTAGATCTACCAGGGAGCTGTTATCTTGTGTTAGGGAGCTGTTATCTGGTTACCTTCCCATTGTTCTGCTGTTAGGCTGCTGAGGGGGAAAGGGGGTGATATCACTCCAATTTTCAGTAGAGCAGTAAAAACTGAAGTGAAGTGTGACTGTTTGCTCTTTTGAAAAATGGATGCGTTTTCAAATGACATGACAGTATCCCTTTAAACCAATACTTGTCAAATAAACAGAGGGTGGATACAATTTTGTCAATTAAACAGGGGGTGGATACAATTTTGTTCAATCAATCATGGTCTAAATTATATTATCAATTCAAGAGTTCAAATAATTTTATTGCATGATTTGTCTGTATCAGTGATTTTCATGCTGTTTCTTGCCATGGTTTTTGTGGGTGTAACCTCATGAAGAAAGTCTTTGTAGCCAAAGTACCGGAAATTCAGATTCTTAATTACTCAAAAGGCTAATTGGCAACCAATTGAATTATTTCATTTATCTCTAGCATGGAAGTAAGTTTTAACAAAGTGTGTTTAAAAACTAAATCCAATCTACTATTAAATAACTCTAAATCTGAATAACAAAAATGACCATATCCCACATATTTTGGGATCAGGGACATAACTACAGAGGAAGCAGACTATGCGGTTGAAGGGGGCCCAGGAGTCCCTAATTGACAAGCAATTTCAATATGTCTTAGTAAAATAGATCAACTTACCATTGGTTTGGGCCCTAAATTAAATTTGCTGTGGATAACATCTAGTAACATCACTGTTTGGGATATTGTGGGGTGGAGAAACATATAAAAAACGTAGTAATGTGAAACAGTTGACCTTTTTTGTCATTGACAGGATGTGACTTAGGAGTGATCAGTGTCTTGTAGGAGGGAGCTGTTTTCTAGTTTCTTTAGGTAGTCTAGTTGATAAAAGTGGTGGGGTCTCCATCTGCTAGGCTCTTGGTGCTCCACCTGAGAGGTTGGTTTGAGTGCTTTAACGAATTAAACCTGGGCCCCAACACCAGGACCCCCCCCCCTCTTACCAAACTTGTGTCTTTCTCTGTACTGGCTCCCACTAATTCTTCCTACAAATGACTTTTTCCGCATCTCTAGTGGGCCTCAAGGGGGTGCGGTCCGGGAGTGTAATCGGACCACCCTGACACATGAAGTAGTTACACCACTGGAGCTGAGGGTCCAGAGGTAGAAGTAGACCTTATCTTCTGGATTAAAATAGGGTACCAGGCCCCTGTGTACAAAGATTGAATTTGTTATTGATGGCTAGAACCTGTCATTGTAAGGCAAGGGTAGCTTAGTACCCCAATTTTGTAGTGGTGTTAGTATTTCTGAGAACATACCGGCTTAGTGCAAGGACCTGCATAGAAAAGCAGCCAGGGTACCCTCTCCTCATCTGTATGGCATTAACTGTGGGAATCTCTAAATCTAGCAAGGTTTAATCTGTTAGTGATTGCCCCCTTTTGTATGTTCTACCTCATTTAAGGGTCTTTGAAGTAAGTAGGTTTATTGTTCTGATTTTGGATGTTTAATAAATAACCACTGGTGCCTAAATGAGTTCATTTTACCTGAGTTTTGTTCAACTACAACACCCTTCCTCCAGTATTCTACCGAGGGCCCATCTGAGTAAATGTAACACCTGCTCTGCTGGGAGTTGTCCGTCACCAGGCTGAACTGAGGGAAAGTAAAGGTCCATTGTGTTGCAGCATACATTTACAAACAGTCATGGCAGCGCTATTGCTTGCGTCAATATCTGGGTAATTAAAATACCCCAATATCAATACTTGTCCCAAACCGGCAGCCTTTTCTATTTGAAACCTACCATTATATTGCAGCATAATAATTAACATTGTCTCTCGGTTTTATACATTTTGCAGATTTGATGAGGTTAATTTTATTCAATGTAATTCATTTGCACTATAGTGTAAAACAGCTTTGAACTCTACTTTATTTAAATGTGCGAATATTATGCATTTGTAAGATGCTTGAATTACTGTAAGAATTTTTTGGAATTGCTCTTAGACAACATAAGGATGTAATCACTGACAAACTGTTGCTATTCATGACACTGAAAGTCTGAAAGTTCCCATATAAAAACATGAAAGGACAAAAAATACCACCAAATAACTTTGTTACATGTCAACATGTATTAAGAAAATTGTTTCTAATTGATGCTTTCAGTTGACTTACTGTCAAAGCTATCCTAATTTAAAATCAGTGGGCAACACCCTTCAGTTAGAAAACAAAGTCACCACAAATTTTCGTTTTGTCAAAAAGATCTAAAATATTTATGGTTTCACTGGGTTTAACATGTCTGTTGCTACTGGTCCTTAGCGCTGATATTATGCTACTTGATTGTGGCTTGGGTATTTGAGATTATAGTATTAATAATGAAACATTTCTTGGTGCATAAGTACTGGGCACAGTTGCGTGTCTGCAAAATCTTTTGTATTTTGTGTTAGTCGAATTTTAGTATTGACTACTTTTTTTTTCCAAAGAAGCGGAGGCAAATATGTTTGCATAAAATGAATGTACACCTAGCAATCTATGAAGCCTATAAAACAGAGTAAACAGGAATCTGTGATAGATCCAATATGGCACCCAGAGTCCTGCTTTCCCCAACTTGGGCACAAGTTGTTGCAATCATCCCTGCGCCCACCAGTAAGAATGCATCTGTGGGGCAGCCCATATACATTGCTGCAGATTGTGAAAACAATTATTTTGTTAAACTGAGACATATTGCTGGATTTATAGTTACACATAATTTTACACAGAGTGAATTGATTTTATTTTCCATCTCACAAAATGGAAATCTATTTTAAAGCAGGATATCTAAATTCTGGCTAACCTCAAGAAGCTTTTTATGCTTCAATGTCAGTTTCCTTGGAAACATACTCTATTTTTTTCCAATGACTAGGCACAATTTTGGGATTATGCTGATGCAAAATGTAATTTATTGAAAACATGTTCAAAATATCTCCATCCATTATTTCAAATCCTGTACTTCTTCTCCATGGTCCTGAGTGACTCATAATAACCTTACATACAGGGTCTGTTTACGTGATTATTTCAACCCATTGTCAACTGGCCCCATTTCATGTTTCGTATGGACAAAACTAATCATTTCTACATATGCAGAGAGATTAAAAACATATGTACTGTATGCTTCTCATCCATTTGGGATAGTGTCAAATCTTCTTATATACATTACTTACAATTGCAGGAAGTTTGTTTGTCATAGTAGTTATAAATTATGAGTAAGCATATAAGCAAATTTTAGACTGAAATGGGAATTTAAACTCAGCTACATAACAAAGATAACCTAAATATATTAAATAAACTCATATATAAATGACAGTATCTTAATAATAGAAAATTAAACATTGCCAAGATGTCTCCTTGCACCCTATTGAAGTCTACTTCAATAATAGAAAAGCCAAAGCAATAAAGAAGCCAGCTATTATCGATAAGGGCATATAACTTTAACACATAGCTATAATGACAGGGAATGATAGCCATGAATACAATGTACTGTTAAATAAGGCCTCGTGCTAAATTTCCTTCTGTTCCTCTGTGTTAATAATTGAAGAATAATGTTCCCACTGCAGATCTAGACCAGACCAGATCAGTGGGACAGAATTGTTTACCAGAATAATATTGCTATACTACTCAGTAATAAATAAAGTAAATAATATTAAGATATCTAATTTGGTCCAGGGCCAGTGCAAAACTCATTTTCGTTTTCAGAACAGAATACAGCTTCTCTTTAGCAAAACTAGTATGTATGGCAATCATTTAGCTGGATTGTCTCCTGTTTTGATAGTAGGAACTATAGATAAGTATTTTTGCTGTATATACCAATGCAGGCAGAAAAAGCAGTGGTATTTCCTGAGAATAAGGCATAGATCAAGTGAAGAACAGGGGTTAACATATACTATAACTATGGATGAATGATCAAGGTGACTCAAGAGGAAATGTAAAAAAACATATGATGGTAAACAAGGGTCCAGGATGGTATTCAAACCAGGATACCTAAAAAAACACATAGCTTTGTGATTGCCAAAACGTTTTACTTAATTTTTCAGGATTCTTGAATGTCTGGCACGGTCCAAAGAGTCCTATGGATCCCATTTCAATTTAGGTCTGTAAGTTAGACACCAGTGGTAAGAAAGCTTTTGAAAGGGGTAATAAGGCATAAGATACTTGAATACATTGTAAATTACAATACTATCAGTTTTTGCAATATGTATTAAATCTTGCCAGACAAATATAATAGCCTTTTATGAGGAGGTGAGCAAAATCTTAGACATTGGAGTGGCAGTGGATATGGTTACTACCTAGATTTTTCTAAAGCATTTAGTACAGTATCACAGAAAATGTTGCTGATTAAATTAAGGAATGCACA
>CM044439.1:102127801-102142116 GCA_024363595.1 Xenopus borealis
GACAACACAATGGGTGATGGGAATGGTCAATGACGTGTGAGTGTCTGTGTAGATCTGGAACAGTTAGTACTGTGTCTCCATGGTTGCCTGTGAAGTAGGTACTTTTCTTATGAGAAATGTTACTTGTATAATGGAGTTTTGGTACAACAGGTTAATTCTTACAGTTGCATCTGCTTGGTTAAGGAGTCATTGGTAAATTGCATATGCAATGGTCAGATAAGTGACATTTGATCTTGCCTTTTGTGCTAAATATTGTGTATTTTTTATAGTGAAAATGTCAGTTTTCCAGTTGTCCCAAGTCATGTGACTTGTACTTCAGTCAATCTTAACTGCTGTATTGCAAGTTGGAGTGATATCACCCCTCCCTTTCCCCTCAGCAGCCTAGCAACAGAACAATGGGAAGGTAATGATATAGCACCTCCCTAACACAAGATAACAGTTGCCTGGTATATCTAATAGCACTCAATAGAAAAAGCCAAGAAACACTGCATCACATTCAGTGCATTCACAAGCGGTTCCATCCTAAAGTTCTGGCTCTTTCTGAAAGCACATGACCAGACAAAATGACCTGAGATGGCTGCCTACACACCAATATTACAACTTGAAAAGAAATACACTTGCTGGTTCAGGAATTACATTTTATATTGTAGAGTGAAAAATTTGCAGTGTAAACAGTATAATTTAGAAATAAAAACTACATAAAAATCATGACAGAATCCCCTTAATAACTGAATGGATGCATTCCCAAAATTCAAGTTTTGACAAAAAATGTACACAAAAAAAATGGTTCTAAACATTAGTTTTGCAGACATTTGCACTTTCCAATTTTCACAAGACTTTTCAGTAAATACTATTGAACACAGACCATAATATCTCATTTAGACATCCCATAAAATAAAATGAAATGGGTTTTCACCAACTTCTGCAGGAGCAATTTAGGCTTAAGCTTAGACTTAAGTACTACAATAGGGTTTTAAGGTTTTTGTATGATATTTCCAATTGGGGGCTATCAATTATACTCAAATCTGAACTTAATAAACCTCCAGTATAGTGCAACACTGTTCTGATCTGTTCTGTTGATTTCCTGTCCTACTAGAATAATAATAATAATAATAAACAGTTCTTAAAGTGACAGTAACACCAAAACATTAAAGTGTTTTAAAGTTATGAAAATAACATGTAATGTTGCTTTGTACTGTTAAGGGTATGGACACACGGGCAGATTCGACGAGATTTAGTCGCCTGGCAACAAATCGCCTCTTATTTTGGGCGAAAATCTCTCCTAACTGCCTTCCCGTCCACTACAATGAAAAGTCGCCAGCTCTAAAGCACACCTCACAAGGAAACTTCGGGTGACTTCGGCAAACGAATCGCTGGGTGTGCTTTAGTGCTGGCGACTTTTCATTGTAGCGGACAGGAAGACATGGGAGGCAGTTTGGGAGATTGTCGTCCAGAAGAAGAGGCAATTAGTCTCCAGGCGACTAAATCTCCCTAAATCTGCCCATGTGACTTTACCCTTAAACTGATCATATAAACAAGCTGCTGTGTAGCAATGGTTGAAATTGAAAAAAGGTTACATAGCACAGGTTAAATAGTGGCTAAAAGAGAACACCATTATGTTCTACAGAGCTTATCTGTTATCTGCTGAGCCTTTTCTCCTTTGAATGGCTGCTCCCATTGCTAACAGCAGCGTATTTATATAAACAATAGCAGTGTTTTTGAAGTAATCACACCAGTTTTACCAGTGCAATTTATATTACTTTAAAACATGTAGTTTGTTCTCGTGAGTTATACAGATATAGGATCTGTTATCCCATAGACTCAATTTGCCTTCTGAATTGCTGTTTTAGCCTATGGGGGACCTCCTAGAAACTATTTGGAGTCAATTGGTGGACTCTGAAAATTCGAAGTTTTTTTGGGGAAAAACTTTGAATCAAATGTGCTAAAAATTCGAATCAATTGGTTCAAATTAGATCGAAAATGGACCTCTTCAATTGAAAAAAAAAATTCAAATTAATTTCAGTTGGTCTTTTTGAATTCAAATTTTAAGTTTTTGCACTTCGAAATTCAAGCCTTAATAAATCTGCCCCTAGGTGTATGATACCGAATGTCCGCTTCTGCAAAGATGCAAACTCCACTCTAAAAATTCCTAGCTTCGATGCGTTAGGGCCGACAGTGGTTTTACACATACCTAGGTATGCTCATAGTCTATACAAAGAGATACCAACGCATGATTCAGCATTGTTGACTCTATATTTAGCACAATGTAACAGGAAAATGAAAGTAGCAGTAAAAAAGTTGTAGCACCTACTGTCCCTTTTAATCAAGAGGCTTTACTAAGTTGCCCATCCATCACTGAATATATTGTACATTTGGTTAATGACCCTCATATTTCCAGTTCAAATAAATACAAGAAAAGCATAATGGCTGTTGTTTAATAACAGTTTACTCCTGACATGAATAAGTTGTTGCATTTGCCCTGGGGCAAAGCACTGAACTGTAAATTATCACCAGACTTCACAGAAATATTATAACTCCAACATTACACATTTTATCTCAGTTTTTTTTAAGTTTCCTTTTATTTCACCACTTTAAGTGCTTAATATTAACAATAAAAAGGACTAAATAAATACTAATTCCCTTGCAATTATATTAAGAAAACGGCTGAAAAAAAGCTTCCACGTCACGGTTCAAGCACTGCAGCATTTCCTTCCATTTTGTTGACTGAGGAAAATGACGAAAGTTGAAGAAACAACATCTGGATTCAGACTAACTTACTTTCTTACCATTTGCTCTATATTTTCAGGCTTCTGACCAGTGGGAAAATTGTCAGTGAAGTTAGTGATTGATGGAACAATAATAAACTCAGCTCAGAAAGGCTTCTATGTAATAATAATTCCTATCAGCACAATTCTGACAGCAGTGCTTATTTTCTTCATACTTAATTAAACATTATGTTCATTATTATCAAAATTATAACTGCCAGTTGTTTCGCTTTCTCCGCTGCTTGATAAACAAAATGCCATTCAACCATCACTGCTGACATTATACCATCAAACAAATGTTATAAAATGAAGTTAAGACTGATATTTTAATTAGTCACTGCACAGAGCACAGAGCAGATCACATTGCAGACATTTGGAAGATATGTTGGGCACACGGGCATAACATTAGCATATTCTATGGCAGGATAAGCAACCATTGGGCACCTGCTGTTCAAACCTATAACCTTCTGCTATAGATGATGGGAGATTAAAGTTATCAATCAATATTATATGCTATAAGAATATTCTTTTATTGTACCTTGTCAAAATTCAGATACTAAATACCCAATGTTCTGTGTATTGATATTATTAACAGTGATATAATGACACAAATGAGCAAAAACTAGCATAATTTTTGATCAGGTATTTGAATGAAAAAACAACATATCTAGTTATGTAAAAAAAAACGCAGCGATACCTAGAAGGTTTCACCAAGAATAAGACATTTGTAAACTCAACATAAAGGTCAGATTTCTTCAATATACACTTACAAAGCATAGGCAGGTCGTGAAAATCTAAATAAACATATTTATCGCACTAATAGTTTCCATGGTGGTCAGGGGAAGCTGATAATTTTTGCAAGTCAGATAACAGAACGATAAACAGGCCACACAAATTCCAACCCTCTATATGTCTCTGCACATTTGGCCATGGTCTCTTTGTCTGCAAAACTCTGGTGCGACCACAGCCCTGGCAATCAATAAATTATATTATGATTATGCCTGTGTGGGTGCCATTCTTCACCAAAATCTTAGTGGTATTCTTGCCACATTAGTCACTAACTTGGACACTGTGTTATTAGAGATCTGTCTGCTTTAATGGTATTCCCAGTAGAAGAAAGCTATGTGGTAGGCTGCTTACAAGGCTACCATTCTGCTGAATAATTATAGTGAATATAATAGTGAATATTCCAGCCAATACCACTCATCAAGTATCTATTGGCAAGCAATGCAGTCAGCAGCTGCAAGGGCAGATTCTGAGCTGTATTCAAAGAGGCATAGATTTGCAGGAGGAGAAGGTCATACTTCTATTTTACAGAGCACAGGTAAGGCCCCACCTAGAATATGCCTTGCTTACTTATGTGCAAATATTCACTTCAGAAGTCTCCACCAGACTTTGCGCAACTTCGTCAGACGTTATTTCATGAGGAATTACGTCTCAACAAAAGAATGTTGGTGTCCTTTTGTCAGCAATGATTCATTGGTGCCAAAATGCGCAATTACATCTCAGCAAAAGTATGTTGGCGTACTTTCGTCAGCAATGATTTGTTGGCGCCACAATTTCAGTATGAATATTCTCTAGCGTTACTCATCAAAATTTTTTAAATTTAATGAATGTCAATTTAAATTCAGCAAGTATGCAAAGGTAACGCATATCTATTTATTAGGGATGTTGCTGATTTATTATCATTTGCCTGGCGAAACGTATCAAAAGTTCTCAAGTGACAAAGTATGTTACTCGTCTTTTACTAAATAGCTGATGTCACTGCAAATTTTCTTTTAAATGAAGATTCTCCAGAAAACCACAATTCACTATTTAGTAAATGTGCCCCATGGTCTTCAATTCCCAAACAAGATTTTATTGAATTAGAGGAGGGCAACTAAGCTGGTAATGGGTATGGGAATTCTCAGTTATAAACAAAGACTGGACAGGGTTGTTTATGCTGGAGAAGTGGTGTTTTAGTGGGAGATTATACTTTAGTAGGTGCTTCAGCAGACATCATCAATTCAGATTAGAGGAGGCTCCATCTAAATATTGAGTAAGGGAGTTTTTTACAGTGAGAGCTGTGAAGTTGTAGAATTCTCTCCCTGAATCATATGTACTGGCTGATACATTAGATAGCTTCAATAAGGGTCTGGGTTGCTTTTTTAGCAAGCAATGAAATACAATGTAATTGAAACTAGCTCTTAGAAGACGTTGATGCAGGGACTGGTCTGATTTCCAGCTTGGAGTCTCTGCACAGCCAATTCTTGACTAAAATTGTGCATCTCCCTATCAGTACTGTTGATGATTTTTTTGATTTTCACAGATTCCGTGTAATGGTTTGCTACCATGTCTTAAGACTCTGTTGTTGAGCTGTGATTTATGTGCACTAGGATTTCACTTTTTATTTCCACTTGTTGCTTTTTGGCATGGTTCACTGAAACCATCTCTTCATTGTGACACTCAAGTGTCAGCTTGGAGGTTCTTGGATCATTTATTGTATTCCCAGTCATTTAACAAGCAGAGCGTACTGGGTTAAAGGATTATTATTATTTTATGGCATATTTCCAGGAAACCAACCAGCTCTACAATTCATTATGGAACTGGTTCTTATGCCATCCTTATTTAACATCTTTTGTGCACTGCAACCACTGCAAAGATATGAAAAAGAGTTTCACACAATGTGATTGAACCTCAATTATACACCTCATGCCTTTTACTAAGTATGTGGTATAAGCACCAGAAAGCTCAAGCTACTTATTTTTTCCGCTACCCACTATGTATTTTTATACGCTAAATTGTAATTGGCAATTATTTCTATACTTAGGAAAATAAGAAAATCTATCATTGGGTACAAAATAACAGCATATATACATTTCTAAATGTTCAATTACATATTTATAGGATCCTTTCCCCTAAGAAATGGTTGCTATAAATATAATCCATTCCAGAAACACAATGTAACCATATTCCAAAAAAAAAAAGGAATAATTTGATTGTGCTGCATTGTGTAAAACTAGGATGCATAATTTACAAACACTTGTTTTACATTTCACAGAAAATGTATGTTTAAATTATGAGAACTACACCAGCACCACATTGCTAATACCATTGTAGGGCCTATTACTGTTTCATAGCTAATCATAAATAATTTTTCCATTTGTCTAGTAATGCTGACTTTTGAGGCATTTGAATCATGTACTGTACTAGTGCTGGCACCTGGTGGTTTCTCTGACAAAAACTGGCTGGTTTTACTGTTTTCCTAAATCCCCAAAAATGTTTTGAGAGGGTAATCCACTCACCCATCTTTTTCTATAGTTAACTAAATATTGTGGTCAAATAAATATAAATCTACTGTATACCAGTGCATTCATGCATGGTAGCTTTAAAGGGACACTTGGGTTGCTTTCTTTTACTCCAGGCTATTCAATACTTCATTCCTTAATACATTTTTTAGTGTACATGTATTGTAAATGTAAATTTCAAACAATGACGATGCACAAGCAACTACTTTATTGCCAGTTAACTTTCACTCAGTTTGCTCTGTAATAGAACACTACAAGACCATCAGATACATACAGTAGGTGCCTCTCTCTTTCTCTATCTCACAGTTAAAAGCCCACTTTCAAGGTATTTCACTATTGGGGCATCACCACAGAACCTACCCACAGTTACCAATGCCAGATGGCCAGATTCTCCATTCATTTCTTACTGTCCCTGTCCATAGTTACATTGATAGTGCCAATACTCAGACCTGGTCAGATCCTTTGCTGGTACTTACTTATCTAACTAATATTTCCAAGGGCTACTCAATAACATTCCTACTCTGGAGGGGACACAGTAGGGACATAACAAACCTTCTTTTCTTCTTCGAGTCGTGGGTTGCTCAGCTTGCTTCTCTACTTCTGTCTTTAACTTTCAACATTTTTTTCAGTATGTTTATAAATGTACCTCTACCACTCCCTACCCCTCCTTTTAATTTGTGTAACCCCCATTTACAGGCTGCACGATTTACACACCACCCTTAAAAGGTGGCCATACATGGAGAGATCCGCTAGTTTGGAGATGTCACCAAACAAGGGGATCTCTCTCCAATATGCCCACCTTGAGGTGGGCGATATCGTGCTAATCCGATCATGGGCACTAGGGCCCAACATTTGGTAAACGGTGGTCGGATCATGGGACCACAATCTGACGGGATTTGTAGTCCTGTCCCATCAACATCTGCCCAACTTTGGGGAAACCTGTCGGCAGCTTTTATCGGCCCATGTATGGCCACATTAACCCTTATATAACGTGTGCATGGTTAATTTGACAAATGGCACATGCCAATTGAACTGTTTGGTGCAGCTTTACTTTCTATGGATGATGGAACGTGTGCATCTGGATGCTGTCAGTTGCCCCTATAGCAATGCTGTGTG
The DNA here is from genome assembly GCA_024363595.1 of Xenopus borealis. Taxonomy (NCBI): domain Eukaryota; kingdom Metazoa; phylum Chordata; class Amphibia; order Anura; family Pipidae; genus Xenopus; species Xenopus borealis. Next base: position 102,134,970 of record CM044439.1, read on the forward strand.
TTATACCTCTGCTTTGGAAAGTGGAAAGACTTCAAGTTCTAGAATCTTTCACATGACAATAGAACAAGGGGAGGCAGGGGTGTGTTACACTGTAAATCTAAGGGATGCTGGGAAATAATGTGTCAGAGCTTTATGGTTCCTGTTATGTATATATGTGTATTTCTAGACATTCAGACAGTGTTTATGCACCTTCTCTATAGAAGCCCAACTGAATGAGTTCATGTCAAATGTGGGAAAATGAACTATAATGTGTACTACAGTCTGCACACAGCACTATATAAAAGCACAACAAAGCCCATAGGAAGTGCTGACAAGAAGATTAGATAATCTTATTTTATATCTAATGGACATGTTGGGCATTTAGCAAAATTTGAGTCTAAAAATAAATTAACATCTTTAACATTTCTCAAAGGACATAAACTTCACTGGCAGAAAAAGTGCATATTTTACAAGTTACCATAGTGAATACATATCATCAAGGTTGTTTTTCAAACTTGTTACCATGACTTAAAAACGTTTTCCTCTGAATAAAAACACATGGCAGCAGTAGCACAAGTAAAAAAAAAATCTTTATTTTTTTATATCAAGAATGCCCAAAGAAACAGAAACTATTGGTCTTCAAGTAATAATGCTAATTTTCGAATAATAATAATAAAATATGCAATAAAATATTTAGAAATGCATTTATAAAACTGTGTCATGTTTATTAACACTGCCTTTGTTAGTTGGAGGATGTTGGTAGTTGTTCTTCAACATTTGTCAGCATAAGGTTGGAAATCTCTACATATATAATTGGGGTTAATGGTTAATTAGGAATGTTCATTTATTATCTTTATTTGGTCGTATTATATACTGATTTAGCCAATATCCTTTAGTCCTAATTGATTACTGTTCACCCTGCAACTGGTTCATGCTTGTGGGTCTTTGTTAGCTTTAAAAAGTATAAAGAAGGATTTTGGGTTGGAATGTGGTGTGGAAAGTGATAGGTCCTCTGAGAATATTAAGTAGTAGCAGTTTTATGACTAAATCTAGTTTACGTTTAGTAATCCTACATCTGAGGGGACATGGTGTTCAATTTATGTTTCTGCAATTAAAGATTAATATATTGTAGTTTTTATCTCTGGACTCCTTGCTCTTTTGTTTTGTAAACCATACAAATTTTTAATCCATGTTATAAATAAAAAACAGAAAACACAAAGGTCCAGATAGTAGATCCTATACCTATTTTATTCTAAGAAAAATAGCTAATCAGTGATGGGCGAATTTATTCGCCAGGGGTGAATTCACTTTGAATTCCCGTGATTCGACGCTGGCGAATAAATTCGCGAAACACCAGCAAAAATTCACCAGCGAAAATTCACCAAAAAAAAAAAACGACGCGCGACTCATTTCGCTAATTTTTTCGACATTTTGCGAATTTCGATGGAAATTCGCGAATTTTTCGGCGAAGCGAAACGGGTGAGATTCGCCCATCACTACTAATCAGTAATTTGGACGGTCGGAAGACTATGTATGAACAGAAAAGACTATGCAGAACAACAGAAAACCTTCAGAGATTTCACTGAAGCATAAATTATTCTGATCCAGAGAAGCAATGTTTTGGCAAAACAGCATGCTAGCAGCTTTAACTTCTCTGATCACTAAAGGCATGTGAGATACAAGAATGTTAACAAAATTAAACATATCAAGGATTTAGCCTTCTTCATGGGGATTATTCCAGATTAGACTGTAGCTGATCCTATTAATCAAAGTGTAATACAACACTACATAGTGTCATATTTATTAAATGAACAGAGTTCTCCACTTATATAACATTTTTCATGAGCTTTAGTGAACTGTCTGGTGACCCTTTCATAAACATTCCCAGTAGTTTTAAATGAAGTAAAGTGAATTTTAAAGCATAGTTCCCTTGAAGACTCTCATTCTCCAACTGCACCATCCATATTCCTGAAATGCCCTGCTTGCCTACACCTGAACTCAGGACTGGTGGCTGCCTTATGGGGTTGAATTGATAAAGGACACTGGTTCCCTTTTGCAGATTACCATACAGAATAAGAGCATTGGAAGTAAAGAGCAGACTGTCCTCCAATCACTGCTCCTCCAATGCTTGTGTTCCCTTTTCACACTAAAACAAAATATAATCTATCTACCTATCTATATAGAAAAACATACAAACATGTACTGTATATGGAGAGGAAGTTTCAATTTTATAAATGAAGAAAATCTCTCTACTCACTAAAGGTCACCTGTTCACAAAATACTCAATGTATATTGTGAACAGGTGACCTTTAATGACTTTAGAACTTTAAAAGCAAATGCCACCTTAAACATGATTCTTATTATGAAGAATAAAAAGGTTATACGTAAAAGCTGTGGTTCTATGTGATTTTTAATCAAAGCTTCATATGCTTATCAAAGGGAAAACTCAAGCCTAACTCATTTAAAACATCAGAATTACATTAACAGGTGTGCAAACAGTCATCCCACTGTGTTGATGTGTTCGGTGAAAGTCTGTACCCTGCGTTTGTATTTTAACCCATGTATCATCCACATAACGGAACCAATGACTGGGAGTGATTATTTTAAAGCTATCCAGGGCCTTTCTTTCCACTTCCTCCATGTACAGGTTTGCCACAATGGGCGAAACTGGCGATCCCATGGTGCAGCCATGCTTCTGCCTGTAGAACTTATCCTTGTACTTGAAATATATGTACTCAGGCATAGGATCAGTAAGGAATATACTTGCTTTGCTTAATTCTGTTGTCAATTGTGTTGTCTTTTAGTAACTGTTTTCTCACTGTTTTAACTGCCTCTGTGATGGTAATGTACGTAAAGAGAGAAGTAAAATCATAATACCATGGTTTCTTCTGTGCAAGTACTAACCCTTGGATTTTGTCACTAAAATCCTGGGAATTCTGTATGTGATGCTCTGTATTTCTTTAATATGCCCGTTGTGTTGATCGATCAGATGATAGGGCAGCACCTTCAGATTTCACAGTGCCAACCCCTGCAATGGGAACAGGGGAGGTGATGTGTAAATAGGCAGGAGGGGAAATCCGGAAGAGTAGTCAGGCGGGCCGAGGTCAGGGAAGCCAGAACAGGTTCGTAGGTGAGAAACAAAACTGAAGTCAAGGGCAGGCGGCAATCAGCAAGGTCAGAGAAATAGGCAAAAGATCAAAAACCTTAATATCAGCAGTAGTATCAAGGCTTAATGTCCACAGAAGCTAATAAGATCATTTAGCAAGGAGGCACAAAAGCTAGCGTCCTTAAATAGTCTCTGCGCATGTGCAAAGACAGCCACGCCCCCCCGACGCACGCGTGTATAGGCATGCGTCACTATGCATGCACCTTAGGGTGACAAGAGACACGCGTCCGCAGGATAGCCAAGAGGAACGCACCTCCCGACACCTGCGCCGCACAGATCCCCGTGGACCCAGGTGAGTAACATGACAATTTCCAACCAACGGGGCTAGGATGTTGGCTAAGTAAAAGTTATTCTGAATTGAGAAAGCCAGTTGGATGACTGGTGAAACGTCTTCAAGAAAAACACAGCAAGTCCAGTTGACCTGACTTATTTCTATAGATATCTAGAAGGAAGGAATTTACCCCATTTACTGTGAAGTTAAAGTTTCATTATTATACAGCTGATGCATTGTTCTTGCACTCCACAAAATATATTTTAGCTTGAATAGCAGTTTTTATTAGAAGGGCTGAATTAGCTTATATCTCTGGCAACCTATGTGACACCTGCAGCCATTTCTTTAGGTACAAGTTTGATGAAGGGAACCCTGGAGCTACTGAATGCTAGGGATGTCGCGGACTGTTCGCTGGCGAACTTGTTCACGCGAACATCGGCTGTTCGCGCTCGCCGAATGTTTGCGAACGTCGCGCGACGTTCGCCAATTTGGGTTCGCCTTAGCTGGCGCTTTTTTTTTTGCCATTTCTCCCCCAGACCAGCAGATACATGGCAGCCAATCAGGAAGCTCTCCCTCCTGGACCACCCCCACACCCCCTGGACCACTCCCCTTCCATATATAAACTGAAGCCCTGCAGCGTTTTTTCATTCTGCCTGTGTGTGCTTGGAAGAGCTAGTGTAGGGAGAGAGCTGTTAGTGATTTGAGGGACAGTTGACAGTGATTTGAACGCAGCGCTGTGTCAACAATGTATTTTTTAGAAACATTTTTGCCCTTGATCCCCCTCTGGCATGCCACTGTCCAGGTCGTTGCACCCTTTAAACAACTTTAAAATCATTTTTCTGGCCAGAAATGTCTTTTCTAGCTTTTAAAATTCGCCATCCCATTGAAGTCTATGGGGTTCGCGAAGTTCGCGAACCGTTCGCATTTTTGTCCGGAGTTCGCGAACATGTTCGCGAACATTTTTCCGACGTTCGCTACATCCCTACTGAATGCTCTGAAGGTGGTGATAGCTCCAAGGTTCCCATGCATCAATAGGTGCAGCAACACTTGATTAGGAACAGAAAGTAGTGATGGGCGAATTTATTCGCCAGGGGCGAATTCGCGAATTTTTCGGTGAAGCGAAACGCGGGAGATTCGCCCATCACTAACAGAAAGTTGAAGATCGTACCTCAAACGAGGATATGGAGAAAAAGACAAGAAAAATAGTGTAGCATTCTTAGGTATGGTTACACTTCAAAGTGATTACATTCACACATTATCAGTGAGTAACTCTTACAAAGATAAAAAGGTTTAGTGTAAGTGATACAAAATGCAATCACCATCACAAGGAAAAATCTAGGAAGAAAAAAGCCCAATTTTGATGTGCAAGCCTTAGGGCCCTTACACACAGGCGTTTTTACCTGCGCTCCCCTGCGTTCCATTTTGCTGCATTCAGCTGCAGTGGAGCGCAGGTATAGACACACTCAATTATTTTCAATGGGGCTGTACTCACGTGAACGCATGTAGGCGCCGAACGCAGGAAAAATGCAGCATGTTGCGTCTGAACCTGTGTTTGGCGCCTACATGCGTTGGTGTGAGTACAGCCCCATTGAAAATAATTGAGTGCATGTATACCTGCTCTCCCCTGCGGCTGAATGCAGCAAAACGGAACACAGGGGAGAGCAGGTAAAAACGCTTGTGTGTAAGAGCCCTTGTTGTGAACTTCTGTGAGTATAATCAAGCACTAAAATAGGAACACAAGCTGTGTGGGTATCCCCCTACCTTCTAATATTCCCAAAGTCTTTGAAGCCTCTATCCCATACGTATTTAGCACAAACACACTTTTATTTGATGGTGATTGAATTTTGTATCACTTTCACTAAACCTTTTTATCTTGGTAAGAGTTGCTCACTGATAATGTGTGAATGTAATCAATTTGAGGTGTAGACATACATAAGAACACTGCACTATATATTTTTCTTGTTTTTTTTCACCATATCCTCATTTGAGACTTTCTTCTGGAACTTTTGATTTGTTTTCTGAGGGTGGGAGAGAACCTTCGCTGTTGCTGAACTGGAGAAAATACTTGGTTTGAAACTTTTAATTGTATTAGGAACAGAAGGCAGGAAGGATTGAGTAGCGCTGAACACAACTATATGGACAGGATTGGATTTACATAGCAGACACCCCGAGGCCCGCTGTCATATGTCGCCTCTTCCCCTCCCCTTCCTTTTTGCACATGCACAAAGTTTCAGCATCAAGTCAGTACTGGGGATTGGTGCGAAGATTTTTTTATAAACTCTTGCAAATCCACTATGCATCCAAACCAATGTGGTGTAGTTTGGCGGCATGCAGCCCACCCCCTAAATTCTGCCGCCCTAGGCTCGGGCCTTTGTGGCCTTTCCACCAATCTGGGCCTGTTATACGGAAGGCAAGTATTTTTAATGAAAGTTGTTTTATGAGCAACTGACTGCCCTATAACCTCTATGTCTGTTAAATCCTACAGAAGCCATTAACATATATTATGAATAAGTTTAAACAACAAAGTGGCAGAATGACTGTACAGTTATACTATTTACATGTGTTTGCAATTTCATGCCATGTATACAAGTCTTTTACTAAAGGTGATTTATATTAATAGTATGAAAATCACAGTCTATCATGAAAAATACTCTGTAGCTCTTTTAACTTTTCATGTGTTGGCAAATTAGCATGTAATGAGAGACACTGTTTAGTTGTAGGGAACACATCCTCAAATCTCTAGTTTATCTAAAACCATGCTTCAGATGTATTTTTCATGACACTGAACAGGTAGTGATTAACAAATCAAACATCAGCTCACAAAGTACAAAGTTAACAGCAATTCTCTTGGTACAAAGTTATTATATAAATTATACATAAAAACCAGTGTAACCTTTCCCTGACCCTGTGGTGGCATTCCAATGTGTTCTGGCCTGCCATGCCTTTGATGTGCAGCTGAAGGACAAAGAAGCCCATTGAGTGCTCACTTGTCCAAAACATGGCTCGATATGTCAAATTAAGGTGACACTGACACTTATTCAGATCTTGGTGTGTGCTGCAGCACATCCATATATTTGGAAAACCACATTCTTTATACACCCATTCTAACCAAAAAAAATATTAATGTTTTGGAGAACAAGAGAGAGAAAAATACTGAACCCTTGGGGAAATTAGTTATATGTAGAAAACAAGTTATATTTAGGAAACACATAAGGGAATATGTAATCTTTTCCCCTATATGTGATTCACATATCGGGCACAGAATCATTTGCCTGACGTAGAGAAAAGGAAGGTCTCCCTTCAAAACACAGAACTGATCTGTAGTCGCACGCCAGTAGACATATGAGGTTCAGGTGTCAAAACCCAAATATTCCGCTGGGGGTAAAAAGAGACAGGCACACAAAAGAACTTATGAACAGCCCAAAGTAAATGAAGTAAAGTTCAGTTGTGGGACTAGATGCTATATCACTTATACGGTTGTCAAGTGTTCAAACGCTACATGCTCTTTCATTGAATGAGTTACTGTATGTGCTATATATACTGCAGCTGATTTATAAAATGGTTCCTTGTGCCATCAGCTCTGTCTGAAAGGTAGGGAAAACGACTAGACAGTTCGCAACTTACTTCAAAATCTAAAAAAAAGCTTCACTTTTCAGATTTGGCAGAAGGTAACAAGCACCACCAGATAACAGGTCCCATGCCTGCATATTATAGAGAAACACACAACATAC
>CM044439.1:102142216-102196680 GCA_024363595.1 Xenopus borealis
CAGTATCCGTCATAGGCGGCACATTTCCCATGCATTTCTACTGGAAACAGTGACAGGTAATAAAGGACAATTTAACCACTGAGTCTCTAAGTGTACTGCAGTGGTTAAAACACCACATGCCATAGCCCTCAGGAATTTATATATGCAAATTCCATGTGGAATTTGGATAACTTGTCTTATAGTATAAATCTGACACTGAAAGTGCCCCCCCCCTTACAAGTGTCAGTTGATACATGTTCATCTAGTTGCATTATTGCCCAACCCTCCATGCCACTTTTGAAGATTTTCACTTGAAGTTTAAATGTAGCCAGAATGTCTCCTATCTGACTCTCCCCTGATCCCTTTTTTTGTTTCCTCTTTATTGCACTGTTTACTCTTCCCCAAAGAGAATACTCTTCACCCATGCACTTTACAATGCTGATAAATATTTCTGCTGCAATATTAATAATAATAATAATAATAATAATAATAATGTATTGTTGTTGCAGTAACTTTAAGCAAATACAAAAACTAGAAGTAAAAAATTACCTCCGTATTTAAGAAGTAGAATATTAACAATAATCATACATATTGCTGTCCCCATAATATATGTAGAATGAATATTTTGTTATTAAAGGGATATTTCAATGCACTCCATTGTTGTAAATGCAATAGAAAACAGTATTTGTTTATCCCTGTTCTCTGGGTCTGACAGGAGGCAATTCTCCTCTAGGTCTTTTAATTAGCTGTCTTGCAACTTTCTTTAAGGCACAGGCCAGACGGGAAGATTCAGGGAGATTCGTCGCCTGGCGACTAATCGCATGGCGACTAATCTCCCCGAACTGATTCCCCCTGCCTTCCAGCGGCTTAAATGTATAATCGCCTGCACCTATTCACACATCGTGCTGCGCTCAAAATTGCCTAAGCAGGCAACTTCGAGCGACTTCGGAAAAGCCAGCGCTGCGTGTGAATAGGAGCAGGCAATTATTCATTAAAGACGCTGGAAGGCAGGGGGAAGTGGTTCAGGGAAATTTGTCGCCCCAAAGAAGAGGCGATTAGTCGCCAGGCAACAAATCTCCTCAAATCTTCCCATCTGGCCTTACCCTTAGGAGTGCAGAGAACGGATAATAACAGCAATTACATTTTCAAAATTACATCTTAAAGTAACTTTGAAACCACTGACATTTTTAAATTGTAGGTATAATGTCATATATAGTGATGGGTGGATATTTTCTGCACTTTTCCATCTACAAATTTTTTCATGAAACTGCAGCAAAAATGTGCAACAGAAAAATTTGCCAGGACAAAAAAGTTGCAGAGCAAAACACTCATAAGAAAAAATGTCCATTGACTTCAATGCATTTGGACAAAAAGGTCACCATAAGAAAAAACGCCTATTGACTGTAATGCATTTAGACAAAAAAGTCGCCATAAGAAAAAACATCCATTGTAATGCGTTCGGAGCAAGAAAAATCATTGCGTGCTTAAAGAATTGTCACACTCGTTTAAAAAAAAATGGAATTCAAAGCATTGCTAATTTTTTTTATATATTGGTACAATTATAACTATACATTTATAGTTATAAGTATTAAATCACACATATATTCATATAACCTACTGTATATTTGAAGTTTGAAAATTAATTTGGAAACTGTAGAACTGTTGGAAACACTTAAGGCTGTTACAGTTATCAGAATGGTATTTTCATGAAGTGTAAATATTTAAAATATGCTTCAGATCCATCAGAAGAACATCATTTGGAAAGATGCAGAACACTGTATATAAGATGTGAATGAAGAAAGGATGGCAGAGAAGGATTTTATATTGGAATTTTATAGGCTGCACATCTGTCTGAAAAGTGTATGGCCTAATAGGTTTCATAAAACAGCAATTTCTTTTTGAAGTTCGACTTAAATATTGCTAAAGCACAACATTTAGACAGTTGTGATCCCTGTGTAAGTTTATCACATTACTGACTCATTTATATTATTTTATTGACTGTGATGACATTTATTTAAACAATTGTTACCCCCCCCCCCAATTCCAAAAGACTGAATTCTGTAATGCAAACTTTCCACTCTGACCTTCAGATATATTTTAACAATGTTCTAATGAGACCACACATAATGATGTGAGACTAGAGAGTTCCTGTAGTCGTTGAATTTTTATCTTGTTTTCTCTATCTACACTGTGATTAGGATACATGTTTATGGCAGAACTGTCAGCTCTCAGGTATCTGAAGTTTTCCATAAGCATCTTAATGTGATTTTGTGTCTCGTGCTGTAATTGTTTGCTCGGGCAGTCTGTCTCTTAACTGCACAAAAGGAAGTAGGATAACAAGCACAATTATTTTTTATAACTGAATGTTGGCAAAGGTTAGCAAGTCAATAAATATACTGTACTAGTGCCATCGGTTACACCGTCTAAGTAACAAAGAATCAACTGTGTGCATGGCAAAGCTGCTTGAAAATATGTATATGATCATTGTGGACATACTGGAGTATCAGCATGTTTTCTTCAATTAAGTTTTTATGTATGACCAATACTTGTAATGTAATGATCTTCACTACGATTACACAGGTTCTTAGACAGATCGTCTGACCTAGGCCAGAAAAAGCAACACAGACTCGCCAGCTTATCAGTCCGTTAGTGCAGCCCTCCGACGGGCTTCCCCAATCGATATCTGGCCAAAAGTCCGGCAGATGTGGATCGGGCAGGATTAAAAATCACGTTGGATCATGGTTGCATCTGTTCGTTGATGCGGTCCTGCAATCCGACCGCCCGTAACCCCTGCATTGTGTCGGGCCCTAGGGCCCACGATCGAATCAGCCCGATATCGCCCTCAAGGTGGGCATATCGGAGAGAGATCCGCTCGTTTGGTGACATCGCCAAACGAGCGGATCTCGATGTGTATGGCCACCATTAGTATCCCAAACAGACCAAGAGTAGGTATAAGTAGCAACTTAGAAGTAAATTAGTAGTGAAAACGTTGTCAGGACAAGCCAGAAGTCAGAATCAGAAACACCGAAACAAAAGTATGGCATACTGCCTAGATGAGAAGAATTATCACTATTGCGTCCCTAGATATATACATACAATGTGATGTGTAATACAGCTTTTTTGAGCACTGTAAAGCCAAGCATGTAGAGCACCTCAATGAACACACGCATAAATAAATAAACATAAATAAAATGTTGTGGCTGAGGAATATTTTGTCTCATATACAGAAGCTTGGCTCCACAAAATCATTTATTCTACCCTTATTTTTGGCAAGGCTGGAACTTGGGGTAGCCAGAAGAGGCACATGGCTTAGCCAGACAGACACCTCTTTTGTCACTTACTCCCTAGTCTGGGTTCATGCCCCGCCCCCCAATGGCTGTTGGTGTTCTGGTGTGCTCCCCCATAGTCAAATACACATGTTCGCACGAGTGCACCCACATCCAAACTCCTGTGCAGGAAAAGTATTTTCTCCAATTGTAGTATAGAAGCAAAAGCCTTGTAGAAACTATATCTCCCTTTGTTATATTACTTCATAGTAACTTATGCCAGACTCTTATCATATGTGTAACTACAGAGGAAGCAGACCCTGTGGCTGCAGGAGGGCCCAGGAGGAATAGAGGCAAATTCAAAGCAGGACATGCTCTGGATATGTTGGGGGCCCTAAAATTAATTTGCTGTGGGGCCCATTAATATCTAGTTATGCCGCTGGCTAAGTCCCAAGATTAACATATACTATCAACGGGAAACATTTAATTATTGATACACTAGCTTAGGGTAGATGAGGAAAACAAGCTAAATTACACCTATTGTCTCCCTGTATTGTTAGCCTACATACATGCAGAAACAGGTTTGAAAAGCAGCAAATACTTACACATCCACTACCAAAAGGGATTGCCACTGAGGAGCCCCATTGCAGAGATGGCCTCAAGAGATGTGAAGGAGTGATTAGCAGGTCACAGAGGGTGTGGGACTTATGAAAAAATGTGAATTGTTGGGCAGACCATTTTCATAATAGATCTGGTCAGGCAAACCAGGGGCGTTGTCATGCATGTGTAGGACTCACTTTGTTGGTGAGTTGAACTGCTTCCTTGTTATCTGTTATCGCTGCTCTCACACTCACCACTGCAAAGGACTTTGGGTGGGACTTACCTGAGTGTTTGATATGTTTTATATAATGGGGATTTTACAAAATCAGCTGCATGATTCACATTGTTGTATGCATAGTTTTATTTGTAAGGGCAAAGCACTGTACAGCAAATACTACAGATTAAGAACTCAGTGTCGAGGAGACAAAAGGACGGAGGACTCTTCCCCGTAGGGCTTACAGTCTAAATGGGACACAATTTGGAAGGCATCTGTTGGTAAGACCATGGAAAAAGTTTTGGCATAACAGGGCATGGCTAGGCAAACATAGGGCATTGTGATGATTGGGGCCCAGGTGACAAGTATTCTAACTATTTGGGGCCTCTGGTAAGGAGGGACCTGCTAACTTAGCAGTAAGAGATCCTATAATTACTGATGGTGACCCAGCCTAAAGGTGAAGAATGGTGACACTCATACAAGGTTTTTTTTCAGAAGTGAATATAATTAAAGTAGGAACCACAACAATGATCTCTTCACTGACATCATTTACGAAATCCTGAGTACCATCTCTAAAATGAGCCAGTAATTGTAACTCTGCGCAATGCGCGTCAAAATCACTAGGTATGGATGTTGACATTCAGATGTTTGCATATCCCTTGTTGGGTGGTCATTTCATAGTAAACACCCACTTAGACTGTAAGCTCTACAGGGCAGGGACTTCCTTCCCACTATGTCTCTTACCACATAGCACTTAACCTCTTTGTCCTATGATTCTGTATATATTTATTATGTGATTTGTCGTGATTTGTCTACCCCATGTATACTTTTATGGACTGTACAGCGCTTTACAAATAAAGTTATACATACATACATACAATTTATGTGAAGGGTGCCCAGTTGGAGGCCCACAGTAGAGAGTGATACTCAGTAGCATTTATATAGTTCCTATAACTCAAAATGCAGCCATTATCAGGACTGGGCTGCCAGAGCACCAGAGTACATCTGTGGGAGACATTTTTCCTGGTGGGGGGATTCAAATTTAGGCCCTGAGGGCTGGGATAGCAACATTTTTAGAAGTTTACCCTTAGGCAAATACCAACCCCCCACTCGCATCTTATCTCTTGTGTTTCTGCATAAGGAGCTACTGCATTATCTTGGGTGCAGATTCACTGAGCAAATTTTGGTGCCGAAATGTATACATGTTTTAGTCCCTCCTGCCCCTAGATGGGCTATGCTGGCCTGACAGTTAGTGATGCAAGGTTTCAGTCTGGCCTAGAGAATGTACACATCAGCACAACCTATATCTCTCACTAAATGTTAATTCCTTTCTAAAATTCAGATCCAATCAGTCAGTTAAAAGCCCATAAATAAAGGCTGGATATAGGAAAGTCAACAAATGTTTATATCAAAAAGCATTTCCATCTGTGTGTGATTAATTACTCAATAGCATAGGTGTTCAAATACATGGTGGCTGTCAGGCATAACTGTGTGTAATTCCCCCTGCATTTTCGATTAAAACAGAGTCTTGTGCAAACATTCCAGGCCCTGAAAGACTAATCACCTAACAATTAATGTGATGTCTAACAGAAACAGTAGCTGTCCCAGGACTGACCCATTGCTGGTCCGGAAAGTCTCTGATTACATCTCACAGGTTCTGTTTATTGTAAATCTTTCTGGTAAACTTTACATGTTGCATATAAGTGATGAATACAACATGACATAACATATGCTCTTGGCTCAAGGTGCTAAATACTGGGAATGGAAATGTTGTTCTATGTGAAATGATGCATAACATGTTATAAAACTGTTCCTTGGCAGCACTGAAAATCTGTCATGTAGGTGTGGGTGGAAACATAACAAAAGGTTACAATGTACCGAATCAGCAGTGTTAGTATTATAAACTACAGGAACGAATAAATATTACATTATGATATTTTGTATCATGCTGATAAAATTGTTGGCAAAAAAAGTAAAAAAAAAAAAAATCGTGATTCCCTTAGAGAACATAAAAGTGAATGAAAAGCAAAGGGCCGACTCGAGATTACATTACACGAGTACTGAAGTAACCTGTGATCTGAATTTAGCCAAAGCTAAAGATTCCCCAAAGGAGAACACCTGAGCAAGGCTGCGGCAGCAACAGTCACAAGAAGCCGCACGATGCGACACATTTACTGCATTTTATAGAACGTGGTTGAAATTATTTAAACACCTACTAGGTACAATCATTGTAGCTCCTCTGTGCGTAATTACGCGTAGGGCGTGCTGCAGTTCTACATATATGTGCTTAAGTCTAAATGTTACTAAAATTAACCTTCTGCCTGCAATTCTTCAGCTTCTGCACAATGCAACTGACAGATTCTCGCACAGGATGCTGAGAGCTGTAGTTCAGCAAAAGCTGAAGAGATGCAGGCTTAAGCGTTACCTATGGCAAGTACCCTATATAGAAGATCAGTTTGCAAGCAGAGGAAAAAGGGGTTAAGCGTGTTTTTTTCCTCCCCAGTTTCAGATTACAATGAGAAGAATCTTGTTTCCCAGCAGGGTCCTGCTTCCATTCCACTACATTCGCCTTCAGATCTCCCTGGCAGTTTGCTCTATGTTTGTGACTGCGCAAATAGGATAGAGACCCTGCAAAACATTCAGTCAACTTGAAAGCCTTTTGCAAAGTATCAGCTGTAAAGAGCGGGGTTCATTGGCAGGGGGAGCAAGTGCTAACGCTATATGGAAGGATTAAGTTGGGTGTCAGTACAAAGTGATAGTGGGCAAAGCACTTGAAATGCAGTAACGCTGGACTTTTACTACAGGGGGTGCCCGGGAGATGGGAATGAGTGAATCATGGACATTTGCCTGAAGGAGACTTCTCATATGGGATTTAAATTGCACTACAACAGCTATTGGAACCTCTAGTTGAGCTTGTCTCAAAACATGTCCTAGTCAGGGCTGGCATTGACCTACTATAGATTTGCTTCTACCGCTGATCTTAACGTGAGGACTAAAGGAACTTGGTTCATTTGAAGGGAAGCTGCGAAGGACTGACTCCCATCCCTTGAGAAAATGATTGTGGACACCTATCTCCTTAGGGTGCTCGTGGTGCTGTTCTGGAGTTGCCATGTTGCGCACGCCTTGCCTGGAAACCATGTCCATTCCAGCTTCATTTACAGAAGACTTCGGAATCATGAAAGAAAGGAGATCCAAAGGGAGATCCTGTCTATTTTGGGGTTACCCCACAGACCCAGACCATTCTCCCCAGGAAAACAGGCTTCTTCTGCCCCCCTCTTTATGTTGGACTTGTACAATGCTATGGCTAAGGAGGATGACCATGGCATGTTGGGGTACACACTTAGTGGGGCAATGATGGAGAGTAGGGGGCTGAGAAAGGGCTATCCTGTCCTTGCCAACGGGTATTCGCGAAAAGCCCAGGCTTATCGGAGCGCTCCGCTTGCCACCCAGCGCCCACCTCTAGCCAGTCTGCATGATTCCAACTTTCTCAACGATGCGGACATGGTCATGAGCTTCGTTAACCTGGGTAGGTCTGAACATTCCTTGTATTACAACCTCCCGCAAAAAAGAGCAATGTGTGTGTTTTATTCTTATATTCACTTGTAATGCTGAACTTGTGAAATATAAGTCATAGAGGGATAATGAGTGCTTGTGACATTGAGAGAGAGAGGTTTTAATTGTTTCTAATGCCTTTTTAAGGTATCACCCACCCCAATAAATATCGTTATTGTAGAATGAAAAAATGTTGGGAACTTTTCAATGCAAGTGAATTAAAAATGTTCAATGTTTTTGTGTATATATTTGCGATTCAAACCACCATCTCATGTTTACATTCTATGCACGGCTGTTTTTTTTTTTTTGCCTCCTGGAACTATGCAGCAGAAGCCAGCTGAACAGACCGGGAGAAGAACTGACTTCTGCTACATCGTTTCAAAAGTCAAAACCAAAAATGATGTATATCCAAACGCTGCTTGGAGTTTTATTTTGCTTCTTTAATCAAAATATAGTTTTGGAGTGGAGAACCCCTTTTTGCATGATATACTTAGAACAAAGAGGTACATGATTTAATTGCCTTCGTATCCATTTGTCCAACTGCAGTCCCTAAATAGGTTTATGTAGAACATGTTATATCCAGTGAGAGATAGTATCTCCATACTGCAATCATGTTAACTTTGAGAGCCTTTCATAAAAAAAAATCAGTTACATTGTGTATTTCAGCGCTGTATAATAATGCCAAAGAATGTCTTCTTTCCCAAGATAACGTTGTGCAACCTCTTTCAGCACTTGACTGCTCCATATGTATTTGGGAGATATTATCTGGCTGCTTTAGTTAATAGCTGTGCGGCTTTCTCATTTAAGGACTGACAGATTAGCTATATTATCTTGCCAAATCACCAGAAATCCAATTTCTTAAACCGACTCAAACGGCAAAGTTGCTACATCAGAGTAAAACTGCATCTGACAGGTCACATATTGTACTGATCAGGGTCCTTTTGCCTTGCTTTAGATTGGAGCCTTCGGCACATGTGTTCCTCACTACAGTACCTGGTTACAGTATTTAGAACGTAGGTACAGTACAGGCTGCTGCCATTATTTATCCTGTTGCTTTTATTTGTT
Organism: Xenopus borealis; assembly: GCA_024363595.1. Lineage (NCBI taxonomy): Eukaryota > Metazoa > Chordata > Amphibia > Anura > Pipidae > Xenopus > Xenopus borealis. The sequence goes on from CM044439.1 coordinate 102,150,893, forward strand.
TGATCGATATTTCGTATAGGAATAATTGTTTACTTCGTGTTTTGCAAGGAGCGATGTAACAATGTGTACGTTGTAACGTTTTTCCCCCCCGATTCCCTGTAATGCTAATGACATCAGCGAATTAGTGCAAAAACCTATGCCTTATACACAAACTGGAGTGCTTGCCAACACACGGAATCACTATCAACTTCACATCTTGTCTGTTCACATTCTCATAATTAATATAATCTAATATATCAGCCTCAGAGAAGTGTATTATGAACATACAAAGAGAGTAGTTGTAGTGATAATTACACTAATAATCATCACCAATTATTATAGATACAGAGCAAACATCATAAGCAGCGCTGTACCGAGAGCCTAAAAGGGAATTCCCTTAATTCATTTTGATATCCAAAAAAAAAAAAAAGTGCAGCGTAACTTCCTTTGATGATATAGTTGATATTTTAACAAGTCGATTAAGAACTACCACAATGTTGCTAACTAATGATGTACTTTATAACAAAAACAGTTTATGAACAAAGTAAAAATTAAGTGTTCATTTTTTTCATTATATGTGATAATATAGATCCTATTAATATTGAAACAAAAGTGTATCGGATACATTAATGTGCAAAGAATCTATTGGAGGTGGAGATGAACAAAAATCGGTTTCATGCAGATGTAACATGTCGCATTTAAGCCTTTTTTTTTGCAATCTGGAACTGCAGCCAGTGCTGATTCCACTGTCCATGGGGAATACACAGAAGTTGTCCCAAATGGCAGCTCCTGGGTCGGACGTTGGTGGAAGCAGGGAAGGAAATGATTAGTTGCCACGGGGCACCCAGTCAGGATTAGATTGGGCACTGGCCTCCAGAGCGCAATTCTCTGCTGCTGCTAATAATATTATGACATAAGACAACACAGATTCCATGAACGTTAAACAGAACCAGATATTGAGAACAAAAGGTGCAGTATTCCGATTTCTTCGTAGCCCCCCTCAGTCAAAAATCAGCTCTGAACTTCTCACCTTTTAAAAAGCCCATAAATAACGCTTGGACTGAAATAAAAAGAAGGCAACAACAAGTGGGGGCATTCATCTACACGTAGGTTAAACACTTGGGTGAAATATCAACATCAAATAAAAGAATATATATATCGCTGCTCAGCGCCGCGTGAAAACATTTTCAATTAAAACCTCGAACAGGGAAATATTAGTTCTCATGATGCCTTAGTACTCTGATATTAGTGGCATTTCTACATGATAACACTAATACTCTAATATTAGTTATATTCTGGCATAATACCCTAATATTAGTGACATATTCCCATGTGCTGCATTAGTACGCTAATATTAGTGTTATATTCCAACATATTGTATTATACTCTAATATTAGTGTCATATGCTGCATTAGTACTCTGATATTAGTGGCATATTACTACAAGATGCATAAAACTCTAATAGTGTCATATTCCTACATGATACTTTAGTACTTTAAAGGAAACCTGTCATGATTGAGTTAACACTAGGAAGGAAATAAAACTTTTAAAACAAACCACATACCCCTATTTATTATGCTCAAATCTCACTAATTCTCAATTTATAACTACTTTTCAAATGTCCATGAGACACTAACTGAAGCCCTGACTTTCCAGAAAGTCAGGAGAGCAAAGCATCATGGGTAGAATCAGTACTGCAGACTCCTCTCACAATATCACCAGTTTGTGCAGTTGTTAGTGGCTGGAGTAGCCCACACAATCTGAATAGAACAATAGAAGGTGTTTCAAATAATTCCCATAGAATATAAAGTCCTGGTGTGACATGAGTTATACAGAGCCTGTCTATCATAGAGTAAACTCTGACTAAGCATGAATGAGATTTGGCAGTTTGGCACAGCCCACACACGGAAAACAAAGGGGTGTTTAAACATGGCAGCGCCTATGAAGCCCTTTTTACATGAAGGATATTTTCTAATCCGTTTCAGATATAGACAAAAACAGCTGACTAAAGGGTTTAACTAAGGATGGAAAAGAAATATTTTACTCGTGTCTCAAGGTGACAGGTCCTCTTTAATGTTAGTGTGACAGTTCGACATGGTTAAGTCTGACCAACCTAAGCGGCATTTATTTAAATACGTTACAATGTGCACTAGTTTTGTCTACTTGTATTATGGACACATCCATTTTACAAAATAAATGCTACAAAATAAGTGAAAATTCTATCATCTATCTGTCTATCTATCTATCTATCTATCTATCTATCTATCATCTGTCTGTCTATCTATCTATCTATCTATCTATCTATCATCTGTCTGCCTATCTATCTATCTATCTATCTATCTATCTATCTATCTATCATCTGTCTGCCTATCTATCTATCTATCTATCTATCTATCATCTGTCTGCCTATCTATCTATCTATCTATCTATCTATCTATCTATCATCTGTCTGCCTATCTATCTATCTATCTATCTATCTATCATCTGTCTGCCTATCATCTATCTATCTATCTATCTATCTATCTATCTATCTATCTATCTATCTATCATCTGTCTGCCTATCATCTATCTATCTATCTATCTATCTATCTATCTATCTATCTATCATATATCTGCCTATCTATCTATCTATCTATCTATCTATCTATCTATCTATCTATCTATCTATCTAATCATATCTCTCTCATCACCTATCCAGTTGTCTAATCGGCCAGCTATATAACATTTATATTGAGTATTGTACAGCACAGTATAACTTCAAACAACTGCAGGTAGGGGTGGGCATGCAGAAATCAACTGATTTAGCACATGGAAAGCGAGCCTCTCTGTTGATATATTGTCAATTGACTGGGGACACTGCGCTGATATGGATCATTTTTCCAGACCTTGTTTCTTTGCAATGGATTTTCTGCATCCAGAATGGAAGGTGGGAAAAAAAGCCTTTCAGAGCACAGAAGTTGCTGATGTGCCAGGATAGTCACTAGTGACCGTTCTATAGTACGATGAAGGCAATAGAGATAGTTACTGTTCACGATCAGTATATACGTGGCATGCCGCTTGCGACCAATGGGATGATTTTATTGAACAAGACGTATATTATTTAGAGCTGATATGCGGTCTCATTGTTCTGATTATAATATCTTTACCCTAGAGTTTACACTCTAATCCTCTCTTGAAAGACCTCGCTGACTTTCCCAATCTACTAAAGGGCTTCTGCTTCTATGATAGCTTTTCTAAAGTGACGGCGGGGAGTGATGGGAGTTGTAGTTTAGTAAGAGACTGTAGAGCCGTGGTTGCATACAAGTTGTAATGTGATGGTGGGTGAAACGCATTTAATGTAATCACAGGTCATGGTGAGAAGGTGTGAAGAGGAGAAACTAGTTCTCGCCTTTAAGGAAAGGCTTGAGATTAAAGATCAAAACCTCCAGTGACAACAAGCACAAATATCTGACGCTTCTTCCCGTCACATTCTTGCCTTTAATTGAAACACGTTACCCAGCTGAAAAACAAGTAGATGCCCAAGCTACAAAGACTAACAGAAGGAAGGATCCGACTTTATCACTCTGATGTGCTGGAGCCGCCGCCCAGTCCGGGAGCTACACTGGGCGCAGAGCGAGAGGTCACTCACCCGAGCACATTCCTCCCAGCAACCCCTTGGGGAGATTCAGACGCTAAATCAATTGGTTCCGCTTGGAATGTATCCATCAAGGTTTAGATGAAGCCCCAAGCAGGAGAAAAAGAGCAGTTTATGAAGTGGCAGTCAGGCTCCCCTGGGTTTGCTAAGCTTGGGACTCTGCCATTTGGAATGGTTTCCCACACCCCTGCCTTCTCGTAGAAATCACTTTGTTGTTATTTCTCTACCTATAAAGTCGGCGATTCCTTTTATTGCTCGCCCATATCATCATCATACGGCCGGACCTATATTTGCACCTGCACCTGATCTTCCTTAAACCCCCGTCTCAAACAAAAAAGCATATTTTATCTTCTCGTTGCTAAAACCAAATGTAGCTACAGGATGCGAGATAATTTAGTATATTTTGTTTGATGTTAAGGGCAACAGTAAGTCTTAAATGGTGTAACTACATATATTATTTTGCGGGGTTTTATTGTGCGAACAGAAGACACACAGTACAGTCGCACTGTCGCAACGCACTTTTATGACTAAGCGTTTGTCACTGGCTGGGTGCGAGCGCATTGCGGCCTAGTCTGTTGTATCAGCGCCTCACGGCGGCGGACACAGCACAAATGCACTCCTTGTCCCGTTGAAGCCTGGCATATTTTTCCTTAGTTACCTTCCATCCCTTAATCCCCATTCAATAACACTGGCTGAGCCGTGGGAAAGCTCTCGTTGCTGTTAGTGGAAGTGGCAGCGTGGGTGCCGGGATCGCCCATGAGGAGAGGCCTGAAGCGAACAAGAGACGCCATTGTTCTCTCTGTATTTATGAATGAGTCACGCAGCACTCATACATTATATTTTATTGGCTATGGCGTAGGGTTTCCCCATTTGCTCATCTAATAAAACGAAACACCGGTCTGGCAAGGGGAAAAATGCACCTACTACACCGTGCTGCTGGGAATGAAAGAACCAAACTTATTTAATACGATTATCTCTGAAAGAGTTATGTGTTATTCCAACTGGAGCCGAAGTCTCGTTCCCAGGGAAGGCAATAAATGGCTGGAACTGGAGGGGGGACTGTTTACATCTTCCTTTAACTGCAGGGGGTCCATGTCTGATTAGAAGTCGTTTGTTAAAATGTGTATCCTTCAGCTTCCAACATACCCTTTGTCTCTTTCTATTTCTGAGGTGACTGATGCTTTTAATATCCTGTGTCCAGGCCTGGACTGGCAATCTATGGGTTCTGGCAAATTCCAGAGGGGCTGCTATAAGGTCCCATAGAAAGTCAGTATTAAGTGGGCTGGTGGGGGCTGTTTGGGCCTCTGTGTACCTAAAATGCCAAGGCCAATTTAATTCTCAGTCCGGACCTGCCTGTCTCATATAAAAGTGTTAGTACCTCAGGGGATAATGCAACATGGCTGAAATGGCTGGGCGGGTATCTAAACAGTTTCATACGTCAACAACTAATGAATTCATTCGTTATTACATATTTAATAATAAAATACACAAAATACTTTTGATACATTGTACCATGCCATGTGTATGTTGAACTACTGATTCAGAACAGACACTAACAGCCTTCCTCAGGTTGCCCACCCCTGACTGCTGGTTTCTCAGGTACTTGGGAGTATTGCTCCGTTTGCTGCCTGTAGATGAATATATATAAGGCTTCGGTTTGCTGCCCCAAGATTAATAGTCAATAAAACCTACAGCTGTAGATTAATTCCCCCAATCAATTTGTTCCAAATGGAAGGTTGGTGCCTATTCTATCCATCAATATTTTCTCTGCATGTTTTGTGGAGCAGTGAAAAGAGAAATATACTCAGGAAGTAAAAGAACTATCATGGAGATGTTTGTGGGGATGGTCAGGACATGTTTGTTGAAGGGATCATTATGGTATATACAGACAGATGACACCTGGTGAATTCACTACAGTGGAGAATAGTCTTGCTCACCTATAGGCCCAGATTAACTAAAGGGCAATTGCCACTTGTTTAGAACTTTAAAGGACAAGGAAAGTCTAAAATAGAATAAGGCTAGAAATGCTGTATTTTGTATACTAAACATAAACCCGGACTTACTGCACCACAAAGCCTAATCAAACAAATGATTTATGCTTTCAAAGCTGGCCACAGGGGGTCACCACTTTTTAACTTTGTTAAACATCTTTGCAAGACCAAGACTGTGCACATGCTCAGTGTGGTCTTTGCTGCTTAGGGATTGTCATACATTATCAAAACAACACAAGTCAAATAATATCTGCCAGAAGCCGATACAGCAAGACTGATTAATAATCAGAATATACAGACTGCACTGGGTCCAGTGTTGTCATGTAATCTAATGTGGATTTTTATAGTTTTTGTATTGTTTAATACAAACTTTCTCTAACCCTCTAGAACCAGTGGCTGCTGCAAAATAATCCTCCAAATAGAATCAAGGTTTATCTGTTTAAATCTGGATCCATGATCTTTGTCCCTGCAGATAGAGTTTGAAACAGTAAAGGGGATGTAAAAGCAAATATACAATCCAAAACAAATCTCTACACAGTCTCCTACTGCTCTACAGGGAAACAAAGCTGCTGGAGTTCTGCATGGCTGGGAAGTAAGATGAGGGCTCCCCCTGCTGTTCATAAGTATGATTGTTTCCCTGCACAGCAGTTTGGGACCATCTGACAATTCCTATCCACAGAAGTAAATGAAGGGAGAATTTCACTGCATGCAGTCAGGATTCTTATAAAAACGGTACACATTATTTTAATTAAAGTATGTTGGAGATAGGTTTCTTTTTCATTAAAGAAAGTAAAAATGGGATTTAATTTTTTGGCCTTTACTTGCCCTTTAAATTGTCAGTAATTATCTTTGGGATAATAATTCCCAATTTACTGAGATTTTTGGTCTTAAATGTGTTCTTTAACTTTTTGAAATTTTCCCTTATGCTGTTCCCTTTACCAAAATAAGCATTTTAGAAAAATGATTCATTTTTCTAAATGAACCCTTAAAAAAGTGACTTCATTTTATATAAAAGTGTTTTCAAGCACAAGAGAGTGATTACTCAGTTCACAGCATTGATTGCAGTGGCTGGCAATTCATACTATGCAATTACTAGTGCAAAGTGGAGCAGGTTGATGACTTTTAAATAACAAAGTCCACTGGAGAACAAAGCAAGTGCAACTAGCATACTAGGCTGTTTCCCCACCTGCACAGAAAAAGCTAATCCAAGTCAATCCACTTCCATCTGTTCCTTGCTGTAAGTGCACTGATAGGCATTCCTTTAGCCTGTGTGCATGCATGAAGCTAACACATACACATGTTTTCTGACCAATCTGGTCAGGGGCTCAATGTTTAGGCCTGATTTGTTCATTCACACTGCAAACAGAATCGATTCACCTGTTGAGCTTATGGTCTAGTTGAGCTGATCTGAACAGATCACCAAAAGTCATTTCATGGTTGGTTATGTCCATGAAGACACAGATGGCATGAACCAGCAAACAAATACTCTGTCTGGATACATTAGAAACTACATCCTCGGAGGGTGAACAAAATAACAGCAAGAGGACCTTACAGTCTAAAGCTCAACAGTAAAAACATAGGCTTATGCCCCAGACCTACAGCTTGAGGATGTAATCCATACCATAAGATCCATCAGGTACTCTCAGAAACCAAATCCATGTGTGATAAGAGAAGTAAATTTTATTGTAATTACATATTAGGTAGATATAAATTGCCTTAGGCAAGGATGCATGGCCATATTATTACATGTGTGGTTATCTTTACTCAAAGTAAAAGTTCAATAGTAACTGAATATTTTAACAAATTGTACAGCTCCCTACAGAAGAATCCTGACTGACTAATTTGTTGAAGAGTCAGAAGAAGAAGGCACATAACTCAAAAGCTATAAAAAACAAATAATGAAGACCAATCGAAAACTTAGAATTTGCCATTCTATTACATACTAAAAGTTTGCTTAAGGGTGAGGGATGGTTCACCTTCAAACAACTAGTTGTTTTCACACAGATCACCATAAATAATTACTTTTTCCAATTACTTTCTAATATCTTATTGTGTAAAAGTGTAATTTTTCACCTTCTAAAGCAGCTCTGGGAGGGAGGGTCGGCGACATTTTAGTTGATAAATTTCTTATCTGTCCCTGCTAAGCAGAATCTCTTACATTACAGGCAGCTGTTAGAATTGATACAATAAGTCTGCATTTGAATTACTAGCTTCAACTTAGATTTTGGAAAAACAGTAAAAATTAAAAACTGAACTGAAAAAATAGTTTGGAACCCTTTTAATGTAAGATTACCAGATCACGTCCAATAAGTAAATGTTGCTCTGCCACACTGAATCCATCTGCTTTAATCAAATTCAGCACTTGTAGCTGAATTTTCTAGAAGTTTTCCATATCATCTAACCTAAATTCCATGCAAGGGCTTCTCTAACTTTGATGCAGTATATCTGATTACACCGTGACTATATATATATTACTACAGAATTAACATATTGGAAAAAATGCTGAATTATGGTTTTCTAAAACTGATTTGTGTCTGAACTGTACTCACCATTTGATAAATCCATCCGTTCATAATTTCTGACACTTTTCATTGAAATCTTTATGAAATTTCAGTCGCAAGTTGTTCTGGTAATCAACTACTGTTGTCATCATTATCATAATCATCACAATCGCCATTGTTTGATTATATAAAACCAGCAAGTTATGCAGTGTTTTACAATAATATTATAATAAACAAGAATCTTATAAAATTACAATTTTCACCTCTCTACAACAGTTGTCAAACACAGCTTATCAAATTATAGCTGTGAATGAAAACTAATATCTAAATACCAACAGAAATATTGTCTATGCTTACTTTAATCAATCTTTGGCTGTGCACACTCTCACAGAACTTTGGGGGGGGGGGGGGTGGTCCACAATCAATGTCAGACCTCTGCAGTGTGAAACAGACTTCTCTTTTCAGATAGACTGTTTGACAGACTCTTTTGCAGCAAAGATTTAGTGGTTAATTTAAAATATGTCGCGTGGACAGTTCATTTACCGTTCACAGTATGTTTTATTGTAAATGCCCTCTTTTGAATGGATGGATTATAAACTTTAATGCAGTTTCCCCCTAAAATTTAAACTTTATCCACTAAGTAAATGCCTTTTAGTTTATGATTTTATTTTATTCGAAAGTTTTCTTTGGCTTCTGAATTACCAGAAAATGAAGTCAGGTTACGTACTGTACACAATAAATATACTATGATGTGTAGTTTACTTAATCTAAAAGGAAATAGGCAACTTCCTGCCCAATCTGGGAACATGTTCACAGTTTAGAAACGCAAGTAGAAGGGGAGAGCAGAAAGTCAATTAATATAGTCATTCAGAAATTGCTGAAAGTAACAAGGTCAGTGCATAGAACTTCAATAATCTTTTCTCACTGCGGCTGTCACCTCCCCCCTTCAAAACCAAACTCAACTGAAACCACTGGCATAACTTTTTTCATTTTTTTTGTACAGACATTTTTACCAGATACAAGATCATGTAGGTTGAAATTGCAGTATGGTCTAAACCCCTACAATAAAATGGCAGTAATTTATTGTATATTGAAAGAACCTGCTAGTATTATTAAACAGTTCAAAAAAGAAAATGAAGGTAAAATGCAAGAGCACAGATTCTTTTTAATTTTGTTTTCAGTTTACATTCCCCTTAATCATTTCGAATAATATTGATGAAAAGATATATATGGCTCCCAAAACTACTGCAGACCGCAAAAAGCGATTAGTTGCCCTAGATTTTGACTGTTGTAATCACAACCAATCAGAAGGATCTAAGTGAATGCTGAATACCATGTGCCTCATGAATTATTGTTCAATTTCAAAGTCAACTAAATCAGTACTTTCTTTGTACTTAGAACTATTGGTAACTTCTCTGGAAACCATTTATCCTTTAAGGTCGTTTGCAGTGAAGTGGCTAATGGGCTAGTGAAAACCTTCAGACTTCTTTAAATCTTAATCAAATTGTTTTTGAAACACTTTACCAGACCAGAGTCACAAGGGCTCAGTATGTTACATAATGCATATTTGCAACATTTATCTGCATCTGTCTCCCTGGGATGAGCTTAGCAATACTATGCTTATTTTTCCTTTATTTACGAAGTTTAAAAAAGCTTATCTATGTAAGTTTATTTTAAGTTGTTTCTGTAAAAAGATGCTTTAACTGATGCTAAATGAATATCTTACTTTTCCATATCAGTGCTATAAAGTCTATCTAACATGTTACCCAGGCCTTTTTTTACTGTTTGCCTAGTGACGTCATGAGTGGTGTTTGGTTGAATGAAGTGCACACATATAACTCTGCTGCAGACAGTTGCTGCCCACACCTTGACATTCCACCAAGAAAAGTCACCAGTGCATGTAGCATTCTTGAGTGATTGTGGCCACAAGGGAAGCTGTGCGCAGAATAATTGCTTTTGATGTTTCAGAATTAATGCAGTTGCAATTACAACCATGTTTGGGATTTCCGAACATCCATAGGTACATGTTGCATTGGTGCATGATTCAGTAGAAGAGTCAGGATGGACATAATTGTGCTTACTTCAACTATATAGAAGTGCCTTTAAGGGGCTGTCCACCTTTGACTTTAATTTTTGCCTTTATTTTTCATTATTTATTGTTTGTGTTTTTTGATTTAATTAGCATTTTATTCAGCAGCTTACCAGTTTGGTTGCTAGGGTCCAAATTACATGCATTGATTTTAATAAGACACTAAAAAAACTATAGAAGAGAGCCTGAATAGAAAGCGAAGTAATAAAGAGTAGCAATCACAATACATTTGTAGTCTTTACAGAGTATCTGTTTTTTTAGGTGTGGTCAGTGACCCCTATTTGAATAATCAGAAGAAGAAGGCAAATAATTAAAAAACTATAAAAAAAAGAAGGCCAACTGAAAAGTTGCTTTGAATTAGCCCTTCTATAACATACTAAAAGCTAGCTGAAAGGTGAACCACCCTTTTAAAAAATATCATAAATAATTGTTACATTTTCACCCATTCCAGGGTAACCATGCTGCATTTCAAAATTTACCCTTAAGAAATTAAATGAAGATGCTTTCATTGCTTGAATGACCACAAGAACATCACCTATTTAGCCACGTGGATGACATCAGTTCTGTAGCACACCATTGACCATGATTCTTCTTCTATCATGTTTGAGAGCGTGCTACTAACAAAAGTAGCATATTTATATATGACTGTACTTATGTCTATTGAGCTTTATTAAATAATGAAAGTTACCGTTTATTTTAATATACTTAATGATTGGAACATCTAAATTAATTGGAAACACCTCTCTCTGTAAACACTGCTTGTGGGTACAGATCATCAGTTTACTTGCATGGAACAAAGTAGGCTCTGAAATTCAAATAGCGATAGAAAGAAACGTGTGTGCAGCCTGACCAACATGACTCTGGGTTGCTCTTTTTGGATGGTTTAATAACTACATCCACTCTCTCCCCTGTGTAATGTTATCTTGTTATTTAGGTTTTGGGGGAAAAAAGCAGTTTGACATCTTTAGTTTTAAGCCCTGCGAACTGTGCATGATCGGCTTTCAAATAAATCTGCATAAACAGATGTTCTACATATGACTGTACATATAATGATTTCATCAAGGCAGCCTTTTTTTCTGTACTTTCTAATTGCCTGTCCCTTATGGAAGACAACAAACAGCTTTTCAACAGTTTCACATTTCTATCATCATAACGGAGTTTGTTAAAAGTGTATAAAGCAGTCAGCAGAGAGATCTTTAAAATGAATTAATGCTTTATGTCAATCGAGTAGGAAGAATTTGCCAAAGATACCAAGCCAAAAAGGTGGGTCATCATCTTGCAAAAGATCTCAGGTCCCCTGAGGACTTTGTCCTGAAGTAAACTGAACGAAAACTAGCTCAGTTATATGTACAGCTGGTGAATAGGTTGAATTATTTTAAATAGATGACTCTGGCTGAGCAAATACTACTGTGTAAGGATGTATCACTACTCCAGGTTAAGACTATGTTTGCTTGATGGTGATGATGCTTTTGGAATGAGTTTATATTTTTATTAAGATTTCAGTATGATGCTACTAGGCTGTACAAAATTACCTTTTAATACCATAAATTATTTATTCATATAAGAACTAGAATTTAGGGAATTAAAAGCCTTTCATAGTATTTTGCAGGACTGAATGTGCCTCTGTCATGGGTTTGCTTTATGAGTAACAAGATTAAAAATCCTAAAAAGTTATATGTTAGACTCCCATAACTTGATAGTTTGCTGTTAAACAAAGCTACTGATGCTTAGATGTGATTTACCCCCATTCACAAGAGAGTAGCTGCTAATCACAGGATCTGGTTATGTATCTTAAATTACATAAGCCACACAGATAAATGGCTAGCTTTGATTCCCATTTCAACAGTAAATCCCAATAAGTGTGCCAGGGCTTTCCTCTGCACACAAAACATGGCAGTCAGATAAACATGGCCAATAAACTGGCTTTTTTACCTTCTCTAGAAAGGTTTGTGGATTTGGAAGTGTAAAACTTGATTTTTAAGCCTTAACATGATGCCACAGGGTGCTAAATCTTGGCCTGATGAAAAACAAAAGCAGAGAATCAGCCCCTATGCTCGCATCATCCTTCCTCTTTGCAGGCACATGCTGTGGATTATGGCCCTGAAATACGATAGTTTGCAAGCCAAATGTGAACATAGGTGCTGATTCTCAGTCTGCGTTTTTCAGCCCTGTGTGGCATCAGCCTAACATTCTATTCAACTTTGATGTGTTTTATGAATACATTCTGAGGTGAAAACCAGATGTTAGTAGTGATTAAAAAGTGATTGACTACCATACTGCCCAAGGGCAAGACATATACAGTAGCCTACTATCAAGAACTGTGTATATTTAGTCATTTATACAAAGGTAGTAAGTAAGTGTCTTTATGGAAATACCATTTTTAAAGCAAGACAAAATTACACATTTTTGCAGTAGTCATGGCAATGTATATATATTAAAGGGCAAAATTGTCTTACAGTGTGAAAACACTGTAGTGCTTTAATTGGTTTTCAAGGTATGCAGTTTGACTTACTTTTAAGATTTATTTTGTGTACTGCACAAATAATAGTTTATGATAGTTCAGTGCTATGGGTAAATGAAAGACATATCACTGAACTATAATAAACTGCAGTTAGACTGTAAACTGCAACTGTGGGTCTTAAGAAATGCCACAAAGTATGTAATACAATTTTTCAGAGTAATATTTGGTTTCTTGCCCAGGATGGCTTCTGCTCTTCAACCTGTAAACATTCCCTATTTGTATATATGCTGACTGTGCCTCATGCTTCTTGGCTTGCCTTGCCAGCTAGTTGGTATAAGCTGCTCAGTGCATGTGTTATACACTTACAGCTTCTGTTCAATGTCAACTGAAAATGTGCAGTCCACATCTGTTTGCCCCTCTCTTTTGAGGGAGTAAGAGTTAGCCCCACACAGGCAGGGGAGCTTATAGCAGCTCCTCTTTTACAGAAATATGTTGAAGACTTAGTTGCACTTAATTCTTTATTTTATTCCTAGCCATTAAGCCATTTACAGTTATTTGGATTTCCATACCCTGAGCACAGTGGTGATGTCAACATTTTTGTGAAGTTTTAATTGTATTTATTTTTTCTGCCAAGTAGCTTAGTCTTCCTAATTGATGTTTATTTGTGTTAGAAAGTGAAAACTAAGAGCACTAAGTTAGAGCACTAAGTTGCACTAAAAGTAATTTTTCAAATTTAATAAAAGCCAGCTTTACCGCTAAAAGAAATAATCAACTGAAAAAATGAATATATACAATATAAAAGAAAATGAATATACATGGCCCTTTAGGGGAAATATAAAGTATATTCCTAACTGTAATTAGGAAACCGTATAAAATGTGGCCATTTAAGGAGTTTCATATTATTGGTCTTTCTGCACTAAAAACTAAATACAGTAACATTATGTAATATTATGGTGAACATTCTAGAATGTTTAAGAGGCATCTAGTTAAGGGAAACGGCACACATAGAGGATTGTCCTCTTTCTTCCACCCTGCATTTTGTACACAGGCAGGGGAATATGGATCTGCTTTTGTGCATTCACTCCTGTAGATTCATTAACAGGTCAGGCATCAGCTTGTGTGGAGCTACATGGAACAGATATCAGCATGGAAATTTGAAAGTATGCACATTTGCACCGATATCTGCGCTATATAGCCCCATACAAACTGATGCTGGGACAGGAGTCCCAGAGCTACAGGGGTGAGCCCATAAAATTAAATCCGCTGTGTGTGTCCTTGCCCTAAACTCAGTATTTATCCTGTAGATAGTTGTGGCCATACATTTTATAGATTAATTTGGAAATTTTCAGATGCAAGGAACCTTGTTTTTTCCCCCCAAAATGCATCTACCACCTACATGCGATGCACCATCACATATGTAAATGAGTGTCCATTGTAGTAAATTGCATGCAAGTTGTGGCACATTTTGGGTAAACATACAGTTAGTGGTGTATGCCTCTATACTTAGAAAATATATAAAGTAGGTACAAAAAAGTGAAAAAATATACTAATGAACAGTAAAGTTATATTAAATGGTTCCTCAGCGAGACAGTCCCCAGTCCAGAGGTTGTCAAAATTTTCAAATCTGTAGAATTCAAGGTAGGATGAGGTCCATTAAGCAGCAAATCAGTAGCTTAGGTTTGAATAAAAGTAAAAAAGATTTTATTAGGACATACAAAAAGCCTAACGTGCTTTGTGCCTAAATGGACACTTACTCATAGGCTATAGGTCTCACCTTGATACAAAGGGGTGTCAACCAATTAAAACGCAATAAATAACAATTATATCACACTTAAATTAAGCACATTTTTCTGCAGATGTGTTGGCATGTGTTAACAATAACATTAACAGTAGAATCATGTCAGTTGAAACTCACTGAGGGAACCTTGAATTTTCTGGCAAGTCCAGACTGACAGTTCTTCCAGAATTCTATTTCGTCGATGATTTATCAGAGCAGGGGTGCATTGGCTTTCCCCACAAGTTGCAAAGGAGCATGTATTAATGAATAGTGTGCATTTGCTAATTTGCACTTGAGTTAATAAATGAGCCCTATTGTTTCCAATTCTGTGTTGTTATTATTATTATTATTATTAATAATAATAATAATAATAATAATAATAATAATACCATTATAAATAATATTATTGGTTTTTAATAAACTTGTCTTTATAAAAATGACATAATATCAAAGTTTTTGCTTACATAAGGACTGTTGAGAGTAGGATTTCTAGTTTATACTATTAATATACACTATAAATATGTATACACTCTTTTCTACCATTGAAGAGCATTGTTTGTTGTGTCTCCAGCTTCTTACAACCTCTGTGACCCTGACTTTCTGAGCAGACTCTTATCAGATGACTGTCTGACCCCTTTGTTAATTTTGTTTAATTGCTTCCTTCTGCAATTTTGTTTAGTGACTTGGTCAATGCTTGAATAACATTATTGTCACTAATGCCAACAGAACTTGTGGGAATGGATGCTTTCATTTGTAAAACAAAGCGACTGACTATTTGCAGTTCTTATAAGTAAACACACTGTGAACTACTATGTGCTGGGAAGCTGGAAGCAAGCAATAAAACAAAACAGTGTCTGTGCTGGTTTCAGTGATGCAGGTCCCAGAGTAGTCATTTATAATGCTAAACAACATTGTCATGCTCTTATCAATTTGTATTTGGAGGTTTTCATAAATATGCCTATTTATATTTCTATATCCTAGTTTATTTTATAGGGGACTAAATTGTGAGTCTGTTTAAAATGGGAGATTTCTTTGATGTTTCAAGGAAGAGTCAGAATGAAATTGTTTGGGGAAACTGACATTCTTAAAGGCTTATTAGGTCTTAGCTTAATGTAGCTGCAAGAGGCCACTAGTGAAGGGAACATGTATGGCTGTAGCAAGCACCTCAATGTTGCACTGGTCCTCTCAGTGTTTCACTGGTCTTGTCAAGTAAAGTACAATTAATTTGTTTAATCTTTTTTATTCAAAGTTCTGGTTTTTAATTCAGTGAGTATGCAATCAGCCCTGCTGAGTTTATCCACCATTTATCAGCTGTCTAAACAAAGCTTCTCTTTGTTTAAATGTTTTACATCCTTAAATAATACATATTCAGGAACTGACTTCAAGGGGCAGATGCATTATTGGTCAAATTTCGAATAGAAAAAAATTCTAAATTCAACCAATCGAAATTATTTGTGGTGGTCTTTAATCGAAAAAGGAACGGTTTCGTTCAAATAGGTCGTCAGGTTTAGATCGAATTTGAATTGTTCTGTTGTCTCATTCAAATCGAATGATTCGAATGATTAAAAAAAAAAAACGATTCTCCAAAACTTAGAAAAAAGCTTTGTTAAGGCTAATGGAGCCACCCCCCATAGGCTAAACTGGCTATTCGGCAGGTTAAGGCTAGGGACAGACAGGGAGATTCGGGGAGATTCAGTCGCCTGCCGTTTAATAGCAGGCGACAATCTCCCCGAACGTCCTTCTCCCTGTCCGTCGCTAGTTGAAATGTAAAAGCGCCGTCTCTGTGCACACGAAGTAACTTCGGGCGATTCCGGAAATCGCCACACCGTGTGTGCACAGAGCCGGCGCTTTTACATTTCAACTAGCGACGGACAGGGAGAAGGACGTGCGGGGAGATTGTCGCCTGCTGTTAAACGCCAGGCGACTGAATCTCCCCGAATCTCCCTGTCTGTCCCCAGCCTTAAGGTGGCAAATAGTTAAATTAAAAATTTTTTTAAAGAGACAGTACTTTTGAATTTGAATCGAATTGCGGGCAATTCGATAGTCGAAATAGCGCAAGATTACTTTGAAATTATAATTTAAACAATTCTAATTTTATATGAAAATTCACTTCGACCCTTAGTAAATGTGCTCACAAAAGTCCTAATGTAAAAAACTATGGGTGTTTTCAAACCCAGTATGATTGGGTGTGGCACAAAAATGGAAGCAGTTGTAGTGTGCTTGCACTTCTCTTTAGTGGAGCACAACATTGGTGCATCAATCCTCCTGTTCTAAATTGTTTACAAATGCACACATCAACACAATTAAATCTATGAACTATTGCCACCTTTAAGCTAATGATAATTCTACCATCATAAGTACATGTGGAGGACTTACACCTACAGTAAATGCTCATTCACAGATATCATTTTGACGCCATACATCCCACCAAACATCTTCCTAATGTTGCTGGACCAACCAAGGTCATATTAAGTAACCACAACATTCAATCTTTTCTTTTTAATAAACACTTTTTCTTGCTGTTTAGTCCTGTTGTGTGCATTGTTTTGCTTGGCTACCTCAGGGCTAGGCTTAGGTAGAATAGGCACATACTTAGAGCACAATTGTCTGTGTTTGGATGCTGGGCATTTGCCACTTCAGTTGAACCCATCCCAGCTATGGAACCTTTTTGCTGTGGCCCAGCACTGGCTTAAATTGCTGCTTTTACTTGCACCCAAGTTGTCATTCTGTCTATCATCTATATTTCTATCTATTTAGCTACCTGTATTCAGTATAAATAGATGGCATTTATAAAATCTCAGGGGTATGGATAATATTACTTAGAAAAGTGCAGGGTGTTATGAATAGGTTTACAAATAACATTTTCTTGAATGTGTACAGTTTTTTATTTTGCAAATACTGGTGTTATATGATAATTAAATGGAAACTGAATGGAGACTGAAATCTCAGTATGGAAGGTCAAAGCAGAAATATGACCTTTTGCACAGTTATTCACCGCAAATATATTTTTCATAGAAATAAAATATCTCTAACTCTGAGTGGGAAGGTATGCAATAGACATATTAAGCCTGCATACACATTACTGGAAACCAGTGGTTCTTATGTAACTTTTAGTACACAGAATGGCAGCAGCACCACAGTACAATATTTTGCTTTTCTCTATATAGCAGTCATACTCAGGGCCCTGATGAATCTTCTACCGTAATGGTGATTCACAGTTTCTCTATGTATTTACTTTGATGCCTTAAAGGGGTGGTTCACCTTCAAGTTAACTTTTAGTATATTGTAGAAGGGTCAATTCTAAGAAACTTTTCAATTGGCCTTCATTATTTATTTTTCACAGTTTTTTAATGATTTGCAATTTTCTTCTGATTCATTGCAGCTTTCAAATGGGGGTCACTGACCATCTAAAAACAAATGCTTTGTAAGGCTACAAATGTATTGTTATTGCCACTTTTTATTATTTATCATTCTATTCAGTCCATCTCCTATTCATATTCCAGTCTCTTATTCAAATCAATGCAGGGTTGCTAGGGTAATTTGTACCCTAGAAACCAAATTGCTGACACTGCAAACTAGAGAGCTGCTGAATAAAAAGCTAAATAACTATAAAACCACAAACAATAAAAAATGAAAACCAATTGCAAATTGTCTCAGAATATCACTCTCTACATTATACTAAAAGTTAACTCAAAGGTGAACAACCCCTTTAATTATTCTGTACTGTAACAGCACTTAGGATCTGGATAAATATCCAACCTGCTCTATAAAGCGGATCCAGTATAAAGAATACAAGATCTACATGAGATAGTAAAGCTGCATTATTTTCTGCCTCTGAGACCAAGTTGGAGGGTAGGGTCAAAGACAGCGAAATTGTGGAGGCATATGTAATTACAAGCTAAAAAAAAAATAGTAAGGGCTAGCAAGGATTCTAAAAGACACAACATATTGGCTTTTAGAGTTCCAAATACTAAGGGGATTTTTTTTCAAAATGCATCAGTTAATCGTGCTGCTCCAGCAGAATTCTGCACTGAAATCATTTCTCAAAAGAGCAAACACATTTTTTTATATTTCATTTTGAAATCTGACATGGGGTTAGACATATTGTAAATTTCCCAGCTGCCCCAAGTCATGTAACTTGTGCTCTGATAAACTTCACACACTTTTTAATGTTGTACAGCAAGTTGGAGTGATATCACCCCCTCCCCTTTTCCCTTCAGCAGCCTAACAACAGAACAATGGGAAGGTAACCAGATAACAGCTCCCTAACACAAGATAACAGCTGCCTGGTAGATCTAAGAACAGCACTCAGTAGTAAAAACCCATGTCCCACTGCAAACTATTCAGTTACATTGAGAAGGAAAAACAGCAGCCTGCCAGAAAGCAGTTCCCTCCTAAAGTGCTGGCACAAGTCACATGACCAGGGGCAGTTGGCAAAATGTCTAGCCCCATGTCAGATTTAAAAACTGAATATAAAAAAATATCTTTGCTCTTTTGAGAAATGGATTTCAGTGCAGAAGTCTACTGGAGCAGCACTATTAACAGATATGTTTTGAAAAAAATATGTTTTCCCATGACAGTATCCCTTTAAGCACTGTTTCTGCACTCCACAACGTCTGCCAGGTTAAAAGTAAGCAATGAATATTACTTATAGGAATTGTTAATAATGTGGCTTATGCTTTCATTTATTCATTTCTCATTTGGTTATACTTAAGGTATGGGTAGGGCAGAAAAGATAGATAATATTTACAGATTCTGTACTGTAAGTGCAAATATATAGGTTCACCCTGGTTCAGGCTGATTGAAAAAGCAAAGATTAGAATTGTATAACATAAGCATCTCTTCACAGGTCCATATGTCATAGGGGGAAGGAATTTAGAGAATGAGGTCTGCAAATCATTGGGCTGATTTTCAACATAAATAAAGTTGCATCAAGGGGATAGATGTATAACAAAGGAAGGAACCCTTTAACACATACAAGCAAGCACCACCATCCTCTTACAAGAAAGTTCAACCATTAATTCACTTAAGATGAATTGCTAAAAGATGTGTTTTGATTAAAGATCAAGTACACCCAATGAATAATGATAGACTAATTAATTTAATATCATGAATCTTATTGTAAAACACAAAACAGATCAATAATATACAGTATATATTTATATATATATTTATGTATATATATATATATATATATATATATATATATATATATATATATATATAGATGACAGCTATAATGCAAAGACTGGATCATTCTTGGAATTCACTTTCCATTATTCATCTACAGTACTTCCAAATTTAGGTGGTGATAATAGGGGGAGCTAGGACTGTGGCTTTATATCACGTGATCGCCCACTATGGCATAACTAGAAATTACTGGGTCTTGTAGCTAATTTTTAGGGCACCCGAAACTATGAGAAGATGGGATCTCTTGCAGTCATGTGTAGATCATGGCTCTACTTGACTAGAGTTATTGATAATAATTAAAAAAAAAATTCTATTTCAGGTCTTAATCCTTCCTCTAAATAATGGCATAAGAATTGTTTTTTTATTTTAGGCTAATAGGTGGCAGCCTTTAATGTGACCTTTTTTTTTATTACAAAAAGGTATTTCCTATTGTAAAAATACATGCAATATCCAATGATGAAGTTTTGTCCCTGTATAGATAGGTGCAAAGTTATTCTCACAGTTGAGCAACATATTCGGTAAAAAGGTTGAACCATGTCTTATAACCCATAGAAAAGTACCAACATTTAGAATTTTATAGTCAACTGTTTTTTTGTGCTGAACCCAAGGATTAACCAGCGGCTAATATTTCTGTGAATTTCATCATGCCTTTTCTTTCAACAGAAAAAAAGTTGTTTGTTGTACTGGAAAAACAAACACAGATATTATTATCTACCTGCAAATTTTGTCTGGAAAAAAGTTAGCTAATTTCTAGCTGCTAGTAGATTTCTACCTACTAATTATTTCCTACTCCTGGAAATTAACCTTCTCAAGAGCAATTCTCATTAGGGAGTTATGTTATGCAACACACAGCAACATTGTGTACAACATCAATATTTGCTGTTTACTTTGTTGATACTGGCTAAAGAAGAGCAGTTTCCATTGTTTCTCAGTTCTGTTTGTTTGTTCTATGAGACCCAAAAGTCCCTGTTAGGGCTATGTGAATCTTTAGCATTTGTATGAGCTATCTGGTAAACTGGATAAAAGCACAATATTCTCCTTGGTGGTGCTTGTTACTCAATGTTCTTCGTACCTTTCTGCAGTGTATTAAAACTGATGAGACACCTGCATTCATACCGATAACAGCAGGGACTGTTTTTCCTTCACGTTGACAAATGCATTTCTGCAAAATTTCATAGATTCGCAAATTTTTCAGGGAAGTGAAACAGCACTAATTCAGCTGTCACTACTAGCAAACTACAGAAGGTTGAGATCTGTGCAAGCTGAGAGAGTTGAGAGCTGCCTGGAGTCCCAGTATGGTACAGGTCCTAAAGAGGGACATATATTTCAGTTACAGCCCAAATGTGGCAAGGGTTTTGTTTAGGTGTCTACAGGTGTCATGGAGAATTGAGGTGTCATTTATATATGCATAAATATACAGATATGGGGTCCATTATTTTTAAAAATTATTTCCTTTTTTTCTCTGTCATACTAAAAATAACAACAGTACCATGTACTTGGTCCTAAGTAAGATATAATTAATCCATATTGAAAGCAAAATAATCCTATTGGGTTTATTTAATGTTTAAATTATTTTTAGTAGACTTAAGGAATGGAGATAGAAATTATTTATATATATATATAGATATATTTATATTTATGTATATTTATATCATAATGAGCAGGGCTCTATTTACCTCTTGTTTTGGTCATGAATGATTTGTGTTCTTCAGCACTTTTTCTCTTTCTCTCAGTGGTATTATTTCAGTCCTCGCTAGGAATAAATGAAATCAAGTGAAGAGGCCACCCAATGAATAAGACAAATATATAGTGCAAATGCCTATTTGCATTAAGGAGCTGCACTGTATTAGTCCAGAACTGAGAACATTTTCCAAAGCTTACTGGGAAGAGAAACATTCATCAGTTTGAAGGCCACCTAACTTTTAGAGTTACTTTGAGTGATTTAACTTCAGTAGTGTATATATTTTTATATATTCCTTCATACAAATGCTAAATTATATAAGCAAAGGAAAAGCAATTAAAGGATTGCTTGTATGCCTAGAGAGGAACTGTTTAACCTCCCAATACTGAACAAACAATAAAAAAATTCTGTGAAGCAAAAATGGGGAAATTGCTATGAATTGACATTCCAGTCTACATTATTACTTAGCCTTTTGTCATGTCACTTAAGAAGAAGTAAATTGTACACAGTTTGTAGAAGCACATTTATTCAAAAGACATAAATTAGATTTAAATTATTGTTCTGAAAATTCAAATTAAGTATATAGTAAGTGCTAATAAAATAAATTTGATGACCAGCTGCTAAAAATACTATATACCATATGTGAAAATCGGTTTATATAAATATTGTGTCTAGATGAATGCATATATTGAGTCTAGACTTATGCATATTTATAAAAATTTTAATCAGATTACAAATGACATGTAAGCGATGGTCTGTAAATGTACAACTCAGGTTCACTATACACTACTGTATATTGCAGTAGTAAGACTTATAGCAGACATTATATCTAACCATAGGCAATTAGACACCAGTGGGATCACCTGGCTATAGCTGGGAAGGGGTGGGACCTACAACAAGGAGCTGGTCACTGCTCGTATATGAACCATAACATAAATATAGTTCATATACGAGCAGTGGCGAGCTCCTTGTTTTGATCCCACTGGTGTCTAATAAAAGGGCAACCAACTTTGGGAGTTTTACTTTGAAAGCAGCAAGTAAGTTGCAGCTGAAACTTAGTCCCTTTTGTAAAATGTATAGTGGAGCAATATAATTTTTAATAAATCAGATGCAATTTGACACTAGGACTGGCCAGATATGGGATGACTTTGACGTAGTTGGCCAGCTTAAATATATTGCAATATATTGACAAACAATCCCTGTTTTGTTTTAAGGGTAAGACATTTTAGTAGCTGTATGCACAAAATGTCTCAATGTCTTAAAGGATAAGAAAAGGCAAAAAAATAAAAATCCCATTTTTACTTTCTTTAATGAAAAAGAAGCCTATCTCCAATATAATTTAATTAAAAATGTGTACTGTTTTTATAAGAAACCTGACTGTATGCAGTGAAATTCTCCCTTCATTTACTGCTGTGGATAGGAATTGTCAAACGGTCCCTAACTGCTGGGCAGGGAAACAATCATACTTATAAACAGCAGGTTTACTTGCCAGCCATGCAGAACTCAAGCAGCTTTGTTTCGCTGTACAGAAGTTAGCGACTGTGATTATTAATCAGTCTTGCTATATTGGCTTCTGGCAGATATTATTTGACTTGTGCTGTTTTGATCATTTATGATGATCCCTAAGCAGCCCAGATCACACTGAGCATGTGCACAGTCTTGGTCTTGCAAAGAAGTATAACAAAGTTACAAGATGACAGCCCCCTGTGGCCAATGGGTTGAGTGCAGAGGACCTTTTGTATATATAATATGGCTTTAAGGAAAAACTGTACATTAAGATATAAATAGTTTTACTGAAGAGTTATTAATTTTATATCGTTCCATAGTGAGGCTGAAATATAACATAGCTACATGAAATTCAATGTCCATGTTATTAACTTGAATATTTCTAAAATCTTTGCAACTGCTATGCTAGTTTAATTTGTTATGTTTATCTTGAAATGCCAGCAACATTTATCTTGAGTACTTAAGGCAGCAGAGCAGTAAAACTTTATGTACAAGATAAGACCTAGTTATTTATATCACTCAGTGTTTGATTCAGTAAGTGTTCTACTCTGACATATTTCAATGTTTAAGGCTGAAGCAGTTTCTGTCATGTCGCTACAAATTGTTGGAGTCATTTCTGTCATGATGAGCGATGCTTGTCTTCTGTGTGCATGTCATGTTTATGTTTGCTGAAAAAGTATGTTCTTGTAAGATATAACATTCTGCTTAAATTGATATATATGTTTTTATGTAATCATCTTTCTCTGTGCTGCAGGGAACATGGAAATAAAGGGATGGTAAGGCACCTTCATTAACCTTAGCAAAAAACAGGGCATTGTTAAGGCTTTAATGGTGCTAAAAGGGATACAAAAAAAACCTTTATGCAACTCTCTCTCATTTGAAACAGTTTGCCTGTCTGTGATTAGTTAGAGAAAATTCAGATACATCTGGAGTTTCGGTAATTACAAAGTGTAACCATATCTTGTCTAAAAAGTACTTGTTCAGCTAGTAAAGATAGAACATGGGTCACATTGGATTCTCTCACCAAGGATAGGCCTTTGCTGAAAGTGGAATAAAGATAGAGGATGCCAGAGGTAATTGCAAACAAAGCAGAACAAAGGCTTTATTGACAAAGTGCCACAGGCTCATTCTTACATATCAAAGCAAAAGGTATTATTTGTAAGATGCTGATGATCATGTCATACACAGTCATATGTAGATCAGGATTCAATGATACCACTGTGGAGACAGCCTGGTATATTTAAAGGTTCACCTTTAGGGGTTGTAGCTAATGTTCTCCAGATCTCCTGCAACAGAAATAGATTAGGGAGAAGAATATAATTACATAGTTACATAGTTAAAGTGGGTTGAAAAAAGACATAGTCCATCAAATGAAAACCCAGCATCCACACACACACCATTCCATACCTTCACATACATTATATATACCAACATTCTAATTCTGGGCAGTGTCATTCTGTAGCTACTAAAGCAAATAAAGTTCTGTCTTGCATAAAAAAGGGCATAAACTCAAGGGATGAAAACATAATTATACCTCTTTATAGATCCCTAGTAAGGCCTCATCTGGAGTATGCAATGCAGTTTTGGACTCCAGTCCTTAGGAGGGATGTAAATGAGCTGGAGAGAGTGCAGAGACGTGCAACTAAACTGGTTAGAGGGATGGAAGACTTAAATTATGAGGGGAGACTGTCCAGGTTGGGGTTGTTTTCTCTGGAAAAAAGGCGCTTGCGAGGGGACATGATTACACTTTACAAATATATTCAAGGACATTATAGACCAATATCAGGGGACCTTTTTACCCATAAAGAGGATCACCGCACCAGAGGCCACCCCTTCAGACTAGAAGAAAAGGACTTTCATTTGAAGCAGCGTAGGTGGTTCTTCACAGTCAGGACGGTGAGGTTGTGGAATGCACTGCCGGTTGATGTTGTGATGGCTCATTCTGTTGATGCTTTTAAGAGGGGTTTGGATGATTTTTTGGACAGACATAATATCAAAGGCTATTTTGATACTAAAATCTACAGTTAGTATAGCTATGGGCATACAGGTATATGGTTTGTGTTTGAAAGAGTGGAGATGTGTGTGTCTGTGTGTGTGTATGTATGCTGGGTTTTTAATTTGGAGGGGTTGAACTTGATGGACTCGGTCTTTTTTCAACCCAATTTAACTATGTAACTATGTAACTATGTAACATCTATATTAACTCTAGAGTTTAGTGTCACAATAGCCTTTGGTATTATATCTGTCCAAGAAATCTTCCAAGCTACTCTTAAAAGCATTAACAAAATCAGCCATCACAACAAAACCCGGCAGTGCATTCCACAACCTCGCTGTCCTCACTGTGAAGAACCACCTACATTGCTTCAAATGAAAGTCCTTTTCTTCTAGTCTGAAGGGGTGGCCTCTGTACGGTGATTCTCTTTATGGGTAAAAAGGTCCCCTGATATTTGTCTATAATGTCCTCTAATGTATTTGTAAAGTGTAATCATGTCCCTTAGCAAGTGCCTTTTTTCCAAAGAAAACAACCCCAACCTCGACAGTCTACCCTCTTAATTTAAGTTTTCCATCCCAACTTGTTATCTATAAAAAACCCCAAGATCCTTCTCAGTTAAGGAAACTCCCAACACCTTGCCATTTAGTGTATAACTTGCATTTATATTACTGTTGCCAAAGTGCATAACCTTGCATTTATCAGCACTGAACCTCATTTTCCAGGTTCAACTTAGACAAATCACTCTGCAGAGTGGCAGCATCCTGCATGGAACCTATAGTTCTGCACAATTTTGTATCATCTGCAAAAATAGAAACCGTACTTTCAATGCCCACATCCAGGTCATTAATAAGCAAATTGGAAAGCAAAGGACCTAGTACAGAGCCCTGTGGTTCGCAATTAACAACACTGGTCCAATTAGAAAATGTCCAGTTTACCACCACTTTTTGTATTCTATTTAGCCAGTTCTCTATCCAGGTACAAATACTATGTTCCAGGCCAGCATTCCTTAATTTAACTAGTACCCTTCTCTTTAGGCTAGTGCAGCCTAGTGGAGAGCCAATTTTTTTTATCCTGGAGCAACTGAAATGCACAGCCTGCACCCCGGCAACCGGACCGACAACTGCATTATCTGCAACCCACTGACTTCCCACTGGAAGTGCTGTGACTGCAAACCAGAAATGTGCGGGGGCAGGAAAAAGAGTTTAGAAATTGTGTAAAGGGATCAAGAATCCGAACCCCCAAACCCACTATCCACCTCTTTCCCTTCTCTCTGCACTCCAACTCCTCTCTTCTCAATGATGATTGCAATGTTGATTTTGATTGTATCCTGAAAAAACAATACAAACTTAGTTAAATGGCAAAACCACCAACCCGCATCTATACTTGCATCAAACAGTTTTACCAGCAACCTGCAGGTGACCAACTTTTTAGCATGTAATGCATGGGTACACTTCCTGGTTCAAGACCTTAATCCTTGGTGCCCCAAACACATCATCCTGGGTAAGCAGAAGAAGAACCATCCCTTTCCAAACACTATATTATACAAACCTATTTTCAAACACTATACTTAGGGGCACATTTACTAAAGGTCGAAGTGAATATTTGAATAAAATTCGAATTAAAAAAATTCGAATTTCAAAGTAATTTTGGGCTATATCGACTATCGAATAGCCCAAAATTAGATTTGAATAGCAAAAAAGTACTGGCCCTTTAAAATCCTTTGACTTCGACACTTTGCCACCTTAAATATGCTGAATTGCCATTTTAGCCTATGGGGGACCTCATAGAACCTGTCTGAAAAAATTATCTACAGATGCAGTCACTTTGGATTGTGAGTTAAATGCGTTGTGACTTAACTCATCTATCTCATTTATCCCACTTAGCACAGGATATTGTGTCACAGCATCCCATCCAATTAAAGAGTTCACCATTGAAAACAATGGAGCTTTGGTATGCTAATGAAAAAGTTAAATGCATTAAATGAGTTAAGATGACTTTAGATAACACAGTTTCTTCAATTAGCCCTGAGTCACGACGCATTTAACTTACAAATCCAAGTGACTGTATCTGTAAGTTCCAAGAATTTGAAAGATTTTGTGGAGAATTGCTTGAATCGTTCAAACTATTCAAATCTATTCAAACAATTTTTTATTCGATCAAAATAGGTCCATTATCAATCGAAAGAGCCCTTTAAAAAACTTTTTAAGTTTTTTTCACTTTTCCCTTAGTAAATCTGCCCCTTAGTGTGATGTTAAGTGGTCACTGTAAGTGGTCATAAACAATGTTGCCATGTACTTAAAGGAACCCAAAGCACATAATAAATATACACATCTTGGCAACAAAACTCTCGGCCAACAAAAGTTCCATGTCTTAGAACAAAAAGTGTTGGCTTTCAGTCTGAATCTGACTTGAAGGAATCTATGCAGGAGAGTGCAAATAAGGCTTTTTATATACTGTATAAAAAGGTTTTTACAGTTATACTTTGGTTTGTGCTAAATCGAGGTTACAACTGTATTCCACTTAAATACACAATACTAAATGGCATTGTGATTGATTCAAGTAGCCAAATCAAACACAATTGGGTGATATTAGCAACAGACCAAACAGTTAGATCATATTAGTCTAAGGTGCCCCACTGGGCTAGAATATGTAATGTTTGAAAGATTCATATTTTGTTAATATTCAGGAATATGTTCTACAATATGTATTAAGTTTATTCTTCCTTCTACTAAATGACGAACAAAACATGCAGTGCAAGTCAGAAGACCACAAACATAAAACATAAGGTTAAAAAAACTGTGTGCATGTTTAATGTCATGCTTTTTGCATTGCATACCTTGCCTTAACTGAATTGGCTTCTTGCTCCCTGAGTTTCAGTGAAGCAGTTATTTATCAAAGTGATGTTTTATCAAAGAGAGTTTTTATACCTCAAATGAACTCACAACTCGAACGATATCTTATTTAAGAAAACACTCGACCGGAAGAAACACGAAAACCCGAATCGCTCAAATTATTCGTGTTTTTGGGCAAAACCTCTGAAAAAAACTCGAACATCATGCAGGGTGTTAACATCTTCAAATGGTTCAAGGGACCTCTGACAATGAAATTTGGTCAATCAAAGGGCTCCATGTCAAATCCTCACCCACACATTCCCACTCTCCAACATCACCATTTCCACTCCTCTGCTTGGGTTGCATCGGTAGAAAATTTGCCAAACCGACTGCTGCAGGCTATGCAGTTGTACCTTCAGTAACTCTTTGTACATGTGCTCAGCCTATTTGTAAAGAAAGTGGGTGTAGTGCTTTGGCCATGCTGAACCCACTGTGAGATTAGGCTAATACCATAATCATCTCAAGCTGAAAATGTGCAAATACCACTATAAACTGCCAGTGCAGGCAGCAATCCACTTTGGCTGCTATAACTGCACATATGAGGCCGGTTTTGATTTAAACAAAAAAATCACTCTTTTTTTCCACAGAATTCAATAGAGTTTTCATGTGCTTTTCTCATCTAACTGAATCTTAACCAATATGTGATAGCAACCTAAGGGATCTTTTCAACTTATGTTTGCAGTATGTAATGTATAGGGATGCACCAAATACACTATTTGGGATTTGTCCGAAACCCCGAATCCTTCATGAAAGATTTGGCCGAATACCGAACCAAATCCGAATCCTAATTTGCATATGCAAATTAGCGACAGGATGGTAAAAAGCGGAAATTTTTTACTTTCTTGTTTTGTGACAAAAAGTTACGTGATTTCCCTTCCCGCCTCTAATTTGCATATGCAAATAAGATTTGGATTCGGTTCGACCGGGCAGAAAGATTCATATGAATCCTGCTGGAAAAGGCTGAATCCTGGCCGAATCCCGAACCTAATCCTGGATTCAGTGCATCCCCAATAATGTATTAAACATAAATTAATTTTAATAAAAAAAATTAAGATACCAGTAAATTAAAAATACAGGGGCAGATTAATTTTGATAAGGAAAAATACAATAGTTAAAGTTATAAAAACTCAGTAGACATGTATAGAGAAATCTTTTTTTTACATTGAACCTGGCCCGTTATATTTTCAATTTCAACTTTCAGGGCTTTAAAAGAACATTGAAAAATCTAAAATATATATCGTTTTTATTCGTTGAACAAAAACTCAATTGTTAATTTGCAAGATGTGTTTCCTTTTAGTGTCCAAAGCCAGGCATAGCATATCATTTATTGTGTTTGTAATATATCACACACTACCTATTCTTTAAAGTGTGCTTTCAGCGACAAGTTATTTTAAGAGTTTCCTATTATGTCTAGCAGATATTTTGAACGATTTTTTCTCTAACTGTAACTATTTACATGTGATAAAGTATATTTTTCCTAATATAT
Source organism: Xenopus borealis (assembly GCA_024363595.1). Lineage (NCBI taxonomy): Eukaryota > Metazoa > Chordata > Amphibia > Anura > Pipidae > Xenopus > Xenopus borealis. The sequence continues at coordinate 102,180,072 of CM044439.1, forward strand.
GAGATATAAATACATGTATTCTCTTACTGTAGTTGCTGTCATCTTCAAGTGGTTAAAATGGCATGATTTACTTTAGAGCTTGTGCAGAAGAATTCAAGAGGTCAAACAGTGAAATTAAGTGAGATTAGTGTAGCTGACCTTTGGCTTTCACATGATCTAAATGTTTCTCAACTTACAGAAGTAAGCTAGGCTCTGAAAAAACACAGTATAGGTATATAAAACTAAGTTTTCCATCCTCAAGTAAGGTTAGCATAACAATATTTGTGAATAATCCAAACACCATAATAAAGTTTAAACATTAATGGTTTGAATAATCAATTTGTATGGAATAGATAGTCTCCTAACTAGCAATTCACTTAAGCAAATATACATTTAAGCAATACACACATGCCTATTCTCTCTAAAGTATCTTACCAATTGGTCCACAAGTCAAACAGATGGATACCATTCGAGGCTTTATATTCATATTATGGCCATGATTCTATTATTGCGAAATCACTATGCACTGCCTGACAATGTATTGGCAGAATAACATTCAAACATGCCCAATGCTCAATATCATACATACTGTAGATATCACGTACCGAAAACAGAATGAAATTTGAGATTGTAATACTTATACATGTGTCACAACTATAGAAGAATAATAATACTTTTTTTTGTTACATAATATGTACTATGAAGTCAGCTTTTTATGCTTTTTCATGGTTTATTTATTCTAATGATGTGTTCCATGTTTTTTTAGGTTGTTCATATTTTGGTGCAAAAGTTGTAATACAATCCTGTGAGCATTGTACCTAAGGCCTGAGTGGGAAGCAGCGGGGGTGTTGTCAAGTGGAGTAGAAGCGCTGCCCATCGGGGTGGGTAGGGGCTTGTCTATGCTGCCAATCTGTGTTGCACCAACTGAATCACACATCATTGAAGTTGTATGTTCATGCCTATGTGCAAGTCAAGTGATACCTCTTTCGCTCACAAGTAAAAGTAGCTCCCCACTGGTTGAATTCACTAATCAGCGCTAATTTATGCTTACCTAATTATATTAGAACTTGATGGTGTTTAATGCATAAATGATCTGCATTACCATTAAAAAACAAAAAGGGCCACAAGACTTTAGGAATCCTACATAAGCTTTGTAGGAACGGATGCAGGGATGGGCTGCCTACAGCCTGCCAGATGGTATTCAGTATTACACTTAGGCCATGATATCTGACAAACTGGCTAGAAATATAAAAAACAGGAGCAGAAGAATCCTTTTATCAACCTTTGATCATAAAATGTTAAAAAAGTGGATTAAAATCATTTTAGTAGGGATTTTTTTAACTGAAATGTATGTCTTACTGTTCAGCCAAGCCACACAAACTGGAAAATCAGAAGTAGACAGCGCTACCCATTTATTAGATGGAGTAAAGTAAATAACATTTGTTCCTAACCCTTGATTACATTATTTTTGGCTCTGATATTAAGTAATTTCCTTCCAAACTCAGCTCTGTTGAAAATTCACAGCAACTACCATCACATATTATAGTGTTAGTAGGGTTTCTTGTTACGGTTTATAATCACATGTAGTTACATGCAATTAAATGCTGTGTAATCCAGGTCTTAAATAAGCACTGGGCTAAAATGACACAAATTGCTATGTAGGGAACTTTCTTTAACCAATGTTTCATTGTCAAAAATTCTATCAAGAATATTTTCATTGCCTTTGCTGAATTCAATTGTTTTTAAGAGAGACTTGAAGGCAGTTGTTTATTAAAGGTTGAGTTTGTCAGATTGAGTTTTTTTTTGGAAGGAAAACAAATTCTACTTTTTTCGAGATTTATCAAGCCCCAAAGCAGCAAAAAAAACAGAATCTGAAAATTCAGGTCATGTAGGAGTCAATGGCAGATGTCCTTGTCCAATTTGAAGATATGGTGGTCTTCAATGGGTTTCATATGATAATCAAGGTTTTCGGGCGATGCTTTGAAATAAATTGAGCAAGTTTTTTCAAGATTTTGAGACTTTTTCCTGAGACCAAATTTTTCGAGTTATTTTATTCATAAATAAGGTAAAATCGTAAAGGGAGTTTGGTCGAGTTTGTTTATTCAAATTATACTACTGCAAGAGTAGGTGCAGTTTAATAAGCTCACATCCTTCATGTATTGATGCCATTCATTGAAGATACTTATCCAAAGACACTTCTTGTTTCAAATACTTGCACTGAACTCCGTGAATCCTGTACAAATGCACTTTTTGACTCTGGGAAACTACTACCTGAATGTGGTTGTAGTTCCAGTGATTGATTATGTTATAGTTACACCAGTTATACCTGAGTTATACCAAAAAAATCACACACCAATGGTGGTTTGAAACAACATATTGTCCACTTAGCATCAGTTTGCCCAAGATTTGTGAAAAAACACATTTGGTTGAGTTTTTTTTACATTTCTCATAGACAGTACAAAGGGGCAGATTTAGTATTGGTCGAATTTCGATAAAACAAAATTGAAATTTGACCATATCATTTTTTGGGTGGTCTTTTTCGAGTGAAAACAGCTGTTTTCAGTCAAATTAAAATCATTCAAATTGTTCGATCGCATTGTTCGAATCGAACACTTCAATTGATTTTTTAAATTTTTTTTTAAATTTTCCAGGACTTAGAAAAATTTACAGGCAAGCTTCCAGGAAGTCCCCCCATAGGCTACAATGGCAATTTTGGCAGCTTTAAGGTGGCGAATAGTCAAATTCCAATTGATTTAAACGGTCACTACTTTGAAATTTCAAATATTTTCAATTCAAATTGAATTGGGGGCTATTCGATAGTTGAAGTAGCCCAAAATGACGTTGAAATTCAAATTTAAAAAACTCTAATTTTATTCGAAAACTCACTTAGTAAATGTGCCCTTAATTGTTAACTATAATTATACCAAATGGGCTAACTGAAAGTTTCGACTGGACATTTAATAAAGTGTTGAAATACATATCTTCACAAGAAGGAAGGCATTGAAACACTTTTATTTCCAATTTGTACAGTCTGGGAAGTATCCAAATCCTTTTAAGATTCCCCCCATGTGATTGACTGTATGCATGACATCCCGAAGGGATTCTGGATATTGTTGGGGAAAGCTATGGATTATATCCAAATATTTCGAAGTCATAGAGGGTCCATCATTACAGTAAAAAATACTTTTCAACAGGTACAAGACTGAATACATGAAAAGTCATAGCAGTTGGTCATATTGATTATAAACACATCAAACAAAACTGTAAAAAGAAAAGGAGAAAATCTGAGAAAAGTACACATGATCGCACATGACGAACAGTCCAATTACCTTCTCACAGGAAGGCAAGAAGCATGCAAATTGTATCATTCTGTTAGACAGCTGTACTTTCATTTAACTTTAGTCTGCATTTTTACTTTAGCTTTTATCTATTTACTGCATTGCAAATGATTTTTCCTGTCATTGTGTCTTAAATGGCAGTACATTTGCGGATTTCTGTATTTGTCTCCTACATGAAAGGCTTTAAAGTATTTGCAGGGTTTCAGCAGTTTATTATAACTTCATTCTTAGTACTGGGAGCTTCACCTTATGTGCAAATGTATGTTACAGTATGCAAAAATCGATCATTGGAAGAGAGAGTTGTGCTTGTGGGGCATATTCATTCTTGATCCTTTATGCAAAGTGAGAAAGGCTCTTTTTCTATATGGAAACAAGGAGGGACAAACATGTAAAAAGGTATACCGTTCATCTCTTCTTATTGTTAAGAGTTGAATACAATTTCCCCAATGTAACCTGACTAGGTGTCATAATAAAAAGTTGACACGCAAATCGAACCAGAGCCTAGCAAGATGAGCCACTCCCTTGCCTTGCATCTAATATCTCAGCTCCCACAAACAGGGAAACTAAATTCCCCCTTGTCGACAATGGTATCTGTTCTCATTTACTGCCTTAAAACCATAGTGGAATTAAGAGATTAAACATTTAACAGCAATGGGTATGTTACATTTGATTTTGGCTCTTTAAAAAAAATTCAGCAGTTTAGCAGTTAGTGATAGTGATCATAAGGCATGCTGTACCATATCCTGTTTCACTTCACAGACAGCTCATTTATCTTGAGGTTGAGTGTGGCCAGCTCTATAAGTCTGCCCATTTTCGTTCTCGTTTCTCCTCCCGCTAACCTTTACATGAAATAAAATCTCAAATCATTTTCGCATTTGAAGTCAAAGGGGCTGTTAAAACCATTTCCCTCCTTGTGTTTGTTGTTGGAAGAGGCTGAGGTTTTGTTACTCAAAGGGGACTTTGTGTAAACCATGTTGGAACATTCACTCACTGAAGATTAAAATGCATTTAGCGGTTATTTTTGGTACCAGATTTTTATAAAGAAAATAAAAACTCTTGTGAACAGATTTTTTCTTTCATATACATAAAAGTATTTACATATATGAATACATACATAAACTATATGTGCTATATTCAGTCCTTGCATGACCTGTACTAGTTTACAAACAATGAATTTAACTATGGGCGACCATGCAAAGGCTAACAGCACAGCTGTTTGAGTATATTGGAAATAAGTGGAAATGAAAGCACTTTCTCATCTGGCAATGAAATTCTTAGTTTAGATGTTTAGTGTACCCTCACCAAATGTGCAATGTATGCCCACATGGTTGTAAATTAAATCGTGACATGTATGATAATCTTCACTGCTTTTTAAAGATTTAGAGCCTTTGTTTACCAGTATTAAGATTAATTCAATATGATGCATTACAGAAAGCAGTAAGATAAAACCCATTGATAAAGCTTAGCCAATCGTAGAGGCAAAAATCCTTATCAAACTAATTTGGTGTCTTCCAATTTTTCAGCTACAAACAAGCATCATATATTCTGCATAAAATGTCAAATAATAGCTATAACTCCAGTTATAATCCATAGCCAGCTCTGTCCCTGAATAGCTTTAGATCCTTTACTGTACAATAAGAATATCATTTAGTATTGTCTCAATCAAACATCTGGATAGCAGGTACCACTTACAATAAACTTATTGGCAAAGTGTAAAATTTTTGTTGATGTGTGTTTTATATCAATAGTTGCTCAAAAACACCCACTTAACTGCATATATTGCATTCCAGTTCAAAGCAGCCAAACACATTCTGAGGAACTGCTACACCTATCAGCTGTAATAAATCTATCAATTTATTAACACACTCCTGTCAGGAGAATGTTCTTGAGAGTCAGCCAAGTGTTGTTATATAGGACTGAAGTTAAAACTGCTGCGAATGCTCATTGATTCCACATTCTGATCCTGAATAAGTTTCCCCATAAGTTAAATTATAAAATATCCAACATTCATTGTAGTCATTGTACCTGTAGCAAACATTCATTGCCAACTGTGTTAATGGAAAGAATAGGTCAATGTAAAACAATTGATCAGATTTTGGCTTGTATGTTTAATTGGTGCTTAGAAGGTTAATAATACTGCAAAATATTAAATAGTAATGGTGTTTAATAATGTTTATTACATTTCTCCCATAATTTGATGATATTTCTGTTTTATTTAGCACCTGTACTTTCTAACTTTTGATGTATAAGCATTCTAATTTTGATTATACCCAAGCTGGTGTTAGCCCCACCCAGTTTCAAGCAGAGAAGAAAATAATTGCAATAGATGCTCATACTATGACAACTCTGTGTATTAATATACAGCTGTGTTGCGATTATGAAGCTTGTGTGCAGTAACGTAACTATCTGGCACAGGGCACGGGTAGAGCGTGTGCTGCCGGGTACCCCCACCTCCCTCCAGAAATGATTTTGCAAAGTTGCACAGGCATGAACCTCCATTGGGCCCAGAGGGGGTGCAGGCCCCGGGGCAATTGCTACCCTGGTATCTCCGCCACTGCTAGTGCGACTAAATGATGGTGACAAAATATAATGCATAGGTTAAATGGTTAAAGCCGTTGACCATAAATGTAATAGTTTAAGTGCACAAGAACTTAATAAAACCATTCAGAGGATTAATATGACCATGAGTGAAAGCTTTCATTTCATCGCCTAGTAAGTAATAATGGTAATAATAAACATGGAGCAATGCATAAAGTGCTTTATATTTGGTAGACATAAAGTACACAGTCCCCTTTGTACATTTTACCTACATCCCAGCCATCCAGCCATCCTACTGAACTCCATTTTTCCATACGTTAATGAAACATCAGGTGCCAGAAATTGGGTAAAATGGCCACGGCATTTATTCACATTTTATCAAATAAATAGGACCTTGCCAGCCTCACCTCAAAGCAATATTCTAAAGCCAGAATTCCATAAGAGACCATGCTCTGCTGTTCCTCACTGAAGACTTGAGATCAGCACTAAGTCATTATATCCACCACTGAGCATAAGGCTGTCTCTTCCTACAGAGAGGATGTTCCCAAACTTTGCTACCAGCAGGAGCTGCATCTCGCACCATTAGAGAAGTTCAGCAGCACTGCTGCAATTCCTAAATCTGCAGTGTCTCTATAATAGGAAATCCAAGCAATCAACTGTGCAGTCACAGGAGGGAACTTCCTTTCTCTTTCTTCAAAAATTTCCTGTGCAGTACTCTGGCAAGGTCATACTGCCACAACGAACCTAGCTGAAAACCTTCATAACTTTATAACTATTGCTTACCAAAATATAGAAAATTAATGAAAAATGAAATATTCACAAAATATGCAAAACATTTTGTTTGTATCAAACATACTATATCACAGGATGGTATAGTATAGCATAAAAATGTCCATTAGCCTTATGATATAACTGTTTTAATCATATGTATGCAAAAGCATAAATAAATATATTCCTTTGTTGAAATAATATATGCCCATGTGCAATTTCCAGAAAAGCCATCCACCCTCCTGTGGATGTATATTTGTTTGGCAGGTTAAAGGAAGGTGAACTTACCACTAGGTTGCCTGCAATGCCAGACCTAACAGTTCACTGCTACAGAACTGGATAAACACAAAACAAAAACACCTAGAGCATTCCATTGGCCGGGAGACTTTATCTATGGAACCATGGCATTGTTTTGCTACAAATAACCCATGTGGTAGACTAGGATTACACAGACTTTAAAATGCATTTTAATTTCATCCTGGATACCAAATTTACCTTTCTTTTTATAATAAGGTAGTGCAGGTCACTCTGCCCACTCTGAAGAGACCTTTCCCCCTTTAAATGTACAAGTCTGCCTTAGAGGGTTTGGTCAACCAATCACTTTGCCATGCTGCTCCCGTAGCTGCTCATAGAGACCTCCCTCCAGCCGTACATACCTGGCTCAAAGAGTAAAGTCAACCAACCACTTTGTTATACTGATTCCATCCACTCTGTAGAGACCCCCAGCCGAGAGGTTAAGTTCAATCAAGCAATTTACCATGCTGCTACCGTAGCAGCTTGTTCACTTTGTAGAGACTTCCCTCCAGCCGTACATGCCCGATTCAGAGAGCCCAGCTCAGAGGGTAAGGTCAACCAACCACTTTTCCTTAAAGGAAAACTGTACCCCCTAACAATGTAGGTCTCTATAAAAAGATATTGCAAAAAACAACTGCTTCATGTAAATAAACCATTTTCATAATAATATACTTTTTTAGTAGCTTGTGCTATTGGGTGATCATAAATAGAAAATTGCCATTTTAAAAAATAAGGACAGCCTCCTGGGATCGTATGATTCAAAGGTGCACACAAACATACCAAACAAACTATAAAGTTAGGTCACATGAGCCAATTAACAGACAGAGTTATGCCCTTTGTTTGCACACTTCTTCCTGTTACAGTTAGAGTTGAAATATTTCTGGTCAGGTGATTTCTGAGGCAGCACACAGACCATCATGAAATGGTGGTTCAAGGCAAGAGATGTAAAAGGGCAATATTTACTTAAATATATATTCCAGTTTGGTAAGATTCTTTAATATGCTACTTAATTTAATATAAATCTGTTGCTCAAGTATTCATTTTGGTGGTATAGCTTTCCTTTAAGTTTAATATTGTAGTCACTGTAGTGACAACTAGCAACAAGAAGAAATAACTGTTATCCTTGTCATGACTGGGACCAGGGATATTAGTTTCTTGCTTGCTTGTACCCTTACTTCTCATTAACCCCCCCATTTAACCCAAGCTTTCCCAGTAAATTACGAACTAAGAACCTAGGATTCCATAACCAGAGTCGATGTAACACTGCGTTCAAAAGCATTCCTGCTAGTTAGATGGTAATTTTAGCAAGTCACCAATAATTAATTAGCTGTACCTTAGATGCAGTCTCTAAATGTATTAACTGCCTTACTATCTTACCTTATTCTATCCAGGGTAACATAACATATGCAAGATTCATAATATGCAGGGTTTACAAAAACAAACACATAACAGACCCATTCTTAAATATACCTTGCCAATATACTGTCATAAAACACAGAAATGTATATCTTCCTACCCACACCATAAGTTAATAAGTGATTTCCAGACAAGCTGTACCTGGAGAAAGGAACTGCATACAGCTTACTGAATTAAGCAATTCTAAGCTAAACAAATCATTCAGTGGTGCAACAATCCGAAATTATAGCACTGAGCCGGTCCAAAATGTGTTATGTTAAAGTGTTGCAAGATGATCATGAAATGCTATATTGACAACTGGGAACTGCTTTATGCCCAGAGAATAAAAAACTAGGTTCTATGAAAATGAATGCTAGCACTGTACAGGGGAGCTTATATATATACTTATACTTATATATATAAATATATTAAGACAAAGCTACAATAAGCAGGCCCTGTATGATATAATATTGGGGGCTGCTGAATTCTATATAAATGACAGTTATAGTGAAATTGCATAGTGATATGCAAGCTGAATGCTGCAAAACTGCAAGAGATGTGCTAGGTGTACGGTATATTTGCAGGCGCTTTAGATTTTATACAAACTTAAAACATTCCTTTTTCCAAGGAATGCTTGCCAATAAACGACCACAACCCACCATCCTGGGCTACCTAACTGCCAGGGGTGGGGGAGGGGGCAACCAATTGTCACCACTCCTGTGGGACCAATGCCCAACAAGAACCTTCCTTATTACCAGTCAGCTACTTAGCTGGTTAAACCGTGGCCATAGTCTTGTAGATATGATTCCTGTCCCAGGCTCATGTCCTGCCTATTGCTTTCTTTGAAACCATCTGCTTTCAATGTTGTCAGGTGCATCTGGTGATAATGGATGGGAGACAGGAATGCATAGTGATCCTGTCACTAACCTATAAATAAAATGAAACTTTACTTTTTACTTCATAGTACATAGTACAGCTTCTAAATTGGCTTCCTAAACTTATGGCTAGGACAAGATGAATCAGATCTTGCAAGAAAATCTGCTCCCCTGCTGCAGCTCTCTGTCAGATGCACCTGCATTTGCATTTTGTGCTGAAATCTACCATAATACCAGCAGAGGAGCATTTTTGACTTGTCGGCCCCTACCTAAAGAAATATTGGTGCTAAACCAAAAGCATTGGTGCCATTTGGTTGCTTATGGGATATTAGTGCACAGCTCATCAGTGTACAATAGTGATGGGCGAATCTACCCAGTTTCGCTTTGCAGAAAAATTAGCGAATTTCCAGTGAAATCAGCGAATTGGCGCGACTCGTTTTTTTTTGGTGAATTTTCGCTGGCGTTTCGAGAATTTATTCGCCAGTGGCGAATCGCGGGAATTCACAGCGAATTCGCCCCTGGCGAATAAATTCGCCCGTCACTATTGTACAATAATAACCATCCAACTACTTATTCCCAGATGTATGTCGCATGTTGTCACAAAGGACTTGGCAATTATCTCAACTGGAATGATGTAGACATTTTAGAATTTAACAATATATTTCATATTCAAAAAAGATTTTGACAAACTGACACAGGCATCAGCTTGGATAAATGTGCCAATATGTTAAAAACATACTCATTTATTGTCAAAATTATCATGACAGTAAGAAAAGTTTTTATAAATGCTAAAATTGATTGTACAGCGTGAGCTTTGTTACAAGATCAGTAACCCCAGGGAAGGGTCTGCTTGAGCACCCATCCAACAAGGATAATTTTGTTGGTTGATTCCCTCCCTATTACTAAAAGAGTGTAGTAAGCACACACAGGGTTAGGGGCATTGTACCCATGGGGTGAGACTGACCTACAAGAATGATAAATAGAATTTCAAATATAAAACAAAACATTAATGCACTAGATTTCTATCAGAAGAAGATTTAAAAGAAAACTATACCCCCAAAATAAATACTTGAGCAACAGAGCAACATTTTTATCAAATTATGTGACTCTTACCAAAGTTGTATATATATTTAAAGGAAAACTATACTCCCCGAGCAATGTAGGTCCCTATAAAAAGATATTGTATAAAACAACTCATATGTAAAACCCTGTTTCATGTAAATAAACCATTTTCATAATAATATACTTTTTTAGTAGCATGTGCCATAAATAGAAAATAACCTAAAAAATAAGGACAGCCTCCTGGGATCATATGATTCAATGGTGCAGACAAACATACCAAACAAACTATAAAGTTAGGTCAGACGAGCCAATTAACAGACAGCTGTCTTTTGCTTCCACACTTCTTCCCGTTACAGTTAGAGCTGAAATATTTCTTGTCAGGTGATCTCTGAGGCAGCACACAGACCATCACAAAATGGTGGTTCAAGGCATGAGTTGTAAAAGGTCAATATTTACTTGATTATATATACCAGATTGGTAAGATTCTTTAATATGTCACTTAATTTGATATCAACTATCTGTTGCTCAAGTATTCTTTTTTTAGGGGTATAGTTTTCCTTTAAAGTGGACCTGTCACCCAGACATAAAAAGCTGTATAATAAAAGTCCTTTTCAAATTAAACTTGAAATCCAAATTCTTTTTTGTATGTAAGCATTCATAGCTTTTGCAAACTCGTTTAAAAATTTCAGCTGTCAATCAAACCTAAGGCATAGAGGACGGGGCAGACAATTACTTTCACTTTCCATTCAGCACTTCCTAGATGTCACTGCTCTCCCCGCATTCCCCCCGGTATCTTTACCATTTAATTGTGTTGTCAGTGCATAGGGATAGACATCAGGTCTCCCATTCTGGTGGACAAACACAATTTTGAGATGATTCAAGGCTTGCCTTAATAACAGTGTTCACAAAATGGCTCCTGCCTGCTTGTTATAAGTATGAATTCCCAGATTGAATGAAACAAGATTCAAATAATTTTTACAGTGCAATTAAAGTTCATTTTGCTTGACTAATATGATAAAATAGAATTTGGGAATTCTTTTTTTTGGGTGACGGGTCCCCTTTAAGTAAATATTGCCCTTTACACCTCAGAGATCACCTAACCAGAAATATTTCAACTTTAACTGTAACAGGAAGAAGTGTGGAAGCAAAAGACAGAACGCTGTCTGTTAATTGGCTGATGTGACCTAACTTTATAGTTTGTTTGGTATGGCTATTTTCTATTTATGATTACCCAATGGCAAATACTACTAAAAAAGTATATTATTATGAAAATGGTTTATTTACATGAACCAGGGTTTTACATATGAGTTTTTTTATGCAATATATTTTTAGAGAGACCTACAAGGTGGCCATACACTGTAAAATATGGTCATTTAGCAAGGTTGCCAAAAGAGCTACTCTTTTCCCCCCAACAGGCCCACCTTGGGTGGGCAATATCGTGGTGATGCCCTAGGGCCAAACAATCACATTATAATAAAGGGGAAATGAAAATTCATCTCATTGATGCAGTCCTCAATGCAACAGAAAAGTCAAGCCTACTAGATTGAGAGATGGCTGATTCTTGACCAAATATTGATCGTGGAGGCCTGTTGGGGGGCCCTATACATAGGCAGATAAGCTGCTGAATCGATCCAAATTGGCATCTTAAATCTGACTGTGTATGGCCACCTTGACAGCATTAGAATTACATTACAATTTGTTAAACCTAATGCCATTTAAATTACAATCTGTTTGCTGTTTTTTTTACATTTGTTATAGGACTGCTTTATTATAATTGTTATCAAGTTCCTCCTATATTTGCTAATCTGGTTCCATTAAGATATGCCTCAAGATATGGCTTATATATGTAAAATATGTACTCTGTAGCTTTCATTTTAAAGGTGATGTTACTGAAATGAACCCTGTCTAAACCGATTTGATAACGCCATTGTTAAACTTTGCATGGCCTTCCATATACACCAATTTTACAGAGTGTTGAACATTCAAAATGTAAAAAATTAAGAAAATATCACTGTGGCATAATAAGACCATTAATTCAAACTACTCCTGTTGATTCAATTCTTTATGAGCAAAGAAACTTTCTGACGTGGTCACTTTGAATGCTTTTTGTATGTGTTCAAAAATAATTTATAAAGACTTTCAGGAATATCTACATGCTTTTGCACACTCCCTGGAAACTTGTTTTCTTTTGAAAAAGCCATGATCTCTTAACCACAAAGGTTAAGCCAACATGTAATATCCTGAATTCTATCTCTTAACATGAAAAAATATTGTGACATTCTTGCACTTGGGAGTTTTACTCAATTTAGATTTTGCCCTTGTGACCTGTTACATGTTTACACTTCAAAATATTATCTATGCTTCATCTGTTCCCCAGTTTTGATTTTTTGAACATATCAAAATATGCAACAACATGTTGTAAACAAACACATACAGTGGGTAAATTATGTAGTTGAAAGCACAATGAACGCCCTTGTACTGCTTAAATTTACAGCATAAAAACAGGCTTAGTACACTGTTGGGATTATTATTTTTGAGAAGCTGTATATCAATATTTGAGTATATATAATGGAGTAGACTTTCAGTTATTATTTTTATAATTAATTTCAGAAAGTTCATGCTTCTTACACTTACATGTTACTATTACCCTGTAATCTATACCTAAGATATATACACAGTGTATATACATAGGAGAGAGCTATCAATCATACGTGTGGGCTAACGCATAAAGGTTCAGAATATGAATATTAAATAATATTAAATAACATGTCAGTTTTGCACAATAACATCTATTGGGTGTATAAACATCAATTTAAGTAAAATGTCATACTGTAATTTTTGCCCAGTGGCGTTGCATATAGATCAGGAGCATAAACATTATGAATATTTGTTTTTTTTGTACTACTATTAACCTGTACCATGCATGTCATCATACCCTTTATAGTGATAACTTCCCTCAGCTGGGTATAACATTTTATAACATTTATTTCTGTTCTTGGCAACTAATTTGTAAGCCCATTCTCCCATTCTTTGGTAATTTAGTGGCTTTCTAGCTGTTGATCCTGTTATGTAATTGTAATGAGGTGGCGGATAACAAGGTTTTTTTTGATCTTTCACTGCAATATCACAGTAGGACAAACCAAGTGATTCTATTATCTCTGCCATAAGTACTTATCGGGGGTTATTTACTAAAATTTGAATTAATCGATTTTTTTTCTATTAAAGTCGACCAAACTAGCTTCCACGAATTGAACTCATTTAACAATAATTTTTCTCGAAAAAGTCGGAGCATAAAAACTTTGAAACAAAATTGAGCACCAATTCATATTGCCGCTCTGGAAAACTCAACTTTATCAAACTGTCCCTGTGAAAACTCTACTTTTTCGGATTATCAATGAAAGCCCTGACTTTATTTTATTATCCAGCGCAAATCATGATATCAAGGAAACAATATCAGGGACATCTGCAATTGACTTCTATATAATCTCGACAGGTTTGAAATTGAGTATTTTTCGGATTCTTATTTTTAGCAGCTTTAGGATATAATAAAGCTCTAAAAAATTTTTAAACAACTGGACTTACTGAGTAATCATTAAAGATGTTTCACTACTCATCCGAGCAGCTTCTTCAGTTCAACTGACTGGTGTGGGAAATTCTCGGTATATAAACTCTTCCACTAATCCAATCACAATGGCACATTGTAACTCTTCAAACTATATACAGTCCAGTGTAGTAAGGAGTGCACAGATCTATACATTGGGGAGACCAAACAACTGCTCACCAAGCGAATGGCTGAGCATAGGAGAGGGAACTCTACAGGGCAAGACTCAGCTGTCTTTCAACACATAAAAGACAAGGGACACTCCTTTGAAGATAGCAAGGTCCAAATCTTGGATAAAGAAGACCGCTGGTTTGATCGAGGCGTGAAAGACAAGTCAAGGTGTAGAAACCATCCCTGAATAGAGGGGGCTTCCACACCACCTGTCTGTTACATACATCTGTACCCCAGCGGTTTCAGAAGACTTCACACATCCATTCTTGCAACTCTCACAAGTTAAACCTGTGTCTAGGAGTTGCATGCCACATTGGTATTGTACAATGTGCCATTGTGTGGAAGAGTTTATATACCGAGAACTTCCCACACCAGTCAGTTGAACTGAAGAAGGTGCTTGGATGAGTAGTGAAATGATTACTCAGCAAGTCCAGTTGGGAAGGGAAACAAAACAGTGTTTCTGTGACATTAATTAAAGATGAAGGCAGCACCTACTGCATTCCTAGGTGCAAATTCACTAAAGTACGAATCGTGTAACGCTAGCGCTAATTCGCCAGCGTGACCTCAATTTGTCAGTGGCTGTAACATACACCTCTATTATACGCTTAAGTTCGCGCCGTATGCAAAGTAGGCATCGCTAGAATGAACGCGCTTTGCCTGGCAAAGTAATGGTAGCGCAACTCCGCTAACGTCCGCCGCCCTGAGCGCAAATTCACATATTAGTGAATTTGCGTTTCGCTGCCAAAAATTCACCTGGCGAACTGCGGCGAACATCGGCTAAGGCAACGCTAGTGCATTTTCGCGCTTTAGTGAATTTGCCCCCTAGAATCTTCCTTATGAGCTATTTATTGCCCCCCTGTTCTTAACCTCATTGCTATCATAAAATCCTACACAATAAACTACACAGATTTAATAACCTAAAATTCAAATTTATATGGTTGGAAATCAACATTAAGTAAAATAATACTTGATTATATATTGGGACCTTTTTAGCAATTGGTTCAACATAAGGTTCAAAGAAGTGATGAAAAAGGCTTGGTTTGCAAGAAACTAGCATCTAATCCAGTAGATTGGCTGGATTAATTATTTGTATATATATTATATCCATATGCAAGTAACTATATTTAAATTACATTGTAGATTTAATAAGTGGCACTTTATAAAAATAATACAGTGATTTAGATCCCTAAAAATAATCTCCACAATTTCTTAGATGTTCAGTTTTAAGAAGTGTTTAAACTAGGCAAGTGGGGGGGGGGTGGGTGAGAGAAAGAATTATGGGGAAGCTACTGGTAGATGGGGTAGTGGGATTAGTATGGGGTCATGGGGGAGGAGTGACGGGGGCATACCTTTTATCAGCTAAGGAGGGCTCTCTGTTACAAGGAAAACAGACTAATACTAACTTAACTTATAATTCTCCTCAAAGTAACGCACATTTAAAAAGTAAAAGTAGTAACCTCCGCTGTATGCTGGCAAATGCACAAAGTTTGTCAGCTAAAATGGGAGACCTAGAATGAATTGCATGCTCTAAAAATTATGATATAATTGGGATCACTGAGACCTGGTGGGATGAAACATGTGACTGGATTGGGAATTTAATTGGTTACACCCTTTTAGGAGGGACAGAGGGATTTAAAAGGGGGGGGAGGAGTGTGTTTGTATGTAAAGCCTGAATTAAAGCCATACACTAAATAAATAACCATTGCTGGCAGTGGTGAGGGTGTAGAGATTTTGGCTGGGCAAAAGGTTGCAAAAAATTTTTCATGGTGTATGCTATAAACCACCTTGTATAAGTGACGAGTATGAAGTCCAGCTACTTTTACAAATAGAAGCGTCTTCAAGACTAGGTCAAGTTATTATTATGGGTGACTTCAATTATCCGGACATTGACTGGGGTAATGGGGTTGCTGTCAAGACAGATAAAGCTAGTAGGTTTGTAAATATGCTAAATGACAACTTTTTATCCCAGGTCGTTCAAAGTCCTACTAGGAATAACTCTTTTGGATCCCAATTCTAATAGTCCCAATACATCTAAATATGCATGGTTCACACATGATATAATTCAAAAGAAACTAGAACATGTTATGATAACAAAGGTCCAGGGCTAGATGGGATTCATCCCAGGGTACTTAGCAAGCTTAGCTCTGTGATTGCCAAACCGCTCTACATAATTTTTCAGGATTTATTGAGGTCTGGCATGGTGCCGAGTGACTGGCGAATTGCTAATGTGGTGCAGCTATTCTAAAAGGGATCCCGTTCTCAGCCTCAAAATTATAGGCCGGTTAGTCTGACGTCAGTGGTAGGAAAGCTTTTCGAAGCATTAATAAAGGATATTATACTGAACTTCATAGCAAATAACAATACTATGAGTTCTGGCATGGTTTTATGCGTAATAGATCTTGCCAGACTAACTTAATTTCTTTTTATGAGAAGGTAAGCAGGAACCTCAATTCTGGGATGGCAGTGGATGTGATTTACGTAGACTTTGCTAAAGCATTCGATATAGTGCAACACAAAAAGTAAGGAAATGGCCTGGAACATAGTATTTGTACCTGGATAGAGAACTGGCTAAAAGCTAGACTACAAAG
>CM044439.1:102220349-102274642 GCA_024363595.1 Xenopus borealis
GGGGGGGGTTGTGCTGACAGCTGCACTATACATCATAGAAGGCCATACTCTATAAATGTCTTCATGAGTGTAGCTGTTACACTTCTCTTCACTTTTCATGTTGAAATAAATGGAAATTATTTACCATAGGTGCTAGACTGCACCAGGGCATTTACCAATAGACCATTGCTTTTGTTTCCTAACCTGCAGAACAACTCTGCTAAAGTAAGAATGACCAAAACTTACATTTGGTTGTAGCACCCCCACACCTGTTTCTTTAATGGTGGTCTTATGACTTTTATGGAGGTATAGGCTCTCTCTCTCTCTTAGGCTGGGGACAGACAGGGAGATTCGGGGAGATTCTGTCGCCTGCTATTAAACGCCAGGCGACAGAATCTCCCTGTCTGTCCCCAGCCTTAAAAGCTGCAGGTGGGGAAGACTAAGTTTGTGTAACTTGGTCTTGACGGTCTCTCTCTTTAAAAAGCTAATGGCATGGGAGAATAAAGCCCTTTGAGACCAGTCCCTTGGTCAGGAGACACCCAAGAAAGGCTGTTATGCAGGGAGGTGCCAGCCTATGAAAAATGACTAGAGGTAAATAGTTAGTTGCCACCAAATGGAGTGTACCTTGAAATTGTATAGTGTCAAGTTTCTAAATTAATAGTGTCAAGTTTTTAATTATACCTGCGTAACTAAAAACTTCTGATATTGTAAATACATGCACTTGTATAGATACTAAATAACTAGTGAAATAGGGAACCAGGAAATGTGCACTGATTAAACTCTAGGTTGTATTGAGGTCTGGTAGGTTAAAGGTCTACACTCAGCTTTAAGCTTGGCGGAGTTCACCAGATTAGTAAATACTTTTTCAGTATTTGTACAATTTATTTCACATTTGTTGTATTATGTGGACGTTGGCTACATTACCATTTGCCTCATTACTAATGAGAATAAAAATAGAAGTGTACCCTCACAGTCAGTTTGCTTTTACCAGTGTCAGTTTTCAGTTGCATGCTAGAACAGGCATGGCAAAAATGTATACAAGCTGTTTGTATCTATAAAATACAGTTGTATCTATGTTAAATGTATTATTGCATGATTTTCCTTATAAAATAATATCCCAACCACCTATCACTCACACACTGTCTAAAATATTTTTTTTTGCCAGTGATCTATCAGAAATACAATGCTAGGGCATTGTACTAAGATCTATACCTTGTGTGAATCTTTAGAATCCTACAGTCAGATAATTGATTACCTGATAAAATGTTCCCCAATTACAGGATAATCTTAAGACAAACTTATATTTAAAATAATATTAGCAAAAGATTTGTAGCAATAAAACATCATTCACAGTGCATTCCCTGTACAAAAGATACCTTTGTTTTTCCTTGGGGAATTTTTAAATATAAATTTGTTGTAATATCATTCAATATGTGTTAACATGTATCTCAACATTTACCCTAATAAAATACAAAAATCAGCAGCTAGGCTGACCTGATAGCCTGTCTTTGCTTGTGTGACTGCAGGGCTGTGATTGGCTGTCCCTCTCCTACTGTGCTTCTGACAGGGACTATTAGGACACACCCAGCCCTTGTTTAAACAGGGACAAGGACCAAAGAACACCTAAGGGGTGCTCCGCAGGCAATTCAGGGACCGAGGAAGGCAACGTGCCAAATTTAAAAAATGGGAGATTGGGATTTTTTTTTCTCGCATTTTGCACATTGCCTTTCCCAAAGTAAATGATCCCTTTGGTTTTTAATGTTCCTATGGATATAGCGCACAATCTGTTTGGAATATGCCATTCTAAAGCTGATGTTTGCCTTCCAACTGCCCATAAAAAAAGAAGCTAAAACTTTTGGGCAATGACACAAAATGCATAAAAGCCTGTTTCAGGAGAGACAAGGCTCTCAAAATCTGTGACAGGTTATTTTTAGTGTTCTGTAGTCTCATCAAAACACAGAGGACAAATACTACTGTGTGTTATTACCCTTATAATGATTAGTCATGAGTCCAACATTCTAATGGAATTCACTGAATCTGAAAAAAATGCTACATGGAATGAAGCAATTATAAAGATCTACAGAAAGCAATAATTGTTTTTAAGTGTTGCCATTAATGTTTTGCTTTTTCGCATTTTACGTTTTTTTGTCACTGGAAACATCTTAAACCAATTTAAAGAGCTACACACCTGAATAAACATGTTGTATAAGTGTTTATATATTAAAGTGGGTCAGTTAAAGGTATGGGAGTTGGCTGGAACTCCTCATTTCTCTTTTTACAGCACACGGGCTGCCAAAAGGAGGAAGTCTGAGCTGAAGTAATACATTTGTTACAGGGGAAGCAGAATGAAAACTTACCGCAAATCAAACTTGCTTTTCTCTTCTTATGCCATCAATAGGTTTTTTTTTCTTAGAAATACTGACCCTGGCATGGAGCCACTGTACATTTGTAAAGCAAAACCTGTATGCTTATTTGCTTAAGGCAAAGAGTAAGATTTTGTGTAATATTTTTGGAACATTTGGGATGCAGATGCCCACTTAAATTCACCATAGCTGATTCCTATTGTATTGCTACAATGAAGTGGAAGTGCTGTGGATTTTTTTTAAGCTATTGAAAACATTTTTTTGATGTGTGTAAAAAATAAGAGAAAGCACTGATACTGCACAGATCAACACATTGTTTTCTCCAAGATTCTTCTTATTTAAAGGACCTTTGTGTCCCTTCCTGTCTGGAACAGCTGTAAAGCTTCACATGACACTGTGTGTATTTCATGTGGACACACAAAGCTATTTAAGTTGCCAAAGGTTTATTTGTAATAATGTCCCTGGTGCAGTTTTAGTGACCTGTTTTGCTTTCTTTTGTTCCCTAGTGAAGTATATGTTTAATATAAGATAAACACATAGTAATATATGGCTGACTCACCCCACCCCATTAGAGACACAGAGCATTTTTGGAAACATTTTGATGCAACACCCATAGATGTTTGCACTTAACATGTAATATAAAGTAAACGATAAGGGGTGTATGCAAAAAGATGTAATGGCTAAAATACTTCTCAACACACAGGAAACAAAATTTGCAAGAAAGTAATCATGTGTTGTGTGAATAGACATGAAAATATTGCACAGACGGAATAATATAACAAAGCATCTATAACAAAATCATATTCATAAGTAACATCAAATCTTGCACTTATAAGAATTCTCAAGCATACACAAACTTCTATTTAATTGTGTTTTCCAAAGGAAACTTTGGTGAATTCATACAAAACACACCATATATATTTCAACAGAATCATTTAAACTAATAAACCTGGTAATCAGCTCTCCTAATTAACTCACTATTAACGTTTCACCAGTTGTAGGTGAATGGGATGAAAGCTTATGTGATTAGAGACTGTTTAAAAGGCAATTCACTTTGAAAGAGTTTTTGATGACATATAGATGTGTTGCCATTGTGTGTAATTTCAAAAGAGGCAGTGGATTATTTTTTGGGTTAATTATTACTTTGTGGGGAAACCTGATGAAGTAATTTTGGGTTGTTTTTCTGTTATACTTGACATTAACCTATTTTATAATCCCTTGAATTGTGCAGTGTATTCCACTTGAAGAAATCTTCCGGCTGGCTTGATAAATTGGCCTTAAAACTAAAATATTTTACAGATTTATTTTTTTTACATAGTTAACAAACTCTTAAATATATATTTTATTTATATTTCCCTAAACAAATAGAAGGCAAATACAACAACAAACAATTTTACAGTTTACAGAGTTTTGTGCAGATCTCAAAGAACATGCTAATTATTTTCCAGAGAGTAGATATTATTTACAAAGTAAAAAAGGCAAATCATCATTTATGTTACACACAATTAAGTTTTTTTCCAGCATGACAGAAAAAGTGCATTCAGGAGCAATGGGCATTTCTACACACAATGCAAGTATAAGTGAGCACACGTAGTATGTTACTGAATAGTGTTTGACATTTCTGCACCAAAATGTATGCTTATTACTGTGTTTTGTGATCTTAAATAAACTTTTGTCATATTTGTGTAATTGGGCCCACATATTCTTTTTAAAGTGTTTATTCTATTTTAAAGGTCGGAGTGTAAGTGTTAAGTCAGCTGGCCTCATTGGAAGGCATGGCCCACAGTCCAAGCAACCTTTCTTGGTTGCGTTCTTCAAAGCAAGTGAAGTCCTGTTACGCTCAGTTAGAGCTACAAACGCAAAAAAGAAAAAGCAAGAAAGAAACAAATCTTCAACTTCACATGACACCTCAAGAATGCCAAGTATTGGAGGTAAGGCCTAAGATTTATTACACATGCAGGAAAATTAGTGTAACTCAGTAAAACAAGGATGCCTTTTATAAAACTATTTATACCGTTAAGCCTAAACACACAAGCTTTTTGGCATTGCTGCTTAGTAGATACATCAAAATGATATGGGATATCGAAAGGGAGCAGCCGTATAGTAGGCTTGTGTGCAATGTCCTTTATATTATGTAGTTAATTTTTCAATTTATCAGAGAGGTGAGGAAAGATACAGTACCATGTGTTTTAGCTGCAGGAGCCTGACATTGTGCTGTTTTATAGGCTTTTGTGAACAGGTAACTACAAAGTACAGCTACATTTAAAGGCATTGTTCACCTTTGAGTTATCTTTTTGTATGATGTAGATAGTGATATTTTGAGATAATATGCAATAGTTTTTTATTTGTGGTTTTGAGTTATTTAGCTGTTTATTCAGCAGCCTTCCAATTTGCAATTTCAGTAATCTGGTTATTAGGGCCCAAATTACCCTAGCAACCATGCATTTATTTGAATAAAATTCTAGAATATGAATAGGAGTGGGCCTGAATAGAAAGTTTAGTAATAAAAAGAAGCAATAACGATACATTTGTAGCCTTATAGGTAATTTGCAAGCTGGAAAGAGTCAGAAGAGGAAGGCAAATAATAAAAAAACTATAAATATAATTAATGAAGACCAAATTAAAAGTTGCTTAAATTATCCATTCTATAACATACTAAAAGTTAACCTAAATGGAAACCTTCGTTTGATGCCACAGATCTTGCATCCCTGCACTTTCAATGCAATGTATTGGGGCCAACCTCATATAGTCAAATGGCACATAGCCTGGTCTAATATGATGCTACAAATGTATAAATCCATCTCTACATGCAATAAAATATTAACCAGGTTGAGTGTAATATTGTGCATATTAAGATTAACTTTATACATTCTTACAGATTATAACACAAGTGAACAGAAGCAAGCATGTAAAAAACACGAACTTTACGTCAGCTTTCGTGACTTGGGCTGGGAGGTAAGAACTACTTTTTCTGCTTATATACCAGATAAAACCTATGTTCACTAGAACTTTCTTAATTAGGGGCAGAAACTCCTAGGGGCAGATTCACTAAGATCCGAAAATTCGCCAGCGTAGGCTTCGCCAGCATTCGCCGCACTCCGCCTGGCGAATTTTCGCCAGCGCTACGCAAATCCACTAAAGCGCGAATTTACGCTCAGGTCGGTGAATGGTAGCGTAGTTGCACTAGTTTTACTTCGCTAGGCAGAGCGTTGTTACGCTAGCGAAGCCTAATTTGCATACGGCGGGAACTTTAACTTATAATAGAAGTATATGTTACAGCCACTACATTCCACTACACAAGCCCAGGAAACCTTTAATAAATTAGATAAAGTTATCCTATTGCCCTACATGTGCCCCCTGCATAGTTGAGTTGCCATATGTTAGGAAATGTAGGGGGGAAGAAGGGTAACCCCCCAAAAAAAATTATCGATCTTTTTCAGACTATCACCCTCCTATGCTAAAATACGCCAGCGTTTTTTTGGGACTTAGAAAAAATTTGACATTTTTTTTTTCAACCTCCTATCTATTGTATTAAACTTCGACCTGGTCTGACCAGGCGAAGTAACGTCTAGCGTAAGTGCTAACGTTTAGGAAAATGTTAATCTTAGTGAATTTGCGAAGTTCCGATCCTTCGTCAGTGTGCAACTTCGCCTGGCATAAGGGTGCGAAGTTGCGCAAGTCTATATACTTTGCTAGCGAAAATTCGCCAGAGTCCGTGTTAGTGAATTTGCGAAGTTGCGAAATGATGTCACGCTGGCGAATTAGCGCTAGCGTTAGACGCTTCGCTCTTTAGTAAATTTGTCCCCAAGTGAGTTTCTGCCCCTAGTTAAGAAAGTTCTGGTGTTATATGAGAGTGTGAGTGTTCTGTTGTTGTGTGTTGTATGAGTACTTATGTTGTTTCTTTTATTTTTTTACACTATTTCCTTACTACTTACCTACACATTTCTGTTTATTCTGTATGTTGTCAGCACTGGCACAGCAAATTCACCTAAGTGCTTCTGTGCCAGTAGCCTGGTGGGTTAATTAAATATACAGGCAACTTCTCTAATGAGAAAATACTTTACATATCCAGTGCTTTTTGCCCTCAAGCATTTCCCAGCTGTTATGACAGAAGAATGGAAGAATCCTCTTCCCTCTGGAACAGCACAGATTTGCCAGTGATCCTGTTACATTAAATCGAGTTCTGATGGTGAACGGACCCTGACTGGAAAAAATGGTTTTAAAGTATTCCTTAAAGGTTAAAGTACCTTTTTATGAGGTGGATTAGCTTCTATTATCCACTATTCAGTCGCTGTTAGCAGCAGTGGCGTAGTTAATTTGTGAAACATTTGTTGGAAAAACCAGTGCTGTGACTAAGGAGCAGCTGTTTAGTTAATTATGATTTCATGAACTTGAGTTTAATTTAAAACACTGTGCTTGTTACATACTGTATACTATTATATATGCAAATATAATATTTAGGTTCTTAAGTCTGAGTAGTACTTTAGATTATGTGTATTGCATGACAACACAAACATAAGAGCACTCAGTGGTTTGTATCAGCATTAGAGTATAGAGTAGAATATTTTCCTAAATAACCTTTTATTTAAATTATTGCTACATTTTATACTATATATTGAAACTGAGCAGTGCTTCTACAGATTGGATTTGGTAGAAGATTTCTCTGGAAAATTTACTTTGAAGTACTGTAGTGAAGGCTCCATGCAGATAATCAATTTAATGAACAATAACCTATAACACTTCCTGATATGGTGTTTATATTATTCAAATACATTGATTCACATGTACCTTTCACGGTGTCAGGTAAAATACAATCATTATCAATTTGTACAGTTTCATCAAAGTGAAAATAGGTTTTTAACTGAAAGAATAGTCAAGACATATTTAAAATGTAAATGCTAGTACTTCTGTTTTTTAAATTTGTATGCTGAATAAAGTTCTGTCTTGCTTAAAAAAGATAATTAACTCAAGGGATAGAAACATAATTTTGTCTCTTTATAGGTCCCTGGAAAGGCCTTACCTTGAGTATGCAGTGCAGTAGTCGGGCTCCAGTCCTTAGGAGGGATATAAATGAGCTGGAGAGAGGGCAGAGACGTGCAACTAAACTGGTTAAACTGGGATGGAAGATTTAAATTATGAGGGTAGACTGTCAAGGTTGGGGTTGTTGAAAAAATACTTTTGCAAGGGGACATGACAGTCATTATAGGACATTATAGACAGATAGCGGGGGGATCTTTTTCCAATAAAAATGATCAATACACCAGAGGCCACCCCTTTAGATTTGAGGAAC
Source organism: Xenopus borealis (assembly GCA_024363595.1). NCBI lineage: Eukaryota > Metazoa > Chordata > Amphibia > Anura > Pipidae > Xenopus > Xenopus borealis. The sequence continues at coordinate 102,227,982 of CM044439.1, forward strand.
AGAACTTTAATTTGAAGCAGTGTAGGGGGTTCTTCACAGTGATTATTGTGATACTAAAATCTAAAATGAGTATAGATATTAGTATATATAGTTTATGCAAGTGTATGGAATGTCAGTGTGAGTGTGTGCATGTATGTGTGCTGGGGTTCATTTGGAGGGCTTGAGCGTGATGGACTTTTTTCAACCCCACTTAACTATATTACTATGTTCAGGGTCCCAGATATTGAATTGCCTGTAAGGGAGTGGTAGGGCCTAATTGAAACTACTTCCATATGACAGTCTTTTATTTCAGACACTGCCATATAAAAACATCTGTTAATAAATATTAATAAGATATAAATATAGAAAAAGATAAAAGTAACTTAAACCACTGTAAAAAAATTATTGGTTAAAACTATTTTTAAAAAAACATAACTTTTTTTAGTTTTTTCCCCAAATTGCTAAACTGGTCAGTATACATGTGCAACAGATAAAATCATATCAATTTTTTTGGGAGAAATAAAGAAAATACACTAACATAAAAAACTGGATTGAAATAATTGCCATGAAATTTCAAACCTGTTTCAGAAAGATGAAGAGCTAAAATGGCAAAGCTGTATTAGAAGTTGCCTTTTTAAAGATATGTTTTAAGTGGAAACATACAACTTAAAAAAAATACAATTTCTTTTAGGTTTAATTCGTTTCCCATAAACATCAATTTTTTGTTTTGTGTCCTTTAGCATAATGTCAAAAATATTGACTTTATCACACAGTTCCAAGATAACACACATAATAAAGCAGATTAATGTATAATTACACCAGAATTTGTTAAACTGCTTTGAGAAGCATTCTATTGCATAGTGTGTTAAGGTTCGTTAGAAGAGCTGAGTTTTAACAACCCATCAAATCGTTAAAGGAGAACTAAACCCTAAAAATGAATACAGTGAAAAATGCTATGTTTTATATATGAACTTTTTCACCAGCCTAAATTTTCAGCTTGTCAATAGCAGCAATGATTCGGGACTTCACACTTGTCACAGAGGGTCACCATCTTGGAAAGTGTCTGTGACATTAACATGCTCAGTGGGCTCTGAGCAGCTGTTGAGAAGCTAAGCTTAGGGGTTGTTGCAAATAATCAAGATGAAAATGAGGCAGGACTGTAACATAAGCTGATGCTACAGGTCTGATTATTAAATTCTGATGCTAATTGCACTGGTTTCTGTGCTGCCATATAGTAATTATCTGTATGATAATCAGCCCCAATACTGTGACATGTCTATTCTATGTGTACTGTATATTGTGTGTTGGTCCCTAAGCTCAGTAAGTGACAGCAGCACAGAGCATGTGAATCAGTGAATCAGCAGAAAAGAACATGGGGAACTACTGGGGCATCTTTGGAGACACAGATCTTTACTGCTAAAGGGCTGTGGTTGCCTTGGGCTGGTACAGAAGCACAAAACATCATGTACAACATTTCTAGCCTACTTCTTTTGTTAAGCTTTAGTTCTCCTTTAAACCCCTAGCTGTGTGTCTTGCAATGTTTACTTGCAATTTGATCAGGCCTCTTGGTGGGTATGTGTTCAAAGTGATTTAAAATGCTTGAAGTGCTACTAATCTTTTGTGTAGATTTAGGGTAGGGGAACTACACAGACCTGCATTTGCATCCGACAGCCGTGTCGCGTCGGATCAACCCTGCAACACCATCCGACTTCTTATAACTTACCTTGTTCCTGTCGCATCTGACTTGTCACCCAGCATCGGATCCGCCGAAAACGGACCTGAATCGTCCGTGTAATTCTACCCTTAGTCTCAGAAAATACTATATGAAAATGCTTGGACAACTTCATCTTCTTTTTTTTTACATGCACACATTTGGTTAGTTGCACTTTTACCTGCTGTCAGGACCATGAACATAAAAGATGAACTGATTTTTATATTGGGGATAGTGGTCCAGTACAGGATATATGCAATTTAACTACTGTATTTGTACAACATATACTTGGAATTTGCAGTATGAACAGAAATATTATATTTACTGGATTTACCATTCCTCATCTATCCCCTTATAAAGAATAGGCTGTCTATAGGGCATGGTCTTAAAGGGGTTGTTCACCTTTGAGATAACTTGTAGTATGATGTAGAGAGCGATATTCTGAGATAATTTGCAATAGGTTTTCATTTTTTATTATTCGGGGTTTTTGAGTTATATATATTTTTTATTCAGCAGATCTTCAGTTTGCAACCATGCATTGTTTTGAATACAAGACTGGAATTTGAATAGTAGTGGCCCTGGATACAAAGAGGAGTGATATAAATTAGCAATAACAATACATTTGTAGCCTTACAGATAATTTTTTTATAAGGGGTCAGTGACACCCATTTGAAAGCTGCAAAGAGTCCGTAGAAAAATAAGTATTAAAACTGCACCCTCTTTGGCAGAGATAATACAACGAGTAAACACAAGCAAATTATTTGAACTGAGGATTGCCACCATGCACAATAACTTACCACAGCATTTCAAAATATGGGATATATGAAAGCTAAGAGGACTAACCAATCATCATAGGCCCCCTCAACATGAGACGCTTAGCAGCAACACATTTCAGCTTATGAACCCAAGTTGGTTCGATTAAAACATTTATTTTTGCTTAATAGGAACATATACCACGGTTTACTGGCAACACATCCACATTATGATTGAGTTGACTTTCATGTTTAACTCTCTTTTTTCTCTCTCTCTTTCTTCTTTTTCTCCTCTCTCTTCTCTTTAATTATATTATATGCAGAACTATTAAACTCAAACAGGATGTAACCTTTCTGCAATGAATATATCAATTGTATAATTTTGGAGACCAAGCTTGTCATATTTGAATATTTGCACTGTACTGCTTGAAACTAATAAAAACTGTAAGTTACAAAAAAATAACTATTAAAACTATAAAAAAAAAATGAAAACCAATTGAAAAGTTTCTTAGAATTGTCCATCCTATCAAATACTTAAAGTTATCTTAAAGGTGAACCAACCCTTGGTGTGTTCAAACGATGTGATTCCCATGGTGTACTGCAGAGCTATACCAGTTACACCATCAAGAGTCTGTATATTAATATGTATGATGTATGTATGTATATGTATAAATGCAAACTATAATTTTCACTTCATTAGCACTTCAAAATTTTGACTTCAAAAGCACAAACTGTTACACTGGAACAAAGAGCAAGCCAATTGCTACATTGTTTCCAATGCATTCCATAAATATATTATGATGTGACAGATTCTGTTTGCTTTAATTTTTTCCAGGATTGGATAATAGCTCCAGAAGGTTATGCAGCCTTTTATTGTGACGGAGAATGTTCATTTCCACTTAATGCTCATATGAATGCCACAAACCATGCTATAGTGCAAACACTTGTAAGTAGCTTATAAAAGGGCAACACATTAAAATTCACTAGTGCTGGGGATCAATTATTCTGCAAAGTTAGTAATAATAACCTTCTGTCCATTTATTTTTCCATTTATTTATGTTTAAAGAATGAAAGAAAAAGAATTTAAAAAGTATCTTATTTTTATCAGGGGATCCATGTAACATTTCATTCTACCAATTTCTTTTCATTCCATGCTTTCTTGGAGAATCACAGAGTTTTTTTCAAGTTTTTCCCTGTTTTGCTTATTCTATAAATATGTTTTCTCTTATACATTTACTGTCTGCCTCTTTCTCCATTTCTAATGTTCCAAGGTCACATGAGAAGTTAAAGGGCTTGTTCGCCTTAGAATTTTGTGTTAGCAGATTGTCGTACCTTTTTAGCCATCAATAATATAAATAAGGCATAACATTTATTAGCTATATCATACCTAAAGCAGGGGCCTAAGTAGTTCTGAAAGCTCATGTTATAATCTTCGAAGTTAGGCAATAAAAATTTTACCTGCTCTATATTTTCTAGAACTTTGTTACATGCCAGAAGTTAATGTTAATACAATTTATAATTTAGAAATCTTTATTATATCACTGTTTTTTAAATTATTTATTTAATTATATATTTTTGTCCTGTAGCTCTTATTCCCGAAATTCAATTGCTACATGGTTAATTTCCATAATATCCATTGCTAGATTGTCGCAGGGCCTCAAATGAAAGATAGAAAATAAAAAACAAAAAGATACACAACTAGTATGTATTTTAATTGTAAAGGGTCAATCAGATATCGTTATCATTTGCAGTTTGGAAAGCGGTAGAATAATAAAAAAAAAATCAGACTAAATAATGAGGCCCAGTTGAAAAGCTGCATAGAAAATGTCTAACTTAAGCATACTAAAACTGTTACTCTTGATCAGAAAAGCCCTGGTCTTTGCCTAGGCAGGAAGGGTGAAAAATATTTAGCTTTGATACAGTGATTCAGTATAGCACTTATTTTGCCTTGGGCATGTAGATCAGATGTGTAATGTTATTTTTCTGTCAGGGTTTGGATTTAAAAAAACAACTTCCTATCTCTTCCTGCCAAGACACACAGAAATGTTTTTCTAAGGGATAGTGACAATATAGGTATCAGAGTAACAACTTGCTGATTTAACTCAAGTGTTAAAGTTTCTTTTACCTCAAATGAACTTGAATGACCTTGAAACTCGAATGGTATCTTGTTTAAAAGAAAACTCGAGTGGAAAAACTTAATTTTGTGAGTTCGAGTCCCACCACCCAAAAACTTGAATTGATTAAATTTTCAGCAGAAAAAAGCTTGAATCAATTGAATTGAGTTCCTGAATTGAGTTTTCGGCCAAAACCCTCTAAAAAAACTTGAACATCAAGTAGGCTGTTAACCTTTTCAAATGGTTCCAGGGACCTCTGCCATTGGGGCATATTTATCAAAGAGTGAAGTTAGAGATCACCATGGTCCTCTAGAGTGAAATTCTGTCACTCTCCATACATTTATATGGGAATTTTTAAAGAGTATTTATTAATGGATGAAAGTGAAAGTTCACCATTTGATAAATATGTCTTTAAAAATATCATAGAAATGAATGGAGAGTGGCAGAGTTTCACTCTAGAGGACTGTGGTGATCTCTAATTTTACTCATTGATAAATATACCCCCTTGACTTGTACATGAACTCAGCAGGTTTTAGGTCGCAACATAGCGAATTTGAATTATTTCCAAGGTAGGGGGATAATACATCTGAATTTGAGTTGGTGGTTTAAAACTCGAAAATTTGATTTGGAATTTACCATCGAACCTTAGCAAATCTGCCCCTAAAAGTAGATTTGCATTCCGCATGCTGCTTTCTGTTTGTATAAGCTTAATCGAAACAAGTCACCAGTCCAATGAGAAACCCTCTGTATAAACAAACCCCTTCCCCAGCTATAGTTAGTTAGGCTGTGTCAAGGATTAGGTAGGGGGTGCTGTGGCAACTGATGAGGGAAAGGCAAGTCCTTGAGGCAGGGACTGGCTGTGCCCACAGAACACAAAAGGAAAGGCAAGAAAAGGAAGATGAGGGCATAGTTAAATTGGAACAGGTGCAGAGTGGAGCAGGACGGAGAGGACACAGATCAGGAATTGACTTGACAGGATGAAGAGGGTGATGAGTCAGGACAAGAACAGACTGGATCAGAACAGAATGAGGCAGGAATGGAACAGGAGCAGACTGGATGGGACAGGACGTTGTGGACTTAAATCGGAAAGGAAAGTACAGGACGGTGCAGGCATAGATTGAATTAGACTGGGAACAGAGTAGCAAGAGAGCTGGAGCAGAAGAGGACAGGAAAGTGATGAAGACGGGAGCAGAATAACTGGACATCGAGGAGATGGGAGTAGGAGGAGACAGGAGCAGGAGGACAGGGCAGAACAAGATGCAGAGAGACACAAGGGAAGATATAAATAGGGTACAAGTCAGAACACAACAGGCAAGGCAAGGTCAGATCAAGGTCAAGGTAAAAAAAGGCAGGGTTATAGCATGGAAAGATTAAGGTTTAGAGAAGTACCGGAGTAGGAAGGGGAAGATAAGGCAGATCAAGGCCAAGACAGGGAAGGTTTAGACAAGGCAAGGCAAGAAAAGACAGGGAAAGACAAGGCAAGACAGAATAGGTAGGAGGCTAGAACAGGAACCCGTTGCTAGGGACAATGCCGCACTGCTAGGAGGGGATTGCTCAGGTAAGGATTGTTTGGAAGGCTGGTCTTATATAGGGCAGAGTCAGCCCTGATTGACTGACTGCAACCAATCAGGCTGCTGCTGGCCTTGGATTGTAGAGGCCAGGTAACCTATAGTGAGAAACCCTACAGGCTGCTCACCTGGCCCAATGCTTAAGGCATCAAGTCAGAAACCCAAAGATCCCTGGCTCGAATCCCAGCAGAACCTGACAGGCTGTGAGATAAAGAGCAACTCATTATATTCAATGAACTAGGGTTGATTATGTATTATGTTGATCCAAAGCCCTATTCATCGAATGAATGCTCAAAAAGGAGATTTACTGGTCCTTTAACAGAAAGTCAATGTCTATGTCTGCTATTTAAAATGTATATTCGCATTTGAATATCTCATATTAAAATTCAGGCAATTTTATTTTTATCATGTAGTATGTTCAAACATTGTGTTATTTAATACTTAATATCACATTTATTGTAACCCAACTTAACCATGTACTTAATTTCAATTCCTTTTTTACATTAACAGGTCCACTTGATGTTTCCAGAGCATGTTCCCAAGCCATGCTGTGCCCCTACAAAGTTAAATGCTATCTCTGTGTTGTATTTTGATGACAGCTCTAATGTCATATTGAAGAAATACAGAAATATGGTTGTGAGGTCATGTGGTTGCCATTAGCTATATAATATAAATGGATGAGTATTTACACATACTGCCACAAAAGGGAAATGTCTATGGATTCATACTTCACTACATTATACATATGTGTGTACAGTGTTATGTATATATTAGACTTTGTAATTTATTTTAATACACTTAAATGTTCAAACTGCATAGTGATAGTTATATACTGTTTTCATTGATACTGTCAAAAGATAATTTAACTTGGTCAGGATAAAAGAAACATCAAGTTATTAGAACAATAACAAACTGTTTTATCCCAATCTTATTTCACATTTTCTTTAATTTCTAGACACTGTTGATTATGTTGCATTTTTCAGTGCTGAGCATCAGATAGTATTTATTTAGAAAACAATATTAAAGATTGAAACAATGGTTTCTGGGGGTCGTTTCTTTTTTATATGGGGGATGTTAGTATAGTGCTGCAAAAACAGTTTTGATGGTACATATTTTATGCTTTTGTATCCATCTACCGTAAATGATGTTAGCCGTTTTGGTGCATATGAGTGCACATATGAAATGGCATTATTTGGATATATTCCTAAAAATAGGAATAGACAGTTTGAATGAGATGCAGATATAATTAACATCATCTAAAGTTTGCTCCAGAAGTAACTTTGCAATATTTTGGTTTTATTGCCAGCAATCTCAGTTATTTCCAATGTAGACTTTTTCAGGAGATTGTTGCTCATTGTTGTGCATAAATAATTTCGGCCAAACAAATCTTCATGTCGACCACTGCCCTTAGGCTTTACTTAAATTACAATGGTGATGCTATCCATTCCAAATAAAATGATTGTAAGATGCCATAACCATTTATTCAATGCCATGAGAAATATCTGGTAACTGTTTTACTCATTCCAAAGAGTTTTACCCCACCAAGAATGTTGTGGACTGAATTATTAGTCCATGAACCTTAGTAAACAGAACATCTTTCTGATTTACTCTTCAGAGCAGTTATGGGAATAACTTATACTGGCTATCAGAAATACCATATTGTTCTTTCTTAAGTGTGCCTCCCACGCTTGCATTGCATGTATCACATGCTATAAGTGGCAATAATTCCATAGGGCAGGGTAGTTCAACTCACTAAAGAATATCATATTAGCATTTCAGGGAGTAAGCCAACATTGAGTATTTAATTTCTTTTTGGATGCCTTTGTGGATTTTGTAGGTGTAATTGCATGAGAAATGGTTGATATAAATCTACACACCACAAATCACCCCACACCTATGCTACCCTAACCACTCACACACACAAATAAATTAGAAAAGCATGTTCCTCTTTCACTGCCTCTCTCACTACTTTAAGGGGGTTATTTATCAAAATCTGTTTTTTTCTTATTTTTTAAATAAAAAAAATCTAACCAAATTAGAATCCTAGACCTTATTTATTATTTTAAAAGTACAAATGATTCGGTTTGGGGAGCAACCCGAAAAAATCAATTGAAAAATTGCAGGTCTAAAATGGTGGATTTTGGGATTCAGAGTTTTTGCAGCGTCATGGTTTAATAAATATCAAAAAAATCACTAAATCCAATAAAAATTTGGATTTCATAGTAAAAATCTAAAATTTTTAGTATTTGAACTTAATAAATAACCTCCTAAATGTCTGCTACAGAGATTGGTTCATATGATTTTCAGTAACTGAAGCTTCCTTTTAGTACTATTTTAGAATTTACAAAAACCACTTGCTTCATCTGGCCTGCCAATTCTCTTCATTCAAAGAATCTACCATATTCTCTGTAAAGTAATTTAATATCCACCAAGCTTCTACTATAATAAATTAATTCTGACATATAAACCCCTGTGGGTAAAGATTTTACTGGAGGTTATACAATTTGTGACAAAAAAGGCATAGATCCCTGTAGAAGGGTGACAACTAGTGATGGATGAATCAGTGGAGTTTCGCTTTGCTGAAAGATTTGCAAATTTACAAAAGAAATTGTGAAACGGCGAAAAATTTGCTTAACGCATTGAAGTCTATAGGCGTCAAAATAATTTTGATGTTTAACAATTTTGAAGCGAGCAACAATTTTTAAATGCACTGCTGTTTTGTCCAAATGCATTGAAGTCAATGGGCATTCGAATAATTTTGACTTGTGACAATTTGTATGCGGGTGACAATTTTGATGATCACCAGTATTTTTTTACAACTTCACTGGGTATCACCTAAGGTGATCAGGGCAGAAAGCATGTGAAGGATCCAAACAACACACTTTCACTGTTCCTGAACAGAAAAACTCTGCACAGCGATAATGGTGAGATTCAAGATGGTGCCAGCTACCCAAGGTCTGGAAGATGGCCAGAGCCCATAGAGCATTGGGGAAACCCTCCCCCCAGCAAACTCTTAACCTTCCTAAAGATGTTGTAGTGAGACTCCACTACTTTGAAGCAAGAAATCCATAACACTAAAATTGTGTAATCAACCACACTACATATATCAAGGGACTACAATACAATCTGTAATGATATCTCTGCGATATCTCTGCTCACACTTTGAAAACAGAGAGCCATGAGACCCATTACACAGAAATGAAGAGAAAAGCAGGTCCCATATCGAGGGAGCTTCCCATTCCATCTCACACTAAATTGGGAGGGCACTCAGTTCTCTATACAGGACCCTGCCAGAGCACCTGTGGTAGCTGGGCCTAGACAGCGAGGAGGCTTCATCTGCTCCCCACTCTCCGCCCCAACAATGCAGATTATAACTTCAAAACCTCCAGCCGTAGCATTATATTCCTTCAAGAAATACATCATAAAACAGATCCCTGGAGGATACAATCTAGAGACTTTCAAGTAATTCAGACAGCCTCTGGCCCCCAAAAAAACAGGTATCACTATCCTAATTCACAGGCAGGTCCAGTTCTTTACTCAGGGCACAGTTGCGGACCCACAGTGCCATTATATTATTGTAGAAGACCCTTGAAAATATCCCTAAAACCCTTATAAATATGGATTTTGCCTACTCCCCTCATCTACCCTCATGGCTGTGGTCCAACAGAGAACCTCTACCCAATGTGAAAAAAGAAATGCTGGACTCTACAGCTCATACTACATAACTATGGCACAAGAATATTAAGAAGCTAAAACTCACATACTTGACTCCACTGCTCAAAAACCCTCTCTCTGCCAAAAGGGCCTGACACCAGAAAGCAAACCAGAAGTCCAGATTTGCAAAAGGGGCTTCTCCCCAAAACAGCTAATCTCCCAGTGTTATGGTCTTCTTAATGATAAAGATCTTGATGTAACGCCTGACACTTACATGAAAAAGTGGAAACAAGAGTTGAACTGCCCTGTAGAGCATGCAACATGGTACAATATTTGGGGAAATGCCACTAAGACATATAGATAAAAGAGAATATCTATATGATACTGATGGTAAAGTATCATACCCCCTCCGTCTTACACAAATGGTTTTTACAGACAACTTCCCAAAATTGTTGGAAGGGTTGTGGCAATGAGGGAATAGTATTGCATATATTTTGGTCCTGTCCAGCTATTCAAACATATTGGTTTATGATAAGAGGCTGGTTATTTCACTACTGCAAATATGCCCAAAATGTTATGCCACAGTTTGCTTAGACCTGTCCTAAAGTAATGGAACATAGTACTAATATGGTTTATAATCTATCTTAAATGCAAAATTCATGCAAACAGAGAGTCACATACATGGGTCATGAGTTATAATATACATAAACTCAAACTAGCCTGACTATATCATATCTTGGGCTGGAGCTAGACAGAAAGAATCTATCTGTTCAAATAGTTAAAACCAACATTTTAAAGCCTTTTAATTAAAACAAATGAGTGCATGACAGAGCAGGCAAGTCTTAATGCATTTCATAGCGACACAAAGTCAGTTCCTCAGAAGTAAATTATAATACAATGATCCATCTTGAAAAATAATGTGTTGTAAAATAAAAAGCTCTTTCTCTCCATAATGAAAATATTAAAACTTGTGTATTCATTAGTATTAATGAATAAAACACACATCTACACAGCTGCCATAAAACGTTTCCTGAAAATACAAGAATCTGAAGGAATATTTCCAATGTCCCTTGTTGCCTTACTGTACCACATCAGAATAAAGTTAGCAGTGCTTGGAAAATGTCACAATTAAACAATGTAATCTGGAATAGATAAGAGTGGTTCACAACTGAAGTTTGTTGAGATCCCTTCTAATTTTTTTTATAGTTTGGATATGATTGGTTTAGAATGGTTTTGCAGGCAGGATAGGTCTTTATAACATTAGTAAATAAATAACATATATTCTCCTAGAGCTGAAATGAAAAGCAAATAAAACACAATAATCCTTTCACTTTCCTTCTTTCTATATTTATCTCACTTCATGTTCCTCAACTTCTTCATTAAATTTGACCTTTTTTGGAAATGTTCTATTGGACAGAAAGGAAGGAGTATTATAGGAATACATATTGAATACAATTGTTACATATTCAAAATGACCACTAGTTTCAATCCTTTTGCTCCTAAATTTACCATATTCCTTAGAATTCTAGTGGAAGGCACATACAGCACAATCTTCTTTCGGCATTGGAAGTAGAAAAAAATCTTCCTTTCTCTAAAATGGCTCTGGATGCACTTTATGGATCAACTAATTTAATAGCAGTAAGTTTAAGAATAATATCTTAATATTTTGTGTACACTTATTAGTTGTTTAAACTTTATTGCAATATTTAAGGGTGTGTGTTCCCTTAAAACTATGTACTGAACATTTCTATACCAGTTGTCTATGTTTGTCTAGTGCTTGCATTGCATTTTAATGTGCTGGTTCCAGTTGTTGAATGCATCAGAGGAAAGAAAATTTCATATCTAGCGTCATGATGCTTCTGTATAATGGGCTTCATACACCTACAGCTTGAAATAATAAAGGATTATTCTCTAGAAGTTTTTAAAGGATAATATACATAACACATGGAGACTGCACACTGTTATAGTCATGCACAAACATCTGTAGGGAAGCATAATACATCTGTAAAAAGACATTCTTTCAGTTAGAAAATATACTATTTTCAATACATTAGCAACAAAGCAAATTATTTATTTATTATTATTATTAATAATAATAATAATAATAATAATGCTACAGTACCTGCCTGACTGTACTTGGTACTTATATTTCATCATAAGGGATTGGAATTGCAGCACAGCCTTCCTCATTGTTAATCCAGTCCTAATTTAAGATCTGAAGTGTATCTAAGAGAGTCAACTTTAAGCAACTCACTGAATCTGAACCAGAGAATGAATATATGGGGACATATACTAATCTGTACCATATTTGACCTATTTTTAGCACAACAAAGGGGGAAGGATTTATACACATTGCACCTGTCTTTAACAATAACAATGAAGAATGCAAATAGAGACAAAAAGTAGTTGGGATAGACAATCACTATTTACAGTATATGGACTGCTGTTGTGAATGGATGCTACATATAATTTCTTAACTAGCAAATGATTTTTTCAAGAAACTTAGAACTAATCCTAACAAGTCAGTTTAACCATGACTAATCTGAAGAAGGCCTCATTAAAAATAATGTTGAATAGTTGAATATTTTAACATCTAACTCAACAGAAAGGAAAAATTGTATTACAGCACAGTTTAGGTATAATTTGAACAGATCTAGAAGGTCTATAATATGTTATGCTCTAGACCTAGGGTTTTCAGACTAATGGGTCTTTGTGTAATTTAGATCACTATACCTTAAGTCTGCTAAACATTGTTTTAACGTTAAAGAAACCGACAGGATTGCCACCAATATGGATTCATACAGCTTAGTTACAATCAAATTCAAGCTACTGTTTTATTACTACAAAGTCAAAGGAAATCATTTTACAAATTGAAAAAAATTGCTTAAAATGGATTCTATGGGAGATGGACTTCCCTTAATTTGGACCTTTTTGCATTTCAGTTTCCAGATAATGGATACATGTCCTGTTTTATTGTTACAGAATATTTTGCCAACCCCCAGTCTTGAAGTCCTGCACATGCCAATGCTTGCAACTCTTTCCCCCTCATGCATGCTGTACTTTTGCCTTGCAGCAACAATCAATCAGGAGCAATTGTGCAGTTGAAAAAAGGCTGAAAGAAAGTCAAAGCAAAATAAAGAGATATATTGACAACGTTTTTCACAAAAAGGCAATACAATTACAGACCTTCCATACCAGTTAATGTGTGTGCACAGGTACATAGGATTCTTAGTGTGAGGATCCCAGACTCTCTTTCCCTGTCTCTCTCAGAGATCATGAGCGACTGACAAGCCTGGGTTTTAAGGAGTATTGATAAGCCACCTGAGGCTAATCAGACCCAGCAGGTCAGACAGTAGCACATTACTCTGCTCTTGTCAGGAAACCTAACATGAAACTGCTGCTTGCAGATCAGAGGCTGATACCCAAGACTTCTGTTCGGGACTGGATACATATCTTAACACCCTTTACAGAAAGACAGATTTAGTATAAATGTATAGTACACTAGTTTGTACTCCAAATACGTAATGTAAAAATTCTCCCAGAGGGAGCTTGTCTGCGGTGGTGGGCATTTAAAAAAAAAAAGTACTGGTACCCCTTAACGGAATGCGTGCTCTATTAGCCTGCACCTTTGGTTGGGGGTAAATTTTTTAAGCCATAGGTGCCCTTTAAGTAACATACAGCTTGCCATTTCAAATACTGTTCTCCAATTTCTCTCAGCAGTCCCATTTTGATGGGATGAGTAAGGTAGTGAGGTCTCATATTTTATGCTTTTCTTACAGAGCAGTGACTGAAAGTTCTTTGCCATAAATTCTGTGCCATTATCAGACTGTATACATTTGATAGTCCCATAGGGGGCAGTATCAGCAATGTGGCTAATGCTGTATCATTCTTATTGTTCATACAGTACACAAATACTGCACCAGAGTAATCATCAGTAAATGCCATGGCATATCTAAAACCATCTTTTACCATTGGCTCTTTGGGGCCTGCAAATCATTGTGTACTAGTTCAAATGACTGTTTGGCAGGAGTGTCAGACTCTCTGTTTCTGTTCCGAACAAATTTTCCATGGGTGCAAATTTCACAGTTTAGGTTAGGCTTGTCAACCTTACCCTTAATCTTCATTCCATCAACTACACTTTGTAATTTTAATAGATCATCATAATTACAATGATCAAGGATATCATGCCAGGTTTGAATATCATAACAACCTTGACAACTGTCACCAGTATCATCAAAAGTGTTCAGATAATAAAGCTGATTACATTTCTTAATGGTGAGTTTGGTACCGTTCTTATGGATCAGTTCACTCCCATCTTGCCGAAATTTAACAGATAAGCTGTTGCTTGTTAATGCTTCAAAAGAGAAAATGGCCTGTGGATATGTGGGGCTATACAGCGCCTTTTGTAAGGTTGTTTTTACTCCATTCCCCTTGCTGTCAGTATGGCTTCTTTAAGATTCATCAGGCGCATGTGACCTAGAAACTTTGTCTCCCATAGTTCAAAGGTCTTTTCATCTCCATCAAATATCAGCCTGCTCCATCGGTTTCTAACTTCTCTTCTGGGCCCATTACCTGTTGCCATTCTGCTTAAGAGATGATAACCAGTTGCTCAAGCTCACGTGATCCTGAAGCTTTCTTTTAAACAGAGAATAATCTGCACCCAGACACCAAGATCATGTTACATGACACTGTTTCAGTATCAGATTAGTTTGAGATCTGTATGAGAGCACATACACATTAATACATATTTTAACAAGCCCCATGAAACTTAAACATATTGGAAAGGAAGAGTTCAGCAAGGGACTTTGCAGAGGGAAGGGTGGGAAGGGGAATAAAATGAGCCATTTTGCTGAATCAATCCACTACCACCAACATAACCGTATTCTCTCTAGAGGGAGGTAATTCCACATGGATATACGAGTCCATGGCTTTTCAGGAATAGTGATTACAACAGTCTCTGAGGTAAGGATCTGGAAGGTTCGGAACATTGGCAAACTGGGACATGAATCAATATATTTACCAACATTCTGTCCCAAAGTAGGCCACCACAACAACGAGTGAGACAGAAGGCAGATGGCCTTACTATGACCAGGATTACCTTGGAGTCATGAGTTTCCAACAACACTGCCTCATGAAGTTTCTGGAACGAACAATTTACTAGGAGGCACATTAGATGAAGCATTATCCTGGGCTTTAGAGAAAGAGGAAACTAGCTCCAGACTCAGGGCTGCCACAGTCACCTCCTTTGATACAATAGGATCAGTTAAAGACTCCTCCTTAGAACTGGAACTTATAGAAAGGGCATCTGCTTTAGTATTTTTCCCCAGGTCTGTATGTAATAAAGAAATTAATGAGAAAATAACAAGGCCCATCTGAACTGGCTTTGTGGATTCAATGTACTATAGATTTTTAAGATCAGTTAAGACTGTGGCCACATTCCCTGTGTTTGCCTCAGCAGGGGAAAATTTCCTGGAAAAGAAAGCACAAAGATGATCCTTATTGGTAACAGGATGTCATTGAGACAAAACTGCCTCAGAACCATCCACCTCCACTAAGAAGGTAGGGTGGAATCTGGATGCAGGTGCACTGGAGTTGAAAAAAATGTTTTCTTAATGATTTAAAGGCCCCTATCACCTCTTGAGGGCACATACTAGGGTCAGCCCCTTTTTTTGTAAGTGCGGTGATGGGAGCTACCAACCTTTTTTTAAATTGCCTATAGTAATTGTCAAGACAAGACAAGGTTTGCTTCCAATTTAGGATATCCTGGAGTTTGGCAGGTTCTATTTCTAAACCATTTTGGGACAAAATATACCTCAAGAAGTGGACAGCGCGAACCTCAAAGACATATTCACGTTCGTGTTTGTGCATAAGAGGAGCAGGCTGGCTTGCCGGTTTGCTTAGGGTGCCAGGTCAGCTTGGCTCAGCCAATTTTTTTTTGTTTCTTTTGATTGTCCCACAGCTGTTATGGGATGATGGCACCTTTAACTGGTATGCAAAGAAATTACTAAAAAAAGCTTAATATGTTCCAGGGTAACCCACTACATTACTGCCCACTATGTTCCTCTCCTCTGGCATCTCAGTATCTACTGATGCCTTCCTTTAAAATACAGAAATGTAAAAGAGAAAAAAAATTTTTTTTAGAAAAGAGAAAAGAAATTGCCCAGAAGCCACCATTTCTACATTTGTTTCTGCTGGCTAAATCGTGAAAACATCCATTTTTAAGCTTATTGCTCAATACTTCTTTAGTGTTTTACTTGACCCATGGGCTATATTTCAGCGAATAAATTCTCTACCTGACACCCCTTCTTCAAAAGTACAAGAAAATAATGATGACAATATGATTGATAATAAAGTAATTTATTATAAAGGATTGTGACAACACATTCCTGAAATTTGGCCAGTTTTTGTCAAGATATGGTGATAAAAAGACTAATGCACGAGTAGAAACATCTGGATTTATTATCAAGAGACAGAATATGTGGTTTGCCATTGCCAGTTTTTAAATATCTATTCTCCCAGTTTCTCAAGTGATTTCACAAGAGATTTGCAATGGGAAACATACAACATAGCAACATAGTTTTAAAAAGCACATAAATAAGCAATTAGTTAACAATAAAGCATCATATCTAATAGTAGAGTGACTTTGCAATTTATTTGGTTAACTCTCTGCCTGGATCTTACATTTCCCAATTTGGGAGGGGGTCTTGTGGTGATATAGATAAGTGGGCAATCCTCAAAATTGGAGTAATCAAATGCTGTAAGTTGTAAGTGGATTACTTCTCAAGAATAAGCATTACTTTGTGTTTTGTGAATGTCTCTGAGTCATGTAAGCCTGATACAGGTTTGGGATCTATTATCTGGAAAACTCTGGACCTGGGGTTTTCTGGATATGGAATCTTTAGTGGTGCTATTTACCACTAAAGCCATAAATAAACCCAACAGAATTATTTTATCACCAATATGGATTCATGCAACTTCGTTTCCACCAAGTTTTCAAAAATTACGATTGTTTGCATTTCTTTGTTGGAGATGGCCTTCCCTTAATTCAGAGCTTTCTGGATAACAGGTTTAGGTTAAGGGATCCCATACCCATACCCATACTGCTTGAAGTCAAACACAGGATAAAGTTGGACAATTTAAAGGGGACCCGTCACCCAAAAGAAATATTCAAAATCCTATTTTATCGCATTAGTCAAAATGAACTTTATCTACACTATACAAATTATTTGATTCTTGTTTCCTTCAGTCTGGGAATTCAAAATGATAGCAAGCAGGCAGGAGCCATTATGTGTTATTAAGGCAAGCATTATATCATCTTAGAATCTTGTTTGTGCACCAGAATGGGGGACCCAATGTCCGTCCCCATGTCCTGGCTATGCAATTAAACAGTGTAGAGAATGGGGGAATGTGTGAAGAGCAGTGACATCTAGGAAGTGCTGAATAGAAAGTGAAAGTAATTGTCACAGGCATAGAGGAGGGACAGACAATATTTGATTGATAGCTGATATTTTTAAATGAGCTTACAGCAGCTAGGAATGCTTTAATAAAAAAATAGAAATTGAATTTAATTTTTAATTTGATTTTTACTATACAGATTTTTATGTCTGGGTGACAGGTCCACTTTAATAGCCAATAGATATCTACATTTGGTAAGGACCTTATACTGAAACATTCTGCAAGACCATTTCAAATAGGACTTCCTAGCTGTTAACCTTTGTGTTATTGAAGAGAGATTTTGCAAACTACTTTTAAATGGAAAAACTGACTCATATTTTGATGTCCCAACTGGATTCAACTTATAAAATATTATCATATTAGTGGTGCCCCAAATAGGCCCTATATACTGAAAGAACATTTGTCCTAACAGCACAACTGTAATTAAATTGCATTACAGTATATTAAAGGACAGTAAAAAAGGAATATGGCTAGAAGAAATTCTGTATTTTCTATGCATAAACACAGAGATTTAAAAACACCATAACTCTAATGATTCAGGCCTTTTTTATATGTCCTCAGCAGCTCCATATCTTGGCTATTGTTAGACCATCTTTTCAGGATCAGTGACCTTTGTGCCCCAAAGCACTAAAATAAACGACCCCTTATTTCTTGTATTATGCCTATATCAGTCGCTTCTCATTTGAGTTCAGTCTGATAATTGAAACCTGGAAGGCAAACTTTCTTTCCAATTGACATCCTACTATGTAATCATTCCCTAAAAAAGATTATTCTGCTTCTTTTCTCATATACATTTTGTGTGTCATATTTTGCTTATTATTTTCTTAATTTCAAACTTGAGCCACTTTCAGAAAAAAAGGGGGAGGGGGGCTGAACTTGAAAGATTATTTATAAAACTTTTAAAGCCAAAGTAAAGTATGTTCACATTTTATGTGTGGTGCCTGATATACAGCAGTAATTTGCAGCAAGTTCACAGCTGGGAGTTTTCTGCCTTTGTGCTCCAGACTTTTCTGCCATCGTTGTTATTGTTTCAAATTCTGAAAATGTTTTACACAAATTTTCAAAGCACAACATTTAGACAATGATAAATTAATGCCATGAATGATATAAACTCTGTTAAAAGACTTTACAGGATACAGCCTGGGAGAGCAGCACATTTCCAGCTGTGTATCTTTTTGAGGATGAAGTGGAAATGAATGTTGTCTGGAATTTAACTAGTAATTATTTTCTTTGATTGTGAAGGTTTTCTCTTCTTTTTTCTCAAATTAGGTAAAGCTAATAATCGCTATGATTATATTTCTTAAATACCTCCTGCTTTGTTTAATGAAGCAGTGACACAAACATATATATTTAAGGAATACAAAAGTACACTACTAGTTTATATAAAAGATCATAGTAATTCCTGTAATTGGCAGTAATTGCTGCTGTGAAGGGAGTTTCAGAATATTATTTGTATTGGACTCATTTACTGTAATGTAAGTTACCCCATAGAACTGATATTCATAGTGATCTATAGCCTTTCATGCATTGTGTGCTGTTCATAAATCCTTACTCAGATTGAGGTCCTCTGCGTGACTGGCCTTTATATTCAAAGGATTTGATCATTTGCATGCCACTTGCACCTATATGTAATATTAGGCATTAAGTTTGCCCAGGAGCAGTAACCCAGGGCAACCAATTAGATGCTTGCATTTAAACAGGTGACTAGTAAAGTATATCTGCTGATTGGTTGCTATGGGTTATTGCCCCTGGGCAAACTTTGTGCCTTTTATTACATTACCCCATAAGTGTTCTAAATATTCACAACAGTGATTTGTAATCGTGTAATAAATTAAAAGTGATCTGATCAAGTTACAACAAAACAACACTTGGATTATTTCATTATAATGGAGTCTATGGGAGTCGGCCATTCCGTAATTCAGAGCTTTCTGGATAACGGGTTTCTGGATAAGGGATTCATTATGTATCATCCTCTTACCATTATATTACTATATAATGCCCTCCAAATGTCAATATTGATTTGTTCCTTTATTCCAGTGCTGTCCAATTTCTGTGGTACCGTGGGCCAGAAACTTTCTGACGTCCATGGTGGAGGGCCGATAATATACAAGTCTTATATGAAATGTTTTATAAGATATAGTGTTTTACATCTGCTTTTCTTGTCCTGAATGTGTTTTCTTATGTTATTTAATGTTGGGGTGTATTTTATGGTGTTTGGCTTTTAATTTAATGGCATTTTGCTAATATTTTAAGCAACTGCAAACACTTGAGCCAAATGAATTTGCATCATTAGAAACAAAACAGCCCAAAGGCTGCAATACACTGAATTTGAAAAAATGTTAAATAAACATCTCTACTGATACACAATTAATATCAATTAACATTGATGTAAGACTATAAATCATCATTCACACAGTTCATCCTAATACAAGATTAAGTAAAGACATTAAATCATGAAACTATTCACAAAATGCATTACTTGTAGCAACGTTAGTATACGATCTTAAGATCTGCAAGCTGAATTGATGATGCAAATAAAAAACAATTTTAAGGTTATAAACAAAAGAAACAATGTAATATCAGTAAAAATGTGAATATACTATATGAAAATAAAAATGTGAATATACTAGTGAATATACTAGTGAAGCTTGCCATTGAAAATGACTGAAACAGCCAAAGACCAAAATGGATAAATAAGCAACCTAAAATGCATCTTAATTTGCTGTATATACAATCAACAGTTAAACAGGTAAAGAGCCAAAGTAAATATGCAAATTGGTTGCAATATGATTTTATATGCCACCAATTCATATTGTTGGCACAGAAGTGCACAAAAACAATTCACACTAAAGGCCACAGTAAATTTTGCAATCAATTTCACAATTGAAATAGACATGCTTCAACTAATATTCTAATAATATAAAAAGCCTGAAATTAAGCCATAAGGTAGTTCTAAAAAATACAAAATACAAGTAGTCTGTGGAACAATAACTCAACTACACATAAAATGTTATGTCAAAGGCTTTATGTAGTCCATTTGGATATCTTATTTCTAGAGTAAAAAGCCAAATCACTTCCCTCTGTAACAATCTGGAGAGTAGTTTGCCACCTCACTTTGAGGCAAATATACGTTCTATGCCCTGTAACTGAAGAAAAGAAGCCTCACCACCACTACAGTCTTCAAGATGTTTTGAGATGGTAGAAGCTTGTGACTGGGAGATAGGATGATCAATATGCTCCCTCATACAATTTTTGTGGGGTCTTGTGGTGCAACCTACGTATTGCATATTGCATTTCAAACAAGTGAGCAAATATACCACACTTGCAGTGTAACCATTGATGTAATTATTGATCTTATGCACTTTAGTCATAACATTGATCCTACTTTATTTAGACACATGTACATGAGTCCACAAGACACACCTCCTAGCTACTTTTAGCTACCAGATATGCTAAACTGCGTGTCCCTTCATGACTCTTGGGTCCCAACACTTGGAGATAATACATTAGTAAAGGTGGCAGCTTGACATACAACATACTTACACCCATCATGACAAACCTCTCTCAGTTTGTCTCCTCTGCAAGGTTTTTTTAGTGGTTTTTATTTTTGCTGCTGACAAACACCACCTTGTTTTTTTTTATTGTACATGTAACTTTTTGAGTCATATCACTCTACTAAAAAGAGCTGGATATAATTGCAACTGGAAGTATTATTAGGGTGGCTTCTAGTTGAAGATCTGTGCCCTCCTGACTTAGAACCTCTCTCAGTTTGTCATCTCCTGACAAAATGGGCAAAATACAAATACTCTTGATGATGCCCTTCACTTGCTGGTATTGTCTACTATACTACTACTACTGGTTAAAGGGGATCCATTGGTAGGTATCATTTAATTGCCTCATGGTTTCATTGTGATAATCCTTGAAATTTAAAAACCACCTTTATCAGCCTTACGAATAACCAAAGCTGGATCAGCTCTTAGCATTTAAGAGCAAGTTGACCTTAGCAGAAGTTTACCTAAAACTGGTGGTGGTGGGGAAAATAACCTTAGTACCTTAATACAATGCAAAAAGCCATATACTGAAAAATGAAGAGTCTTCAGAAACAGTAAAGTGAGCTCCAGGTACAATATGTGGGCCTTAGCAAGTATGTATTTTAAAAACACTTTAACTTTAAATATACATCATTTATATATTTTGCCTATTTTGATTCTACTTTAACTGTGATTTCATTATGTTTCTTGCATAATACAAATGGTATCTTATGGTATATAATTTCAAGACGTAATTGTGACAATCAGGTGATAAGAACAAAGCCCTAAGGGCTGAGGTGGGACTGTAATACCAGAAGAAGTTACTTTGTATAATAATTTATCCATGCATTTATGGCTACCCTTAACTCCATATCTTGGTCATTATCAGTGTTTGGAATTCAGAGGTTTGCAACACAATATGAAAAGCACTTATGCAAGACAGATTGCTCCTCATGATTGTACAGCCTTATAGCAAAAACAGGGCAGTTTTTGTAATTTATTTAAACATAATGAGCACAATCACTTGGGGCACATAGTTATCATGATCATTATATTATTTGATCATATTTAAAATGTATTATACAGTGTGTTTATTATAATGTATACAGATGACACTATCATTTATTTCACAGTGGATTTCACCTCAAATTTAAACCACTTACTAAAACACAAAATAATCTACAGAAAAGAATATACACCCATTCATATATAAACAAGTCCTGATTAATACATATACTGCTTTATTGTTGCATGATACAGACTTGCAAGCAGGAAGGCACTTATGGCAAACACAAAAACACAAGTGTAAATAATTCAAAGGATGACCCACATGAAATAAGGGCACTTCTGCATAATAATCTATTAATAATTCCAAAGTGAAAAGCAGAGTCCGTGTACTATGAAATCCTTGGGATTAGGTAGAAACCGGATACACAGTTGTGTTATTAAACAGTCAGCTTATAGTTTGGAGAGGTTTATCAGATGAATGATGTGTAACTTTGAGCTGGTCTTTTTTTTTTTTTAAAGGTAAGTTTTATTTTGCTTTAACTCGTTAACATAGACAATACATTACATTGCAGACAATTTCACATGTGTTCAGATAGCCTTATGAAAGCACGTATTAACTATGAACATGAGATGACAGTCATTGCCAACAGATTCAGAAGGACACTTCAGGAATTTTATTCCGGGTCAGAGGTTTGTTTTAGTGGGGTCCACATACCGTGTTTGAACGGTCCTAGCAGCTAGTTAAGGGGGTATTACCAGCTTGATCTAGCTATGGGAGGTTTGGGTCTATCTCGCACCATGGGCCCCAGATTTTATCAAATTTGGCTGGAGCTCCTCTGACTTCATATGTAAGCTTGTAAAGGGGTATTATCTTATTGACTAGTTGTATCCAAGCTCTAAGAGAGGGTGGAGTATTGCCCATCCAGTGTAGAGCTATAGATTCTTTCACGTAGAATAATAGGATTCTATAGCAGAGCCGCGGATATTTAGCCGGTATGGTTTCCTCTAGTACTCCTAGCAGGCAGACAGTTGGGGTTATTATTCTAGGGAAATCCAGATTATCCGCTAGGTAATTTACCACTTGTGTCCAGAAACCTAGGACATATTGGCATTCCCATATTAGGTGGAAAAAGTCAGCTGCTGGTTAGTGATGGGCGAATTTATTCGCCAGGGGCGAATTCGCGGCAAATTCCCTCGATTCGCCGCTGGCGAATAAATTCGGAAACGACGCGACGCGATTGACGCGACGTGCGTCGGAAACGACGGGAGATTCGCCCATCACTACTGCTGGTATTTGACACCTGGGGCAGAGGTCCGAGGTAGTTCGACCCATTTGTCTGAGACATGTAGGAGTGATATACACATGGTGCATGATTTTATATTGTATAAGCTTATCTTTTAAAGAGATAAGGCCCAAGTATATATTCTCTGTTGCTTCCTCCCAATCTTCATGTTCTAAACCCACAATTTTATTAGCCCATTATTCCAGTTCTATAGCAAAAGGTTTTGGGCCAGACAGGAGTAGATTTTGATATATACGGGACATTCGTTTTTTAGGGGAAGGGTCGTGCAGGATTTCGTCTAGGACAGGGTAGGTTTGCTGGGGGGTAAGGGTGTTAAATTCGATGTGAAATGTATGCTTCAACTGGAGGTAGCGAAAGTTCAGTATTTGCTCTGGTTGGAACTTCTGCTGCAGTGTTAGAAATGTAGGGAAAGTGTTGTTGTCTAGGAGGTCATTTAGGTTTTTGATACCCCGGATTGGCCAGTAGGTAGGATCTTGTTGGGACCTAAATTGGGGTAGATATGAGTTCTTCCACAGTGGAAGGTGGGGGGACATCAAGGGTGGTTTGCAGCCCATGATCTTAAGGGCCACTCCCCAAGCCCTGTGGGGTGTAGTTAGAGTGGTTGGTAGGGGGTTGGAGTCTTTAATGTGACGATATGGGAAGTTGAGGAGGCTCTCCCATGAGGATAGAAGAAGTGCTTGCAGTTGCGAGTTGGGTTGTATGGGTCAGGGTTAAAGCACCAGTGAAGGTAATGGATCTGTGAGGCTAAATAATACAAATGGAAGTTGGGGAGGGCTAGTCCACCCTCTTCGCACGGTGCACACATCGTGGTCCATGCATTTCTTGGTTCTTTGTTATTCCAGAGGAAGGGGATCAGGATTTGGTTTAGTTTCTTGAAGTAGTTTTCGGGGAGGTATAGTGGCGCATTGTGGAAAAGGTAAAGAAACTTAGGAAGGTAAATCATTTTAATAATGTTCACCTTACCCCATAGGGAGAGAGGGAGCCTAGTCCATCTATTCAGAGTAGTGGATAGAGTGGTAAGTATTGGGTCTAAGTTTAGGTTTGTGTATTTGTTTACATCACAGTGGATTACTATTCCCAGATATTTGAATTGGTCAGCCCATTTCAGAGGAGTTGTCATTGGTAGAGATCGGGGTTGATTAGAGTCTATGAGGAAAAGGACTGATTTCTCCCAGATAATGCATAGGCCAGAAAATGTACCAAAGTGGTTAACTAGTTCAAGGAGAGCTGTGAGGGATTCATTGGGGTCGGCTAGGTATATCAGGAGATCATCAGCAAAGAGGGAGACTTTTTCCTGTATGTTGCTGTAGGTAAGGCCTTTTATTTGTGGGGACTTCCTGATTAGTATTGTTAGGGGTTCGATAGCTAAGGCGAATAGGACTGGGGAGAGAGTGCAGCCCTGTCTCGTTCCTCTGTTCAATGGAACGGTATGGGATGTTAGGAGCTGGTCTTTTTTAATATACCTTTTAAAATCTTTAGGGCGAGACAGTTGCAAAGAGCTAGGGACAAAAATGGACACAAATCAGCATATTTTCATCAATATGCTAACGGAACCCTGGAAGTAACCCATCCTCATGGCGGTTTATAATTCCAGTGATCCCTTGCATCCTTGTGTCACATACTTTGCATCTTGCATGCGATTGTACAACTACATTACCCAGTTGCCTACAAAGAATGTATCTCTTACATGCTGGTAGGCAAAGGCTCTAACTACCAAGTAAGGAAAGCCCTGGAGCTATTAATGCAGGGGCTGCATGACAAGGGATCCAAATGACCAGCAGCCAGTGGTTTATAGTTATAGACTGGCAAAATCAGATGTAGCTGTGAGTGGGTTGTAAGTGGGTGAGAAGGAATAAGTTAAGGCAGGGAAATGCCAGGCTGGGGGGGGGGGGAAAGAGAGGGATGTGATATCAGGGGAATGAGCACTTCACTTCCTTATCTTCTGAGCAGGTAGAAAACTGAGACAGAACTCTCTCTGTAATATAATGTTAATAGTTGCAGTATATACCCATTAACTCCTCAGTAAACTGCTGGCTTTATGGGGTAGAACTATTTGGGCAGGTGTTTGTTAGTTTTTTGCTGTTTAACAACAGTTAATCTCACTGAGGCAGCATGGAAGTCAGCCTGGGCCCAACAGGCACCCTCTTTGGGTTATGTGCATAGGGTGTTAGTTCTGATGTGTTTATCATGGAATATGTGGCAGAGCTCTCTCTTTTACATAAGGTTATTAGCTGCAGTATATACACATTCACACCCCACTATACTGCTAGCTACCATTTATTAGCTGTTTTACAGCAATCAGTCACACTGTAGTCATTCAGTCAGCATGGCCCCAAAAGAGTACCCTCTGTATTATATAGAAATCCTATATATATATTATATATATATTATATATATTATATAGAAATCCTATAAATATTATATAGAAATAGAGCTGCTGCAACTAATTATACAGGATACAGAGAACTGTAGTTGTAGTTTACAGAGATGGTGATGGGACTTAGTCAGGAATAGGACAAAGCTGGAATACAGTAATTTTTCTGGGTGTTGCTTTCAGAAATTGGCACATTGTATGGTATTTCTATAGGTACAGTTACTTGATTCAGCAACCTATTATTAGATTCTGACCTCTATTTTGCTGTGCTTTATTGAGTTACTGATTTCAGCTCCTGGACTGATTTCAGCTTAGAGGACAATCCTCTGCTACTGCAGATGGAACCTACATATAAAATTATTATTTTCATAGAGCTTAGTTTTGAGGTCTGGGCAGAAATCAATTGGAGCACAGGGCTCCACAGCATTGAAGGGCTGCTGGAATGTGGGGCTCCACAGCATGGAAGGGCTGCCGGAGCGAGGGGCTTCACATCGTTGTAGGGCTGCCAAAGTTTGTTGCTCCACAGTGTGGAAGGCTACTGGGCTGCGAGGCTCCACAGTGTGGAAAAGATGACGGAGCGAGGGTCTCTACAGCGTGGTTGGGCTGTTGGAGTGAAGAGCTCCACCACGTGGAAGGGCTGCCAGAGTGCTCGGCTCAAGATCGTGGAAGGGCTGCTTGAGCACTGGGCTCCACAGCATGGAAGGGCTTCAGGAGTGTGGGGCTCCATGCCCTGAAAGGGCTTCAGGAGTACAGGGCTCCATGCCCTGAAAGGGCTATCGGAGTGCAGGGCTCCACATCATGGTTGGGTTGCTGGAGCACAGAGCTCCACAGTGTGGAAGGGCTGCCTGAGCATGGGCACCACAGTGTTGAAGGGCGGTCAGAGCATGGGTCTCCACAGCATGGAAGGGCTGTCAGACAGTGGGACTCCACAGCGTGTTTGGGCTGTCAGAGCACAGGTCTCCACAGTGTGTTTGGGCTGTCGGAGCACAGGTCTCCACAGTGTGTTTGGGCTGTCGGAGAACAGGTCTCCACAGCGTGTGGAGGCTATCGGAGTATGGATTCTCCACAGCATGTTTGAGCTGTAGGAGCAAGGAGTCTCCACAGCGAGGTTGGGTAGTCGGAGCAGATGGGTAGTAATGGTAAGTGGTTAGTTGACATTACCCTCTGAGCCAGTTAAAAACGGCTGGAGGGGGGTCTTTATAGAGCGGATGCGCTGCTATGGAAAGAAGCATTGCAAGTCATTGTTGAAAGTTGGGCAGGGACAGCTGAGTGCCCCCAGATCAGATGGGCAGGCTGACCTGCACTCCATTGTTATTAAAAGAAGGGTACGTTGGTATCTGGAATGGAATCAAATTGCCTACCATGTTAGTGTCATAGTCCACAACTTGGGAAGAGTAAATAGTGATTTGAAGCATGATTTTTTAGGTCATGTCTCCTGGCCAAGGGAATGTGTTAGCAGTTTTGGTTTTTTGTGCTCATCCAGTTCTTTAGCAGTGAACTATTTGGGCTGATATGTCAGGCAACCTAGTAGGAAGTCAGCTTTGCTATAACCTGTCCAACATTCACAGGGGGTAGCTGGCTATGCTGGCAATTGCACATGGTCATAGATAGTGATGGGCGAAACGGCCGTGTTTCGCTTCGCCGAAAAATTCGCGAATTTCCAGAGTAATTTTCTGCCGATTCGCGAAACGAGTCGCGTCATTTTTGGCGCGTCGCGTCGTTTCCGACGCGTCGCTTTTGCGCGTCGTTTTTGCACGGCGAATTTTTTTGGCCGAATTTTTTTGCCAGTTTCGCGAATTTATTCGCCAGCCCCCTGGCGAATAAATTCGCCCATCACTAGTCATAGATTATTTAAACGTATTTCAATGAAGGAATGCATTTAGTTATGTTTTGCATACCTACGATATTTAGAAGAAAAAAAATATATATATATGTATGTTCAATAAGGTTAATGGCTAATTTTATTCCATCCTGTGGTACAGAGTGTGTGATACAAATGAAAAAGTTGGATATTATGCTAATATTACATTTTCATTATTTTTCTATGTTTTATTAACTAATAACCAATAGTTATAAACTTATGGTGGGGACGAAACCAACTGAAGGTTACCAGTTGGGCTCGTTGTGTACTGCACAGGTAAATTTAGAAGAGGGAAAAGGAGGTTCACTCCTGTGAATGCACAGTGGGTTGATTGATACCCAAGCTACTACTGGTTGTGCTAGATGACAGCCTGCTTGGATTGCCTATCATCGACACACTGCAGATTCCGGACCGACAGCAGGGCTGCTGAACCTCTCTCATGGTATGAGATGCAACTCCTGCTTGTAGCAGTGTGTGGGGCCATCCTCTCTGTAGGTAGAAGCAGCCTAATACTCAGTGGTGGATATAATGACAAAGTGCTGATCTCAAGTGAGGAACGGCAGAGCATAGTAGCAATCTCTGGAATTCTGGCTTTGAATATTGCCTTGGGGTGAGGCTTGCAAGGTCCTATTTATTTGATAAAATGTGAATAAATGCTGTCTCCATTTTTACCATTTCTGGCTCCTAGGGTTTCATTACGGTATGTAACAATGGGGTTCAATGGGATAGCTGAAGGCGAAGGGTCAATTTATGAGTCCCCTTGTCATATAACAGGTTCTTTGGCAGTCAATGTATCTTTCTGACTGGCAGCTTTTAGTGCTGCAGCAAGGAGTCAAAGGCAATGACAATAAGCCAACTGGTCCACTATAGATTAAAAAAAGTTGAGTACTCAGTGGTCCCTAAGATCCTCCTTCCTAAAACATTTTGTTCAATTGTGTGCAGCGTGCTTCATCAAGTTGTGGCATCTCAAGGCATTTCTCTTTTTTTAACTCGATAAGCAATTACTTTTACAGGGTAACACCTACATGCTAACCCAGGAGCCTGCTTGTATCTAACTAAAAACAACCTCCAATTATTTAAATGTGCAAATATATATAAATATATACAGATGTGTGCAAGTCGGTCCTTATGCATCCTGTCTAAAATTATTAAATACTTATTAAAGTGCATAATATCATTAAATTACAATAATTTCTTAAAATTTACTGCATATATATATCTATATCTATCTAGCTATCTATTTAGCTATCTATCTATATACTAATACCTATATATCTTTATAAATAAATTCATAAACATAAATACATTAAAGCATGTCTCCTTCAAAATTATCATAAAATGTATTTGGCACAGATCACAGGTTGTAAACCTTTTGTACGAGTTCTTCATAATGCTGGCAGGGATTTTTGCACACTCATCCTTGCAGATCACTTCTTATTCCCAGATCTTCTTGGCCCATCTTGCATATTTAAGATCTATTCACAGATTTTCAATGATATTTCAATGATATCAAGGGAAAGTGAGGTCCATTCTAAAATATTTACTTGTTTTCCTTCATGTTATACTGTAGGAGCCAGATCCCCTTTTCATCTTCATGACTGTTTCATATATGCATCAAGAATTTCCTGATATTCATTGGGATCCATTCTTTTTTCTGCACATACAATGTTTCCTGTGACACTGACACAACCCCAAACCATAACGGATCCACTCCATGTTTTTTTTCTCCATCAATCGTTTTTTGCATACCTCAGAAAATGATGTTTGCTAAGTGGTTGCAAGTAAGGCTTTCTCCTGCAGATCATATTTGTGCAAGTACCCCTATCTGCAGGTCTTTTGCAGTCATATGCATTTCTGGTCAGCATATAAGCAGTTCTAGCCTTGACTGATAATTCTGGATGATATGGACAATGGATATTGTGAGCTGGAAAATTTTGCAATCTTTTTAAGTCTTCACTTACTTTGTAAGCAACAATCAGCTTAATTTTCTGATAGTCTGTTGCTTAGAGGAGCCATGGTGGTGACATGGCAGTGACAGCCCAAAGTTTGGGGTGCCTTGATATTTACAAATATGTCTTTTTTTAACACACTCATTCCTTTTAATATTTAACTTTTAATATTCAACTTAACTAAATATGCCATTTGTCCAGGTGTGCCTAACTTTTGCTCTCAACTCCATATAGGGTATTAAATGGCAGGCAATTTCTGGCAGGAATAAACTGAAACTCTTTTTTGGTAACATTGTAAAGGGTGCAAAGCTTGCTGAGGTTTAGAGACTCAGAGCAACCAATCATATGTTTGCTTTCAAGATAGTAACCAGTATTTGGTCCCTGTAGATGAATAAACATGTATCAAAAGTTGCATCTTACTATGTCAACCCCTCCCCAACTGCTAAAAATGTGTCAGAAACACTGTGCTGGTTTGTTTGTGAAGATTCTCATTCATCCAGGGCATGGTATATCTGTAGAAATAAATCAAATCAACTGGACTTGCTGTATTTTTTTTCCTTGAAGACACTTCACCAGTCATCCAACTGACTTTCTCAATTCAGAATAACTTTTAACTATGGTCTTTTTTCAGGGCTATATCCTCTGGAATGTTTTTTTAACCATGCATTTTGCCTTTAGCTGATTTTTTTTTTTTTTTTTTAAACTGTGACAAAAATTTGCAGAGATACAAAATTCACCAAGAAAACACCCATTCACTTCAATGCATTTGGAGTGCAAAAAAAATACCAATTTACAATGCACTTGGAGTGAGGAAAAACCTGAAAAAAATGCCCATTGACTTTAAATCAGTGAGAAAACACAACCATTGACTATATTTGGAGTGATAAAAAGTGTCCACCGATTTTAATGCAATTGACGTGAGAAAATATAATTTGCTACAAAAAATAAACTTAATGCGTTTTGCTAATTTTACATTATTTCACCATTTTTCCAGAAGTTTTGTGAATTTGTCAGAGATTTGCTCACTAGTGAGTATAAAATTGTACAGAAATAGCATATGAAAACTCTCAGACACTAACCGTTTTCTTATTTTCTTTACATTTTATTGCATTATTACAGTTTGTAGTGGTTTATCAAAATATAGTAATTCAAACTATATACTATATGGTGTCTCAAGCAGGACTGCAGAGTATTCAGTGTGCCTGCATTCATGCAGAGTTCCTCAAACTGCAATACTCCAGTATAAAAAAATATTGGGAACTTCCTTGTAGAGTAAAATATTTAATACATTTAATAATTTAATATTTAATACATTAAAAAGCACAAGTGGCTGCTTTTCAGGAACACCCCTTAATCATAGGCTGTGTCCAATATTCTTTCTTTTTTGTCCTAGGTCATTATGCCACTAACAGTTTATATCATTGCCAATGTTTTCCTAAGTATTTTCCTGCGTCTTTGGTTTTTCAGTTTTTGGAACATGACCCCTTATTTTATTACTATTCATACTCATACATATCTTACCTCTGTATGCTCTCTTCCAAGCTATAAACAACAATTTCTAAGCCCATCCTGATAAGTTTTGTCTTTCAGACTACAGTCTCTGTTTTTCCAAGTTTGAGTTGAATTTAGCAGATCATTTACATATACAGTACATGATGTGTCTAGGGAAGCATTTTAGACTGTAGCTGGTCCCTTTGGGTAGTTGGCTATTGTAAAATATGGAAGGCATTCAGTTGTATGTGAGTATTAGTAACAAAATATCTGAAATTACACAGTGTATAGGACAAACATTAAGAAATCTGTTGCTGAGGTTTCACATGAAACAGAATCCACAGTGAAACCTGAGTGCAACACTTGTGCAACACGATCAATATTACAGCATTGCTATGACAGGTATTATTTGAATGCTATTGTGAGAGTCTGATGAATAGAATAAGTGAATCAAGGAACCCACTGTCTGACAATTATTTTTTAAAGAATAAAAGCAAAAAAAAATAGATAAAATCAGATATTACTACACTGCATATACCTAAAATGTAGGTACTCCTTATTTGTTAAAGGGGTCATACATACATAGTAACATAGTAAGACTGAAAAAAGACACACGTCCATCAAGTTCAACCTCTTAACTTTTTTTTTTAAACTGCCTAACTGCTAGATGATCCAGAAGAAGGCAAAAAACCCATCTGAAGCCTTTAAAATTAGCTTCAGAGGGGGAAAAATCCCTTCCTGACAAATGGCAATCGGACTAGTCCCTGGATCAACTTGTACTATGAGCAATCTCCCACAACACTGTATTCCCTCACTTGCTAAAAAGCCATCCAACCCCTTCTTAAAGCTATCTAATGTATCAGCCTGTACAACTGATCAGGCCCGGACTGGCAATATGTGGGTTAGGGCAAATGCCAGATGGGCTGCTATAAGGTCCCATAAAAAAGGGAAACCGAACCTGGTTAGGGTGAGAAGGACTGAAAGGAGCCAAAAAGCCCTTCACAAGCAATAGCATGCAAAGTAAAGCCTTCTGAAATCAGAAGGTATTTACATGTCTCATGCCATACATATAGCACTGCCTAGATATCAAAAATGAGAGTTTTTTTACTCCCATAATGCATCATGGGCGGAGACATGTAAATCACTCCATGCTAAGGTCCCATAGAAAGTCAGTATTTAGTGGGCTGGTGGGGACTGTTTGGGCCTCTATGTGAGCTGATTGGGCCTCTGTGCACCTGAAATGCCAGGGCCTATTTTGATTCTCAGTCCAGTCCTGCAACTGATTCAGGGAGAGAATTCCACATGTTCACTGCTTTCACTGTAAAAAACCCTTCCGAATATTTAGGCGGAACCTCTTTTCTTCTAAATGGAATGGGTGACCTTGTGTCAGCTGGAAAGACCTACTGGTAAATAAAGCATTAGAGAGATTATTATATGATCCCCTTATATATTTATACATAGTTATCATATCACCCCTTAAGCGCCTCTTCTCCAGCGTGAACATCCCCTATAGAGTTCTTGGATCTTTAATTTTTGGCTACTGATCTCCAACACTTCAATGGGTTGGACAAATCTAAATAGCACTAAATTGTTAGTATCACTTTAACAGAAAAAGGAAATACGTTTTTGTGCAGAGATCTTTCTAATAGTGATGGGCGAATCTCCCGAGATTAGCTTCGCCAAAACGGCGAAAAATTCGCGAAACGAGTCGCGGGACGATTTTGTCGCGCGTTGCGTCAATTTTGTCACGCGTCTGTCGCGCGTCGCGTCAACTTTGACGCGCCGCGTCGTTTTCGGCGCGCGTCGCGTCGTTTTCGGCGTGCGTCGTTTTCGGCGCTTCGCGTCAAAAACGACGCGCGACTGACGCGCGACTCGTTTTCAGCGAATTTTCGACAAGCGAAATTTCGCTGGTGATTCGCGAATCGCGGGAATTCGCCGCGAATTCGACCTAGGCGAATAAATTCGCCCATCACTATTTTCTAAATGTTACTGAAGAACTGAATCCGACTTATGCGACTAGAGGTTCCATGTATAATGGTTTAGGTTATGCTCTCTCATTTATGGTTGACAATAGTAAGGTATTAAATTGAAAGTATTCTGTACTGGATCTGTTTGAATGCTTAGAACCTGACAATTTCCAAATAGGTAGATCTCTCTACCTTAAATCAACTAAAACATTTAAACTTTAAATAAACCTAACAGGATTTTTTGCTTTTTGCCACCAATACTGTATTAACGTATGCATTTTATTTTGTATAAGGTACCATTTTAAAATGGACTTTATTGGCATTTCCATAATTTGGAGCTTTCCAGATTTCTAGATGAGGGATCCCATACATGTAAATTTAAAAAATACAGTGAACAATCTATGTTATAAAACTATAATAAGATTATATGTGGTCTCTGGCTATGGCTTCCCATAGTGATGGGACAAATGAATTCGTCAGATGTGAATTTGTGGCAAATTTCAGTGTGAAAAATTAGACCAGAATTTTTTGACGCAGAGGATTTTTCACGGGTGAATTCTCACAAATTCATTTCACCAGCGGCGAAACAGTGGAAATCACTGCACATTCACGTCTGACAAATGTATTCACCTATCACTATAGTCATACGCAATAAAAACTGTAGTGCGTCAAAATTGTTCCAACACCCATTTGACTTTAATGCATATTGACAAAATAACTGTGCATATAAAAATTGCTGCAGACATCAAAATTCACACACGTGAAAATAATTTTGACGCCTATTGACTTCAATGCATTTTGCAACAGGACTAAATTCGCCCATCACTAGTCCTCTTGAGATCCAGCAGCTCTGGTCAGCTCAATTTGGCAAAGTATCCTGGTTGGTAATATTTCTTTATGGGCACTCTAAGTAATTCAGTGAATTTCCAATAAACAAAAAACTGTCTTTAAAAAGATTCCCATTGTTACTGCATGCAAAAATATACATTTTAAATGTGCATAATACAGCAAATAATATGTATTTTACAGCTTATAATAATGATGAAGTATAACAACCAGTTATAGATTTTAGCAAATAGTAATTATAACAATAATGTATACTTTCCAATTCTAGATTTAGATCTTATTTGGAAACCCGTTATCCAGAAAGCTTCACTTACATGAAGGCTATCTCCCATAGACTGATCCAAGCTATAGAATGATCCTTTATCCAGAAAACCCCAGGTCTTGTATAACAGGTCCTATACCTGTGATAGTAATACTAATTACTTTAATTTACCAAATATAGATTTTGAAAATATGAATATTAATGATACAATAGCAATATTAATATCAAGCATGCTTATCATTATGTGATGATATACTATAGGAATTCTGACTTTAAAGAACATTGTAATATTTAAGAGTTTATTCATTTTATCAAGCCATAAAAATAACTAATTTGTGTTCAAATTGACTTTAAAATTCAAAGAGCACACAATATATGCTGTCTATTGCCTCCATGCAGCTAGATCTCTATGAAAGCAATATGTAAACTAATTCTTCATTAAAAAGTTATGTTTAAGTCAAGGTTCTCAGCGAGCTAATTTTACTCTTTAACAAAGCCCAGTTTCAAGCTATTCTTGTTAACTATCCACCCACCTTCCTTTCCTTCAGCACCTCTGATTTTAGATAGGGGGTTCAATTACAGCTCTTTATTTCATAGTATTTTCATCCTTAGATCTCTTCAAACAATATAGTCTGTTTTAGTCCGTTGAAATGCATGTGCTCTGTGATATTTAGGATACCAAAAGAAAGCAATGCCATTAAAGGGAAACCTTTGTTCTGTGTGTCCATAAATGCACTTTACATTGGTCAGTGTTTAAAAACACTCTTTTAAATGTTCATCAAGAAAGCAAAGTAAGATTTTCATCAGTGAAACTGAATTGTGCACATTCAGAGTTAAAAAAACGGTTGGTTTTGGATCATTTATATGGTCCATTTTGTAATTCAAGGATGTGACTGATAAGAGCATTTCAATGCTTTCATTGTCTATAAAGATTTGAAAAAGTATATGGCCAATTACAAAGATAATAAATTCAGACAAAATGTTCACTGAGGCAAGAAATAATTTAATTGGAACACAGATGAATTGTTTTTGAATTATAGATGATCATAATGTATTTAGCATATTTTTTTAACAAGCAGCATTGACATGTCATGAAAAGGAAAAATACATATTTATAAACAAGCAACAACAAGTGCAATGCCATCAGGCTTTAAGAGATACAAGAACACTTCCTTGACAAAAAAGAAGTGTGTGGATTATACATCTATTGTCTATTCCCCCATGAATTTCCTGACCTTCCATACCTTGTGGCAGCTTTTTAGGAGGGTGTTTAGACAGTCCAGTGTCTCTCGCTCCAAAACTTTGTCACATGATGGCATGTTGCAAATATAAAGATAGGGTCTATTAGACTTGTTCTTCAAATAATATATTTATAGAGGCTAAAAAAGAAGTCAGATCCTCCCAGAGTTGTGTGAGATTACAAGAATGGATATTCCATCTTCAGGTGAAGAAGTAGTTTCTTGATGTAAATAATATCTAATAGTTGATTGAATAGTT
Organism: Xenopus borealis; assembly: GCA_024363595.1. NCBI lineage: Eukaryota > Metazoa > Chordata > Amphibia > Anura > Pipidae > Xenopus > Xenopus borealis. Next base: position 102,263,304 of record CM044439.1, read on the forward strand.
AGCTTAAAGAAAGGCTTAATGATTTGTAACTAATAAGCACATTAATATTATTGATTCTTATAATGAGCGGTTGTCATAGGGAATGGACTGATTGTTTTACTGGAGAATGAAATGGATTATTGTGACATCCATTTTTTTATACTGAAACTGAAATAAAGACTAGTTATTACAGTACATGAAATAACTAAAAGACACCTCTTCCTAAAAAATCGAGTAAATGTACATGTGTACATATTCAAATATAGTCATATGAAAACGTTTGGGAACCCCTCTTAATTCTTGGGATTTGTGTTTATCATTGGCTGAGCTTTCAAAGTAGAAACTTCCGTTTAATATATAGCATGCCTTATGGAAACAGTAGTTTTTCAGCAATGACATAAAGTTGTATTAGTATTGGATTAACAGAAAATATGCAATGTGCATCATAAAAAAATTAGACAGGTGCATACATTTGGGCACCCCAACAGAGATATTATATCAGTACTTAGTTGAGCCTCCTTTTGCACATGTAACAGCTGCTAGACACCTCCTATAGCCTTGAGTGATGAGTGTCTGGATTCTGGATGGTGGTATTTTTGTCCATTAGTCCATACAAAATCTATCCACTTCAGTTAATGTTGATGGCTGCCGAGCATAGACAGCCTGCTTCAAATCATAGATTTTTGATTATATTCACGTCAGGGGACTGTGAGGGCGATTCCAGAATATTGTATTTCTCCCACTACATAAATGCCTTTGTAGATTTTGAAGTGTGTTTAGGGTCATTGTCTTGTTGGAATATCCAACCCCTGTGTAACTTTGTGACAGATGCCTGAAAATTATCCTGAAGAATTTGTTGATATTGGGATGAATTCATCAGACTTTTGACTTTAACAAGGGCCCCAGTCCCTTAACTAGCCACACAGTCCCCACAGCATGATGGAACCTCCACAAAATTTGACAGTATGTATCAGATGTCTATCTTGGAATGCAGTGTTCTTCTTCTTTTTGTAGCCTTTCCCTAAACCATGATACAGATCTTTTCAGAGTTGCTTTGAGGATACCATGCTCTCACTCTTCAGAGGAGAGTCAAACAGAAGCGCAACTTGCAATTGGCCACCTTAAATACCTTTTCTCATGATTGGACACAGCTGCCTATGAAGTTCAAGGCTTATCAAGCTAATCTAACCAATTTGGTGTTGCCAGTAATCAGTATTGAGCAGTTACATGCATTTAAATTAGAAAAATTATAGGTAATTAAAGGTACCCACATTTTTGCACAGCCAGTTTTTTACATTTCATTTAAGTCAATACTGCTTCACTAAAAATGTTTGTTCAGAAAACACCCCAGTACTCAGATGTTCCTGGAAAATGAAAGACATACCACTGTTATCTTTTTTATTGAAAGTGGAGTAAATTATTATGCTGGCTGAAAGGGGTTCCCAAACTTTTTCATATGAATATACAGTACCTGCATAGAGAGCTAGCTAAAAGATAGACTACAAAGAGTGGAGCTTTGTGGAACATTTTTTAATTGGACCAGTGTTGCTAGTGGTGTACCACAGGGCTCTGTACTGGGTCCCTTGCTTTTGAACTTTCTTATTAATGACCTAGATGTGGGCATTTCTATTTTTGCAGATGATACTAAATTGTGCAGAACTATAGGTTCCACGCAGGATGATGACACTTTGCAGAGTGAGTTGTCTAAGTTGAGAAACTGGGCAGCAAACTGGAAAATGAGGTTCAATGTTGATAAATGCAAGGTTATGCACTTTGTCAAAAATAATATAAATGCAAGTTATACACTAAATGGCAGTGTGTTGGGAGTTTCCTTAAGTGAGAAGGATCTTGTGGTTTTTATATATAATTCTGGGCAGTGTCATTCTGTAGCTACTAAAGCAAATAAAGTTATGTCTTGCATAAAAAATGGCATAAACTCAAGGGTTAAAAACATAATTATACCTCTTTATAGATCCCTAGTAAGACCTCAACTGGAGTATGCAGTTCAGTATTGGACTCCAGTCCTTAGGAGGGATATAAATGAGCTGGAGAGAGTGCAAAGATGTGCACTAAACAGGTTAGAGGGATGGAAGACTTAAATTATGATGGTAGACTGTGCAGGTTGGGGGTTTTTTCTCTGGAAGAAAGGCACTTGAGAGGGGACATGATTGCACTTTACAAATACATTAGAGGACATTATAGACAAATATCAGGGGACCTTTTTACCCATAAAGAGGATCACCACACCAGAGGCCACCCCTTCAGACTAGAAGAAAATTAATTTCATTTGAAGCAGCGTAGGTGGTTCTTTACAGTGAGGACGGTGAGGTTGTGGAATACACTGCCGGATGATGTTGTGATGGCTGATTCTGTTGATTCTTTTAAGAGGGGTTTGGATGATTTTTTGGACAGACATAATATCAAAGGCTATTTTGATACTAAACTCTACAGTTAGTATAGCTACGGGCATAAAGGTTTGTATGAAAGAGTTGAGAGGTGTGTGTATATGCTGGGTTTTAATTTGGAGGGGTTGAACTTGATGGACTTTTTTTTTTACAAGTATATGTAGGGTAAATGTACTTTTCTATTATACTATCAGACTATTATCCAGGTTGCTTTAAGCACTCATTTAACTGTTATTTAGACAGTTTGTTTGACAGCGTCAGGTGAAATGTGCAGCATATTAGACAAGCTTAGAAATATTTTAGATACATCGAGAAAATAAACTAGTAGATAAAAAATACAAGACTTTAAAGGTCAACTGATTAATTCAGAAAAACACAAGGTAAAATAGATTGTTACCCCTAGATATTTTATGCTTAAATAAAATCTCCTATATTTTCCTTCACTAAAGATGGCCAGTTGATGTCATAAAATAAATTACTTTATTTAAAATATAAATATTTGATTATTCTAAGATGAATAGATCTTCAGAGTGAAATCTGGTGACACACCCACTTAGTTACTGACTGTCATGGAAAGACAATGAGGAGAGGCTGGCAGATGAAAGCCTAAATGCTGGACGTCCAGGAGTGCAGAGTCCAGATACCATACTAAGGTGAATGTGAGGTTTAATAAGCATAACATTAGGTGCAATACAGAAACAAAAATCTATTTACAGGCAGTGACTGGTAATGGCAGAGAGAGATGGGGTTCAACAACAGGTCATAAGTCAGGTCAATGGCCAGGAACCGGCCAGAAGTAAAAAAAAAAGGTAGTTCCGGGAGAGAACAAGACAGAGAGCGCTACTGGAACACAGGAACCATGCAGGGAACAAGGTTCTAGGAGGGACTCAGGAACAAGGAACCAGGCATGTATACAGGCACAGGAATCTGGAACACAGGAGCGCTAGATCACAATTATGGTGCTTAATGACCAAACAATGAGAAATGGTCAGAGGCAGGCTTATGAAAAGTCTTAATTGAAGATGAGGCACACATGGAGATAACAAGGTGGGTGGAGGAAAGGGAGCAAAAGGGATGAATACAAAAATGCACATTGGGGAACCCAAGAACAAATTGCTTCTGGTGGCTAAATAGGAAATTTCACAGACAAGTGCTCAAATCCTGCAATTACTGACACTGACATATTTATTTCCTCTCTACTAAAAAAAAAGGAATTTTATAAATATAACTTGAGATAGACAGTAATACATTACAATCAAACAACATTTTTATGGAATATTTTTATGGTAACCTGACACAAACATCATCTACTAGAGTTATTACTACATAACATGGGCTCTGTGGCAGTAAAGGAAATGAAAAAAAACAAACACATATAACTTCATAATTTCCTTTTTTTTTTGTACAAAATTATTCTAGGTGCAGACTGGTATAGACTATCAGTACCAGATTTGGGTTTAGGGTTTAGGGTAAGGCCTTATTTTACATACCTAATAAATGTTTATTGACTAGTGTTTTCAAATAATTCTTATAATTACAAGGCAACTGGATAGCCTCATTTGAAGAACAACAAGATAATTGGAGACAGTCTCCTCCTATTCCCAGCTTTCCTGTGGTATTTATCATGTATCATTTTCCAGATAAAACAAATATTGGGGGCCCTTCAACTGTTGTTGGTTGTACCAGATTCAGTATATGGAGTATACAGAGTGTGCCGGCCTCAAATATTGATTCTGTTGTTTACTGTTTTTTTAGGACAAGGCAGATGATGATTTGCTGAGTGTCAGTGATACATTTAGGGGCAGATTTACAAAATTTGTGTGAAGAGATCGAAGTTCGATCGAATTTGATCGAATATCGATCGTACGATTTTTTCGGAGGATCGAATATGCAAATTTGGCATCTTTGATCATCGAATACCGAATTATCGTATACTCGAATATTCGATCAATTGATCATTCGATGATTGAAGGATTTAAAATTTTAAAATCCTTCAAATGCCTACTTCGCCAGATTGAACCTACTGAATTTACAAAGACTTGCTCGAATAGCATTCATACGCTTGAATGCCTTGACTGTTTGAATCGTACAAATTTTTTGGAGACTCGGAGGAAAAAGTACGATTTTTCGTGAAATCGAACCATCCGTATTTGATCATACGATTTCATTGAGAAATCGAATATCAAGGAAATTAAAGCCTGAAACTATTCGATAAGCATTCAATAGTTGAATGCTTATCGAATATCGAGGGGATTGGAAGGATTTTATGCAGAGGACCTCTTGCATTTGTCTATATGTATTTTGTGGTCACAGCCTCATTGCACCCCCGCCTAATGGTTTTAAAAATTAGTGGTGAGCACAACTTTTTCTTGTTTGTTGTAGTTATACTGGAGCAGTGACCAGCTCTCTGTTGTAGCCCCCACCCTTCCCAGCTATAGTCAGGTGATCCCACTGGTGTCTAATAAAAGGCCATCCATGATTGGGAGTTTTACTTTGAAAGCAGCAAGTAAGTTGCAGGTAAAACTTAGTCCCTTTGTAAAATGTTTAATGAAGTAGTGGAATTCTTAATGAATCAGATGAAAATTGAGAGTAGGACTGGCCAGATATGGGATGACTTTGACGTAGTTGGCCAGCTTAAATATATTGCAATATATGGACAAACAATCCCTGTTGTTTAAAGGGTAAGGCATTTTTTAGTAGCTGTATGCACAGAATGTCTCAATGTCTTAAATATATTGATAATGGGTTGAGTGCAGAGGACCTCTTGCATTTGTCTATAAGGATTTTATGTGAAAAATAGTAAATTTGGTTCTGTAGATGCTTGACTAGAGCCTCCAAAACAGTTTCAATGCTGCCTAGGATGGATCCAAGTAACACTAGCATTCTAATCAGTAAGGACCCAAATGAATAGGATAGATGACAAACTGGGACCCACTGCAAGGCTGGTGGCCTCCATTAGTACTATTTTAGGGCACTGGCCTTTCAAAAACACTGCGGCAGTCCAACCCTTAGTTAAAGTAGCAAAGCAGCAGACAAGAACTAGATAAAGTTGAGTCAAAGGGCAAGAGCAGAACAGAACAGAACAGAACAAAAGAGTTTAAATAAAGATTTAAAAGTAAAAGGATCAAGAAAAGCATCAGAAAGGCAAAATTTAAAATTCAGTAAATCAGAATCAAATAATAGATTAGAGTGTATCTGTAACAAAGTGGACATCGGTGTATCAACTTAAACTTGGTGCCATGGTGCGCTAGGCAAACATTAGACAGAGCGTTTATAGGACCATGTGTCTGACATGATTAGTGCATATGACATAGCAGTGGGACATACCAATTTCAAATACTGGAACCCAATAGTTGAAAGGTATAACCTATGTTTACAAGGATTTACAGAATGTTCTGGTTTGAAATAGTAAGGACCACCCATGCTAATAGGCATGATATTATTCTGGACTTTGTTTATCCATCCTTACTTTTACAAAGAAAAAGTCAGATTATTGGTCAAAATATAATAGTTTCTGCCTCTATGCTGATACTATGAAATAAAAAGCAGAACATGTATTTTCTATAATGTTTTGTTACAGTTTCCATGACATTTAGATTAAACAGCTAATTTTCTAGCCTTTAAACTTAATATGTGAACAAATATGTCTTTGTTCATTGAAGAGGAAAATATTTGAAACAGAAGTTGTCTAACATATATATTTGAATGTGTAAGCTCTTTATATGAAATGGAATATTTTCCAAGGAAATATAGTCAGTCATAAGGATTTCAAAGGGTTTCTCAGTGCTGAACAGTGACTAACGTATGGAAACCATCTGAAACATATACAACTTTACAATCTAATTTAAACTGTGATATTTATTTATATAACTATGGTAAACCTTAGTGAGCAGAAGAAATGCACACTTTTAGTAGTGTGGGTTTCTCATATTTAAGGACATTCAACAACTACATTACATTTAATTAAAAGCTCTAGCAGGCCCACAGAGATGTTAAAAGGTCTTGATCTAGCTGCGTGTTGACATCAATTGAATAGTGAGGCCACCTGCTAGCTCCACTTTTGGCTTTGCGGATGGTTTGCATTCCTGTGGCCTGTTCTCTGCATGATCACTCTCAGCACTTCACAGTTCTCTGAACTGCTTAATATCTTGGATGCCCTGCAGTCAAGCAGGTTATCTTCTCTGTTAAGATTAATGCACTATAAATGAAAAGCTGTATGCATTATTACAACAATGAGTGTATAATGCTTTTACTTAGCCTGTTCCACATCAAAGGAACGGAAAGAGCTCAGTCATGGCTTAAGATAACATGATTCCACTCCTGTCTAAGATCATTAGCACACTCATACATGAAGTGTCCAACTACACATTTCAAATCTTTATGTCTACCTTATGTCATCAAGGGTCATTCAAAAAAATGTACTTTATAATCGATGGAAATAGCATCTTAACAAATATGTAATACTATTAGCTGAGAGAAGTGTAATGGTGAAAACATGAACTGCAAGACATGATGCAAAAATAAATATCAATGATTAACATGCTAGCAGGGGATATTTAAAAAGAAATAATATTTCAGCAGAGTTGTTTTTTATTTTCTCTAACATGTTAACAGTTCATTGGAACTTTCAGGTCAATTGACTCCTGTAAAACTGATCTAGTGTGATGAGTGAATGTGGGAACAATATTGTAAGCTCCACTCTGGCAGGGACTAATGTGAATGGGGCCAATTAATGCATGAATTCAATATGGCTTGTGTTTGACATGCAAACTATACTTTACTAAATATATATATATAATATATATTATATATATATATATATATATATATATATATTTTCTTGCTCTAAACAGAACACAATAGTAAAACCGAAAACACATTCATCTTTATTTCATCACACCTCTTTGGTTCTTTAAAAGCAATTATGGGAGGATTTTATGTGTAAACCTGAGACACAGGCAGCAACTGTGGCTGGAAAAGACTTATTCATACAGAACATTTTTCTTTAAAATTATTCTCCTAATTCTAGATGGTGGAAAAGGTTGTAAGTATAATAATAAAACAAGGATACATTAGAGATTTATAATTAAGAAAACACAGATTTGTTTAAAACACATTTTAATACAAGCCCTTTTTAACGCTCTATAGTTATTTAGTTCCATGAGCTCACTATTGCTTGTTTCAATGTCTTCTACTTTAAAGACCTTATTTTCACATTGCATTGACAAAGGCTGAATGTGTTTAGACCTATCTATAAATATGTCCTGTAGCAAACACTTTTTACAGTCAAGGGACAAAATTAACCCATGAGTATCTTGTGACAGTTAGAGGCTTGGGAGCAACCATCTACTATCCATCATTTGATTTGCTGTTTTAAAACCTGGCCATACTATTTATACTGTTGCCTGTGATTTTAGGCTCAATATATTTCTAGAATGTACAGTAACAATAAGATAGAGGCATAGTTAGTCACACAACAAAAATGTAGAATGTCCAGACACTTTTTATATGCTATTTTTATATATTCTTAACATATGTGGTGGTTTTATGGATTATCTACAATGCAGTTCTAGCTCATTAAAGTTATCCATCCTTGTTCTTGCCAAGTGCACTCAGGGGATTGCTTAAGTAGGTTTAATACCTACTTAATCGTTATCATTTTCAAAATTATAAAAATCAAATATAGGTTGCTCACTTTATCCCTGTTTGCTATTTTGGAAGAAATTGCACCCTTCAATGTGTAAGGACTTTGTTGTTCTCCAGTTGCTTGTAGCCCTTTTATTGGAGTCCTTAAACTTACACATATAAGAACTTTTTTCCATAGGATATAAAGCAAAATGTTTATGATATGACAACCCTACAATAAGAACACAGTCCGAAAGGCAGAAGCCCCGATTTAAAATAGTCTCATATAGCAAACAATGAATTCTAAAAATAACTTTGCAGTTCTCTGCTGACTGGTGTTCAAAGAAAATTATCCTGAATATCTGTCCTGTGACTTGACTGACAGGATACTTAGTTCTAGCCATGTACATTGAAGGAAATCATGTTCCAAACCATAGAAGACGATGTTTATTGCTCGCTGCTCCCCCAGTGCAAGGTTTATCTCAAAATGCACATGGGCAATGTGGGATTGGTCGATGCACCCCCAGATTCTACTACCACATGAGAACACATAATGGCTCATTTATGCACATGACTGTGCCCCATCACAGTAAAATTGGTGTATGTGATAATTTTCGAGTCTGCTTAATGAGATGACAGACAATCATGGAGCATGGAGCATTTTCTGCATTTCACCTGCTCTCTGTGGCCACTTGCAACATCAAAACAAGGGTCATCACCAAAGGTTCAGTCAATCACCTAATGTTCCTTGGCACCCCACCAACACATGTGTGAGCCAGAATAGCACTGTTACCCCCACCTCTACTGTACATTTGGTGGAAGAGGGGGACATTGGGTCCTTATTGGGCATAACACATCTATACTAGAAAAGGATGTGCCATAATAAATAAATCTTTACAAACATGGCCATGGAAAAGTCTCCTCTTCCATGAAAAATGCATTGGTTCAGGGTATACTCCTAGCATTGGTGCACTGCCACCATGGGCTGATTGCCACTAGCCCTTTCAGATGTCTAGGGAAGTAAGCATTGTCAGTTTAGCTGTTTGGGACCATGTGCAATATAGTTAAAATTGAAAATGTTAATATGCTGCACTTATGCATGGTCCCAGATAGTCAAGATGGTGGAGTAGGAGTAAACCATTGGTCTTCCAATGTTTTTATATTACTTATCTGATTCCTCATGTTTTTGTATGACGGGGCTTATATAATTGTGCTACAGTATTCCAGTTGCTTTAGAAAGTCTAATAGACGTTGCAAATTAATGTAACGTAATGTAACGATTACTTACAAATTAAACCTATCATAGAAAAACAATCAATATAATCTAAAATAACGAACTTTTGTTGATAAATGGGCCTCGTGATATACACTAATATTTTTAAGTCTAGTCTTTTAGTGTCAGTGTCACTTTGAAGTGGTGGTGCAATACATGTGGGACGTTATGTACTTACTTCCTCTGCAACCCCTGCTTTAAATAATAAAAATAAAATTTTGGTCATTAGCATAACTTTCCTTTTTGCTGTAAATGTATAGGTAGCGGTTAGCTTTACAGTCTTGCAGAGATTAGGTCTTAGGTTTGATTCCATCAAGAGTCCTATCCACAAAGGAATTTTCTCCCCATGTTTGTGTGGGATTTCTAGGGGTGCTTCGGCTTTCAGCCACACTCCAAAAACAAACAAGCTACTAACAAAATTAACTGTAGCATGTGAGTATAAGTTACATAGTTAAATTGGGTTGAAAAAAGACAAAGTCCATCAAGTTCAACCCCTCCAAATTAAAAACCCAGCATACACACAAGTGATGGGGACCTTACATTGTAAGCTTCACTGGTTCAAGGATTGATATGAATGACGTATAGTGAAGAACTGCTGGAGAAGTTGGTTTTGTATAAGACAAGGATGATGATAGTAATTCAAAATTGTAATGTCACTGGCTGTTCAATGCATTGCTCATAGCATTACTTACAGTCACTGTTAAGGTGAGAGACATTTAATGATAAATGGCAATAAAGAAAAAAACATAAATTGGTGGAATTGTCCTCAGGTACCACAGATCAGGATGCCAGATTTTCTCTTTTAAACACAGATTTATTAAAATCAATCTTCTTATTAAATAACCTTTGTTTAGACAGCCGCAAGGACAACCCCTGGGACCTGAGTAGTCCCTGATGAATTTTTGGAAATCAATGCTTCAAAGTAACAAGATTAGACAGAAATACAATTATCTGCCTAAAGCCTAAAGGATCACAAGTGAGCTAGCTGAAACGGCCCTTAAGTCAAACAATGACATTGAATTACAACAGATGCTAAAAACTGATAATAACAAACTGATACAAAAATATAACATTGCATATCAAATGCAAATAAGAAAATTTGTCATACAATTATGGTGTATAAAAAGGTAAGAAACAGCAGCATAGCTTACTTGTTAAGCCAAATACCCATTCCTTTAGCATCCAATCATCAATATTATGTTCTGTTAGGATTATTTTGCAGATGGGAATGTACAAAAAGAAATTATAAGTAAATGAATACTTGTGTTAAACAATGTAGTGTATATAGCTGCCTTTTCTTCCAAAAACAATGTATTAGTCATATAATCATGCAGTGCGGCCTCAAAGGCAGGAAAATGATAGTTTTTGTATTGAGAAACAAGACTCCTTAAAACGAGCCATGGTCTTTTAAGTTGTTCTCATAAAAATTAAGCAGAATAGCTAGAGGGTGCCACTAAAAGTGAAGAAGGGCAAGCAGATCAAGTACTCTTTTTAAGATAATTACTAGAAATGTGATACCTTTAAAGAAAGAAACATCTTAAACCATTAGATTTAGTCACTGGTTTCATTTTAATTATAGTACACAGATTTACTGGATAATTTGAGTGACATCATTTCACCTACCTAAATATTATAACACAGTTTGAAGATATTTTAGCCACTTTGAAAGAACTGCAGTTAATTCTGTAAAATCCAAATAAAGTTTATCGCTGATGCTTAAAACAGATGCTGTTTTTTTCGGGTAATACAATGTGGAATGTCATGGAGAGAAGTATATGTTTTGCTCCTTTTTTGTGAGCAAGGGTATGATTGACTTGTTTTGAACTTAGAGACAGCTGCCGTGTAGTGTGTAAATGACTGCCTTAGCTTCCTTTGCTAATAAAACACATTCCAAAAATTCAATTCCTCGCTCTCTCTCTGTCACTCCCTCTTGCTCTCTCTTGAGAGCAATATATAATGGAAAATTTATATCATACTTTCCGTAATTTTCATTTCCAGGTTACTATGGGCAGCATTCACACCTCTGGGTATATCCCGCCCTCACTTACTGATAGGAC
>CM044439.1:102291255-102302161 GCA_024363595.1 Xenopus borealis
ACCACTCAGTGAGTGAGGAGGTGCAGTGGAAGGGGGCGGTAGCAAAAACTATGCACACACCCATCCGTATCCAAGCGCGCCGTTCCCTAGCAACGCCAGTAGCATTGCGCCATATATTAGGACGTCACAACTCGGCGGTTAGTCAGCGCATAAACGCAGACGCACGCCTCCGGCTGTTTGGTCCAGTTTGGCTGCGTGGATGTGTGTTTGTCACTTGCAGAATGACCTAATTTCCTTCCACCTCTCCTCCAAGCTCACATGTTCAGGACCAACAAGTGATGGATATGCCCAAACGGACCATGTCATATATATATATGATACGCATGCTATCCCGCAGTAGTGTTTTAGCCCCAGGGTAATTGACAGACTGTCCCAAAATGTAGCGGAGGATCCTCCAGCTACCCGATTGGTGTGTGTGTAGGGTCATCGGGCCACATAATAGAATTAAACAATGTGTCAGAATCCTGTTGCACAATTCTATCCGAATAACAGCACATAGTAGCCTGCATAAACAGCGATACATAGGACAGAGTGGGGGAATGGGAAACAATGTTACACAAATCTCAAAGATACAGATAATGATTGTATACGGATACTAAATAAAGCATCCCAATGCTAAAGTTTCATTCAGTCCACGTGGAGTCACGGTGTCTAGTCTGTGAATCCACCTTGATTCCCTTCGCAGGAGTGCTTGATCCCTATTTCCTCCTCTAGCCAGTGGAGGTTGGTAGTCTATGGCCATTAAGCGAAAGGTGGGCAATTTCCTTGTCACTCTACCACAATATATATATATATATATATATAAATACAGTATGTATACATATGTACATGCTGATGGTCATTTGGAGGGGGTGAGATTGATGGTCTATTGTCTTTTTTCAAACTTCCTTTTTGCGATTTTATGTTTTAATGTTTGTTCAATACTATAGGATCAAAGTTATTTCCCGTCTAAGAAAATATTATTTCCATTAGCACAGGATTAAAATAACTGAAAACATCATGAAAATGAAAATCCTACCTTCTGGCAATGATTATTGCATCAGAACCAGCTGTGTTATTTATTTTTAAAAAATTCATATTTTTGAAGCTACACTTGACAACGTTAACTATGACAACATAAAAGGCTCTTTAGTAAGACAAAATAAATAAGTAATATGTAATAAAGACTGGGAATAATGCTGAAAAGGCATCAAAACTCTTATTGCTTATTTATGTTAAATTGTATGCCAAAATGGTGTGGAAAACATAAATACTAGCCAGATGGATAGAAAATTAAAGGTGGGAAAGAGGCCTTTATGTTTTTCCAGCTGGAATGCAGCATGCCTGTTGACAATGTTAAAACCATTAAGTTGGATTGTTTTGTTATACAACCCAATGCTCACATGAATACTAGATTTTGATAAGATTAATATATTTTTGGCAAAATAGTTTTGTTAGTTTTACTGAAAAACGGAACAAGGGACTTTGTTGGATTGTAGAGGTTCTTATTTTACATTGTATATTATAGGTGGTATGTTGATGCTTTTAATCTGTGCCCTGTCAACCTGTTATCCTCTAGTTCCTGTTTTATCTTGTATACACATATCTAAATTACTATCTTCTCCATCCACATAAGGTATAAAGGGTTATAACTGCACATGGCCAAGCTCACTACTATAACGGTCTTTTGAAGCAACTTATGAAGTCTCTGCCCGCTTCATTAGATGTTTGCACATGTGCCTTGCCTTTATGAGCATGCCTGATAAATCATTTTTTAAACATTTTTGTTTATAATGCCAGCTTCTTGGTTCTGACTTTGACCTGACTTTATCTTGCACTCTACTGTATATACACATCTACTCTAAAAAAACATGTTTTAATAATCATAATGCAAATTCAGTATAAGGCTTGTATGGGTCTAGACTATCCCTGCCATACTACCAGCCTCACCTTGTACAGAGTAGCCCATTTGTTTCATTGTACCTTGACACCCAAACTGGCCTCTGACATATTATGATGTCATTCTATTATAGGGGACTGGTAAATTAGTCTCCCAGTATTATTTAGCAGGCAGTCCCCTAGTATTATAGACGCCTAACTGGGTCCTACCATACAGTTATGAGGGGGAACTGTTTCCTTATTCTGCTTAAAGCTATGCCCCTTGGTGTTAAAACAGTGACCAGTAGATGGCACTGTCCTAAAGTATAAAGTCCTGGGCAGGGCTCCAGTTGCTCAGGTAGGGTTCCAGTGGAAACTAGACAGGTCAGGTCTAGTAAGGATAAGCTACTCACATTAAGAGACAGGGTATTTAGCTGAGCAGATTGAGGCTCCTCTGAGGATTGTGAGTGGGATTATGATCCTGTGTACTAATTGCCCACAAGTAGGGACTAAGTGTACAGACCTAGGGATGTGAGGTTCCCCTCAGGTTCCACTGAAAACTAGGTGTTCCCCGAGCCGCTGCTGTGTACATGTCCTCATCCCTGCCAAAGGTGCTTTGAGTATATGCCTATCCACCATTGTTGTATGATTGTGATTGTTCTCTATGAACAATCCATTGTGAAAGATCCTCTTCAATAAATATATTCACTGGTGAAGTTATAAGAACCACTGGTGCCCAATTGTTGTACCGTGTACAAAGTTACAGTTATACTACACCCTCCACACCATTCACAAGGGGTTACTCCCTAAGAATTAAGGACTTATCTGGAGAACAGTATTGGGAGTGGAGCTCATAGTAGAGAATGGTGCACTCAATTTAGTATGACGCTACACTATGAAATACCAAGTTTTGTTGTCCCTAGTTTCACAGTTTTGTTTGCCACATTCCCATTTCTAAGCCTCTCATGCTCCTCTCACAAAAACATCTTGATCATTCTTATGGCCCCCTTCAGTATGTACTGATGAAGATTTTTTGCCACCTTTCTTAGTGTAATTGTGTCATAAAACTTGCAAACTTTTACTTCAGGTCTAATCACCGAAAGCAACTTATCAGTTTAAAAGCAAACATCTTATTGGTTGCCATGGGGTACTGTGCCCAGGCAAGGTATGAACCTTTCATTACTTATGAAAGAGTGAGTTATTACAGGTAATTTATGATGATGCCAGACAGAAGTTCAAGATGGGTCTGACTACACTGTGCATCTTGCTGCACATAAAAATTCCCATAGAACATGAGGTAAGTATAGCCGTATCCTGTTGCAGCCTGTGCCCTTCGCTGCAACCTAACTTGAGCATCTGATTAACAAGCAAGTTAAGAAATGGCTATGGGGTGGGTGGGGACATCCAGTTCCTCTTGAACGATTTTCTTGAATGCAACACTGCCAAAGGTAGCTTGAATACAGGACGATTGCCAATGTGAAAGCAATACAGTAGTGATGGGCGAATCTGTGGCGTTTCGCTTCGCCGAATTTTTTGAGACTTTCATGAGAAATTCTTGAAACATTGAAAAATTAGCGCTGGTGTCTCATTTTTGACGCAGGTGTCTGTTTTTGGACGCCGGAGTGCATTCGCGCTGGTGTCCAAAAAAAAAAACAGGCTTTTTTTTTACGCTGATGAATTTTCGGCAGACAAATTTTCATTGGCATTTCGTGAATTTATTCATCGGCAGCGAATCGTGGGAATTTGCTGTGAGTTTGAGCCAGGCGAATAAATTTGCCCATCACTACAATACAGTTTTATGGAGCTAGAAATGCGGCTGAACTTTACTGCATACATAACTGCCAAACACCAGCAGTGCTATATTCATGGAGGCAGCCACAGGTCTCTGTGCTCTGAGGCCTGTGGGAATGTGACTAAAATGACAGCTAGGTTATAAGAAATGGCAGATTTCACTTTTTAAATAACACAAAATTTCTGATACTAAAAGAGTAGAACTTAATTACAACACTTGCCCTCATATGTAATGAAAGGTTCAAACTTTGCCCGGGCACAGTATCCCATGGCATGGAGTCATCCTAAATTACCTGTAATAACTCACCCTGGTGGTCTAGTGGGGGTGCAATGGGGACACCCATCACACCCTTGAAGGAGATGCCCGCTGCGTCCGTCTCCTTAAGAGCCATTGCTATAAACACATATATCTTACCGGTTGCGTGTTCGGCTATTTCTGCCTATATCTTGGAAATGCCGAACGTGACGTCATCCATTGGCGTGAAATTTGAATATTTAAAGGGCTCTCTGTATTAAAATCATTCCCCAACCTAAAGGTCTATTTACTTAGTTCCTGGGTGTGATTTTCAAGTGATTCCTGCTCTGTTTTGACTCTGCCTTTCCTTGATCTTGTCCTTTCTGCTGCCTGCCCTGATTTTGTGGAAGAGTGAGCCGTAACCAGGACCTTGGAGTTTGCTTTGGGTTTAGGAATCCGTTCATACCATTAGCCTTTTGATCTATAATGTTTCTTGATATGTATCAAAATCCCTGAGATATATATCCTATTATGGAATTTGAGAGTTTTTTTCTTTCTATAAATGGGTTTCCTGAACCATTGCAATACATTTCCCATCCTCATTTTGTTAAAGAGCTTTAAAGAATAATTAGCCAACCAATTAGCTTTCAGCTTATTGGTTTGTCAGGGGTAGCTGATCCTGATAAGTGAAAAATATTGACTGTGAGGCTTTAATTTAATGCTAAAGTTATGTCTTATTACAAATTTTTATACTATTGACCTCTACCATTCATCATCAATGCTGGTTTCAAAACTGGAAGTCTAGTCAACCCCTATTATAATTAACACATATTTATATAGCACCAACACATGCCGCAGTGCTGTACAAAACAACTTTCTAGCAACCAGACAACAGTTTCATTTCAAGTCCTATATGTGCAGTACAAAAATATTAATATTTCACTAAAAATAAAGAAATATCCGTCTGTAGTTGTTTTAAATGTCTGACATAACCTGTAATAAATAATACGGATAAGCTTCCTTTTATTATTTAGTAATTATATTTGTATAAAACTGTAAAGGACTGTTACTGGTTATGGGATTCAGTAAGACAATCTTTGTGTTGCCCTTTTAAATATCTCTCTGGCTTGGCCCATTTAATGCAGATGTGATTACACTGTCTGCTGAGCATGCCTAGTAGGCTCTATTACGGATGCACCGCACAGTGATGAACAAGCTGAATGCAGACACCGGCAGAACACATCTTATTCAGCTCTGTGTATTTTCATGGGTAAGAAGGAAAACAAAACACAGTTCTTTTTTTACAGACGCTGCAGCATTCAGTTTTTCATGGTAATTACAACATAGAGATTAGTGAATTATCAGCTAAAAAAGACTATGCTGGAAAAAAGAAATGAATAAGATGGCAAAAGCAAAATAATTTCAAACTGAAATACTGTACCATTTCTTACTAAAGCATCAAGTCAATGGATAAAATACATTTAGCAGCCACACATGGTGACATTTCTGTCAATCTGGCCAAGGTCTGCAGAGAGGCACGCAGTAAAGAACACGGTAAAAGGACACACAGATATTAATATCCCACAGGGAGTATTTCAATAGCTAGTCGTAGGTGTTTTTGCTAGACGTAGGTGGTTGGCTGCTTTCATTTTTTGCTGTGAGATAAATTGTGCTTTTGGCTCTTTTTATCCCTATGTCCTTATAGTTTGATGTTGCAATGCTAATAAAGTACCAGATGTGCGAAAGCTTATAAAAGTAACCTTTATCTGAAAATTAAGCCTTTGTTTTGATTTTTTTTTCAGTTTTAACTGAGTATGTGTGGTCTTCACAAATATGCATGATTTGCTAAAATTTTCTTAATCCTGTGATCCCCAATGCTATAATTATCAGATACTAATCTCCCTGCATAGCACAAGCCTAACACATATTAGTGACAGTTCCGTGATCTTCTGGCTCTTGGGTTAATATTTTCAATGGTGGAGAGGGTAGAGCTAGGGAAGTTGCAGTCAGTGTCTCTTCGAAACTTTTTCATGAGCGGGGGCCAAGTCTGGTGTTGTTACACCGCTGATGTAACTATAGGAGACCAGTGGCATGTGGGTCTATACAAGCTTATATCTGTGCATGGAAACAGATACTAATACTGATGTCCATAGTGGACTGAACTATATGTATTCATACATTCATACAATTGAATTATATATTTCTATAGAATTATAGCATTCTATATCGAGATGTCAATGCTTTTGTTTGTTAGCTTGTTTGAGTTCAATGCAAAACAAATACATTTATTTTGCTAATGTTCTTTAAACCTAGTGATTGCTGCATTCTGCAGACCCAATGGGCAATGTTCCTTATGCAGTTAAGCAATGCATCAGCTACCAGCATCTCCTTAAAGACCAGTTTTGGAATGCAGAGACTACTCTACATGAGCAGGTAAAGTATAATCTTTAATTTGGCTTGGTTGGATACACATTTTGTATGGCTAAATCCCCTCCTCTGATGAAGCAACCAGTTGTGCAACATGCTTCAAGAGGGAGTGGCTGGCAAGTGGTATGCCGACAGAAGGATGACACTGCTGTTTGGTATGTTTAATGTAATATAATGCCTTTTTGCTGTTATCTGTTGTAATTGTTTTGAACCAATAAAAAGCTTGGAGTGAGTTACCTTGCATATAATTTATTCTTAATACTATATGTTATAGGACCCTATACTTGGTGCTCACTTGTTAACAGTAATTTTTCATCTATATAATTAATTATAGTATATAACAACATATTCCAATTACAGTGCTCCTAATACTCCCAGGAATTCAGAATCCTCCAGTGTAAGTTAACCTACTCATCATCCATAACATTCATTTCATATATATGCAAATGGAAAGTTCACTGAATCAACCAATCAGAACTATAGGTTTGTGACTCCACTGAAACACACATGAGAAAAGCTTCATAAATACTCAGATTTCATTAAATAGTTAGAAGGAATTATTAAAAGCTGCTGCCCTGACATACAGTATTTGTATTAAGCCTTTGCCACTATGAAGTTCTCCCATTACAGGTCTATTAACCAGAAACCCATTATCCAGAATGCTTCAAATTACTCCATGGCCACCCCCACTAGACTCCATTTTAGCCAAATAAAAAATGTAAAAATGTTTTATTTTTTCTCTGTAACAGTAAAACTGTACCTTGTACTTGATCCAAACTAAGATATAATTAATCCCTATTTTTAGCAAAATCAGCCTACTTGTTTTAATTAATTTTCAAATGATTTCCAAATTACAGAAAGATCCATTATATAGAAAACCCCGGGCCCCGAGCATTCTGGATAACAGATCCAATACCTGTTTAGGTTATGGTTTTGCAAATACGAGAAATACAATCAGCTATGAAATGCATCTGAGGCTAAATATATGCAGGACACAGGTACTAAACTAATTAATTATTTGACATATATATATATGTCAAGAATAGAGGTCCTGAGGTCAGCAAATTTAGTTTGTCCCTCTGCATACCATACTATTAGTAAGCCTTTGCTGTTTTGCTCAGAATGCTGATAATATCAGTCTTCATTACACGAAAATACACTTTGGTTTTATAAATGTAAGTGTGTTGTGTCTTGTTGATTGAAGTATTTAAATATTTCCCAAATGGACACATTACATGCATATTAAATTAATACTTTATGGTAGTAATATGAATTGTCTCTACAATATTGTATCTATCAATTCCTTTAGTTTCGCCATGATTTATTACAAGCTTTTAATCAATGTTGGTTTAGATCAATGCAACCTGTCCAAGTAACTGGAGCACTGGAGCTGCATGAAAGATATACAGGCCATAATTCCAATTCCCTATGGGGATGCAGTGTGTTATGGATTGGCTAAGGAATATTTAAATGTATCCAAGACAAACATGGGATTCTGCATTTATTGTATTAATATTTTATATGTATATTTTTTAATATAGCATTACTTGCCCAGGGCTGTACAGTAGAACAACACAGTACTACCTATAGGGGTTATGGCAATAATAATATTATTACTCCAAATGTTTAGCACATTGTCTTAACAATATCAAGACATTTACAATTATAAATGTTAGATGTTAGTCATTTGGTTGAATTATTTGAGTAGGGTCTTTTTAAGTCTGATTATTATTCTATGATTTGTATATTATTCTATTATATGATGTCATTGTCAGATTGGTACATTCCTATTTAAGACTTGGTCAGTGCCTAACTTACAGTAACATAGTCATATGGAAAATGAAAATATAATCTATTCATTAATTACCTTGAAGTTGACATTGAAGATATTATTGTTGTTTTTGGTGATGACTTTAAATTATTCAGCATATTAAAATCAATATAGGTTGTTCACATCTATAAAATAGTTTGGATAAACCAAAGGCTTTGACAGCTAAATGACATATAAAGGTCAACTTTAATCAATGTGTATTTGGAGGTTAATATATAATGGTCAATGCCAATTTAGACAACTGTAGAGTAAATCGAAATAAATAAATACATAATAATGCCAAAAAACCCATGTTTGTGAAGACTGGCTTAGAATGTCATTGTACTTTGTATATAAATATGTATGCAACCCTTTCATTTTTTGTTACTTCCACTTTTTAGAGTTAGGAAATTAAGAAAAATCAGGATAGTCATACACTTCAACTTCTGCCTTGAAGTTGTTCCCTTGGATTTTAATGGTTTTTCTCCTTTAGGAATCACCTCCAATAGGACTTCCTCAACATGTCAAGATAGTAGAAGTTGGGCCAAGGGATGGTTTACAGAATGAAAAGGTATTTTCTTACATATTTTCTTAGCTATATAAACAATTATGATATTCACTTTTTGGTATGATTAAATCACAATTGGTCTTAAGCACACCCTGGGAAAGTTTAGCTGGCTTTGCCCATTTTCATCAAGGTAATGTGATCCCTTTTAAGGTGGAAGGACAAACATGTGCATGTTTATATTCCTTTTCAAGCAAACTAGATTATGTGGTGTTAGAACAGCTTGTAACTACTTGGTTTTGGTTGTCCTATATGGTAATTCTAGGTTTGTCTAGTGCCTGCTAAATGAAGAGGGACAAGGTTTATTTCAAGAATCCCCTGTGTCCAAGATATATATCAGAGTGTGTGTCATCCTGCCTTCCTCCACCACTTTAAGGATGCCTGCCTCTATATCTGGCATCCAATATAAAAATGTGCTTTCCACTAAAGTTCTAGTCTTGCCCAAAGTACTATTACTAAAACCATCATAACTTAGTAGAGGGTCATCTGTCAGTAAGTTTGTTCCAAATCTTTGAATCCAGATGAATAAATTGGATGTATTGAAATGGCTTGCAAGTAAATGCTATCTGCTATGAGATTGTTAGGTTTTACATAGGGGAGACAGGCTTCCAATCCTACTTTGTATATGAATTCCGACACATGCAGACTCCTCTTGAGGGTTTTATGTTTCTGTGTTAAATGAGGTATGCGGAGAGTAGTTGCTTCAGGATTGTGGCTGCTTGCAAAATACAGGGGTGCACATACTACATGATGTCCATGTTTTAGTGACACCATTTACCAACATTTACTAACATAGGTGCTAAATTACACTAGTGCAAATACCCATGGCAATCAAATGGATAATTGTTTTTTCTAACTATGATAAATCCACCCCTTAGTGTCTGTCTTAGTAAATAAATCCCTTTGTCGTTAAACTTTTCTGTGATGCTGGGCTCATTGTATTCTGGAATGCAAATAATATGTTATAATATTCTGTGATTTGTAATCTCGCAACAGCTGAGTAACATTTGGTTGATTGGTGTAGTGCAGCAAAGTTTAGTGCCCCTTTAAAATATTGAAAATAAGAGAGAAAGAGCGAACTCTGATTTGCTAATCCTTCCACAGGAGTTTGTGCCGACAGATGTGAAAATTGAATTCATTGATCAGCTTTCTGATACAGGATTACCAGCTATAGAAGTTACCAGCTTTGTTTCTTCAAAATGGGTTCCTCAGGTATATATCTTTTTTTATTTCAACATCATTTAAATATCAATTCTTTTAATTTTACATATTCAAGCACCATACCTACCTATTGAATAATAACCTGGGTATCCTCTATACCAGGGGTCCCCAATAATATACATGAAAGACACATTCAAATGTAAAAAGAGTTGGGGAGCAGCACCTGCTTGAGCTACTGGGGTGCCAAATGACGGCTGTGATTGGCTATTGGTAGCCTCTATGTGGACTGGCAGCCTACAGGAGGCTCTGCTTGGCAGTGCACTTGTTCTCTGTTCAACCAAAACTTGTCTCCAAGCCTGGAATTCAAAAATAAGCACCTGCTTTGAGGCCACTAAGAGCAACATCCAAGGAGTTGGGGAGCAACATGTTGCTTGTGAGTCACTGGTTGGGGATCACTACTCTATACATTCAGACTGCAATAAAGACAACCCCACTATAGCAACCCAGAAACAATGGTTGTGGTGAGATGAATAATGGAGTGTGCATTGATGTAGCATAAACATTTTACATTAATCATGGTTGAGGTAAAACATATCGTTTTATCCAAAACAAACAATTTGTAAAACATTAGTGATGTATTTTAATGGTAAGTTTCCCTCCCACAGCTTCTCTTCCTACTTCTTATACTGGAGGGCAATTTAATATTACCCTGAATGCAAATACTAGAACACTAAGGGGTCAACTAAAATAACTTATATTTCATCACAAAATTCTAATACAACCTAATCATTCTGCAATAAACAATAACAAAAAATGTCATAGTCTGCCAAAAAAGCTGTTAGTGACTTAGTGGCTGGTAAGATAAAAGCCTCCAAACAGTGCAATTAGTACAAAAAAATGTCATTTGTTTTCAGTCTATGCCAAAAACTACAAACAGGCATTGCAATGCTTTTCTCTAATTGTACAACCTTATTACAGGCATTATCAAATTAAATTCTTAGATCTGGGTCTCAGTTTCTGTGAGTGCATTTCCTACATTATTTATCTCTCATGTTTTAAA
>CM044439.1:102330346-102359888 GCA_024363595.1 Xenopus borealis
TATATGTTCTCTAAGGCTGGGCCCTTCTCTAATAAAGCTTGTTCCAATTAATTGCTTAGGCAAGCCAGGGGCATATGCCCAGAATAGTCTTCAGGAATTAATTGTTGAGGTCTTAGGAAAGGCCAGTGTGTAAGGTTGCATATGACCTGTCTCTCCTGCATCTTATTAAATGCTTGTGTAACTGCTTCCCTAGCATTTTCATGACGTGTAGATGTAAGTCTAATTTTGGGAAGACATGACATCCTCAAGAGACAAAACCAAAAACATTTAACAATGTAGGCATAGCTACATCAGGTAGAATTCCAATAAATGTGCTCACAATCTATGCAGAAATGTTCCAAAAGTATTACTGTACCACATACTATGCAACCTTAGTAGTGGGACTTTAAAAGAAAATACTTTTACATTTGTTAATATGTATAATTTTCACACAATGTAGTTTTAACATGTTTGGGTTAAAATAACAACACAAGGGAAAATTCTTAACAGATGTGAGCAAGAAGCCATTTCAGTAGTGGGGCTATATGATGACCAAAGGCAGACTTGAAAAGAAATGGAAAAATCACAATGAAAAGAACATGTTCTTATGTGTGAAATTCTGAGAAACCAACCTTTTTAAGAAGGCGTTCAACAGTTTGAAACCTTCTCAGCAGCTGCTAAGGTTGACATCAACAGCGCACTTATCAACTGAATGCTTGAAAGCTACTTGAATTGGAAACAAGATTGTAATAACTAATAGTTCTTAAAGTTTTCAGCTCTGTCAAAAATGCACTAGGATATTTGCTATCAATCACATTTCTACTCATTTTTATGTGCAGCATGACAAGTTGGTGCAAACTTAATACTTCTCTGAAGTCTCTATCTCTCTATCTATCTAATCTCACACTCTATAGCCATCCATCCATATTCTATCTATCATCTATCTTTATGCATTTACTTGCATGCTTAACTAAAGCTCTATTTTCAACTGAAGTAATATGTGTGCAGGAGAAAAAAAGTGGTTCTGCAAAAGTACCTTTATACCAGTTAATTTACAGCTTATACTGTATCAAATTTGCTGCAGCCTTGTGTTGGTTTAAAATTTGCAAGTTTAAGGTATGGTGATCCCAATTACAAAAAAAGCCGCCAAACCCCAGGTCCCAGGATAATAGATACCATACTTGTAAGTGTAATTTGCTTTAACAATATTTATGTACAGTATGTTTCAATACATATATTTGTTTTTCTTCAGATATGTTTCATGTGCATTAGGCTGTCCATATGAAGGTAACATTGCAACATCCAAAGTATCAGAGGTATGCTATATTAATTTTCTTGAATTCTAGCACATGCTTAAAAGTTGTTGCTTACCATTGTTTTTTTCCACACAGGTGTCCAAAAGATTGTATAGTATGGGTTGTTATGAAATTTCATTAGGAGACACAATTGGAGTCGGAACACCAGGAAGCATGAGGAAGATGCTGGAATCTGTCATGAAAGAAGTTCCTGTCAGCGCTCTGGCTGTTCACTGCCATGATACTTATGGACAGGCTCTTGCCAATATTCTTACGGCTATACAGGTATTGTACTAAACTCAGCAGTGTAGTGACCTTATTGTATTGAACTGACTGAATGGACTTTTATATAGCAAAAAGAAAAAGCAGGTGTGATATTTGTGTTAAATGAGCACTCAATAAGTTATCATGCTAATGATTATATATTAAGGTATGAGACCTGTTATCCAAAATGCTCGGGGGCTAGGGTTTTCCGGGTAAATTGTTTTTTTCTGTAATTTGGATCTTCATACATTAGGTTTACTAGAAGATCATGTAAACATTAAATACACCCAATAGGTTGGTTTTCTTCCAATAAGGATTCATAATTTTTAGTATAATATGTACTGTTTTATTATTACAGACAAAAAGGAAATAATTTCTAAAAAATTTAATTAATATCTATGGGAGATGGCCTTTTCATAATTCAGAGTTTTCTAGATAACAGATTTCCAGATAACTGATCCTATACCTGTATATGTGGCAACCATGGCTAAGTGAAAAAAATCTGAAATATTTTATGGGAGGGAATATTTTCCAAATTTTGTCTATTCATTGAATTCACATGCAAATGAATGGGAGCATAATAACACAGTTCAACTTCTTCTAGTTGTTTACATAAAAAGTTTCATAGGGTGCATATTACAAAATTCTCTTGAAAGCAATACTTTACCCACATCAAAATAAATAAGTGCAATATATTCTATCAGCAACCCATCACAAAGGTTTAGGTAAGGGCTTGCTTCCTTAGAAAACTTGTGCACCCTTTGAACAGAGATTCCTGACAGGAGTTCCCCACTGCAAAAGGAACTAATATCACACTTAGTGGTCTAAAGGGAATTTCCACCCCTGTAATTTGCTTTACATTCTTAAAGATGCATACAAATAATTAAACAATTAGGGCATCCAGCAAAAAAAAGCCTAAATATTATGTATGAGTAAATGAAAAATAAATATTTGCACGAATCTATCCCGTTTGAAGAGTTATAAAAATTATTCAACCGTGGCAAATACAATCAATAGATTTAGCAAAAAGTCTGATGAGTCTTTGTTTCAGCATGCAGTATGTTTTATGTATAGTGGATGTATGTTATATCCATAATTATCTCCAACAGTGACCCCTTGAGGTAAAGTTTGATGTATTACACTTAACACAGTTATATTAATATTTCAAAATCACTTTTTTCTTCTTTGCTTCTATTGCTTTAAAATGATGCAAACTATGTTGTTTTTAATGTCAGTCCCCTTATTTGTGGCTTTACCTCTTTCACTGGCTAGTTAATTAGAAAAACATACATAATAATAAGCCTTTTTCCTGCCGGGACTCCTTGATTTTGCCGCAGCCTTGCCACTTGCCAGGCAATGTACAATATGGCACTTCATATATAAAAAAGCAACACAGAAAAGTTAATTCTATGAAACTTGTCATCAGAACCAAATTGGTTTACTACCATTAATCATATTGATGAGGAATTTTGATTATTTGTATTTATTTTCAAACAGAATAATCTTTATAAAATAATTTTTCAGACTTTTTTGTGTCAAGCTCTCCTTAGCTTTGTGGGGTATACTGCTGAGTATTTTTGGTAATAGCCCACAAACATAAACACCAGTACCTCAAGGTTGGATGTCCATCCACGGCTTTATGCACGCTAAGGGAAACAAATGTGGGTCAGACAGTTGCTAGCCATCCATACCCCAGACATAATACATATAGGAATCCCAAGGACTCAGTGTATAATTAACAAACAATGAATAGCAATAGGCAATATTTTTTAATCTATATTATAATTACTAATTTGCTTCATTTATGCTTATGCATTTCTAGATGGGAGTTAGCGTTGTAGACTGCTCAGTGGCTGGTTTAGGAGGATGCCCCTATGCCAAAGGTGCAACAGGGAACGTTCCCACAGAAGATGTGATTTATATGCTGAATGGACTAGGTATTCATACTGTAAGTATGACCCATGCTATAATTAATACATAACTTTTAAAAAATAACTAACTTTTAAAATAACTATTTTAATATTTTTGCTTTGCAACTGTTACAAATTGATTGAACTTACATGTCCTCTGATGATGTGCCAGAAGAGGCATGAAGTGCATCTGGTGATTGTATATGTCAGGGGTGTCCAAACTTTTGGCTTCGAGGGCCACATTGGGAGAAGAAAAATTGTCTGGGGTCCACTCATGACAGCATAGCAGCCGGGCGACTAAATCTCCCCAAATCTAATTGTGTGTCTCTGTCCTTACATTACTTATTTTTTTTCATTATCTTTTGCAAGTTTCATTATATTATTCATTATATTAATTCAAGACCTATAAATTACCACAATATATTACACACATGGTGTTCATTGGTTAACCACATACAAAATCTCAAAAGGGTACCTATCATCCATGCTGTGTAGATAGCAGAGTTGGCACAGGGGTCTGGTTCTCTGTTTCTTCCCTCCATGAATACTCTTCTGCCCTGAACCTAATTAAATGAACCATATTGCGTTGTTTTATATAAGATCTTGCAGGCCTCTAGGGGGTGCTGAATGAATGTCTGCACCAGTTGCTTCTAATGTACTTGCATCTGATGCACCTCAACACTCAAGAGAAAATACCTCTGTCATACCTTAGACTGAGATAAGATGAAGAAACGTGTTGAAACAGGTTTTTATTTGGTATTATAACCACCATCAGAATGTTATAATGTTGAATGTTTTTACAATAAGATTAAAAAAATATGAACTATTTACCAAGGGTCTTGAATTCAAATTGTGAAAAAATGGCATTGTTTGCTTTATAATGTGAAAGCTGATTTTAATGCTATGGATAGATCTGGATTTAGATGTATCCATATGAAATTCAATCTGATATAGGTTATTGTAGCAGTATAACTCTATAACTATGCTTGTACTAGATCATCATCCCATTAAAGGTTGCCATATATGTAACAATTACCTTCTTTCCTGTAACCATTCTCGGAAGAAAGATCGTTCATTTTCATTACAGAAATGTAGAGCTGAATCATCAGATACAGTATACAGGTAAAAACAATAGCATTCTACTGATGGTTCGGCACTAACAATGGCCGATGTTTGGGTGTCTTCAAAGGATCCCAATCAAAATTTTCCAGCTGGCCCAATCGCCGATATTCAAGTCTTCTGCTGATATTTTGGCGACCTGGTCTCCCACCATACATGCACTGAATATCATATGAAAAATAATTTGTACGATATTAGAAGTGTGTTTCTGGCCACCCTAAATGTATTGATATTTGTCTATTGGAACTGGGGCATGTTCACTCAAAAACAATTGTATGAATGCTGAAAAAATTATATGTACCTGTACAAATTACCATGGTTGTACAGGGACTAATGTACTGATAGTGCTGGGACACTATCTGCAAAAAAAACCTTTTATACGATCTCCAAATCCTATTCTCACTCTCTCAGTTTTATTTCACAATCCAAAAGAAAAATAGTTTCATTGTTTGTTGGGAAAATTGAAAAAAATTGCATGTAATAGGGACCTTAGGAAGTAAGCTCCACTGGGGCAGTGACTGATGTAAATGATGTGTCATCACTGTGGCAAGATTCCATGATCCATTACTAGTGCTTTTTACATATGTTAAATTTAATTGATTAGGTCTCCTTAAAGGGCTACTAAATTTTGGCAGTGGAAGACTTGTTATTCAGATCAGGACCTGGGATTTTCCTGATAAAAGATCCTTCCATAATTTGGATCTTAATGCAGTACCTTAAGTCTACTAGAAATATTAAATAAATGTATTTTTTTAATAAAATAAGTTTATTAAATAAACCCATAAGGCTGGTTTTGCTTTCAATAAGGCTTAATAATATCTTAATTTGTATCAAGTACAAGCTACTGTTTTATTATTACAGTGAAAAGGGAAATCATTTTGAAAAATTATTTGGATAACATGCAGTCTATCGGAGATGGCCTTTCCATAATTCGGAGCTTTCTGGATAATGGGTTTCCGGATATCATGTCCCATACCTGTATTGCTTTTGTTTTATTTCTGAAAGTTTGACAAGCTTGTTTAAATGTATTACCGGCCAGCATAACGGCATACTGTAAATGCATCTTTCTATTGCAGGTAAAACTTTTATTTTTCTCATAAACTGTATAGAAGAAAATACCATTCATCTATGTCAGAATAGGTATTACCCTGTGCTTATCACAGATAATATTACAATAATGACCCTTTAAGAGACCAATTTTCTCTTCCTGCCTTGCTAGAGGCTTGGGATATTTTTGCCCAGTGCACGTCATCCCTATCATCCATGTAGATAGAATTCCCAGATCACAGTTGGTCCTGCCATACGCTCTTCACTTAATAGGCTTTCTCACACTTTTGCAGTCACTCAAGATTGATGTACAGTAATTGCTATATGACATGTCATCCTTTTGACTTTTAGACCTCATTTCAGCTCTGTTACAGATGACATTAGAATTCCTAGAATTTCTATGAACAACATTCTTGAAAACAACAACAATTTCTGGCTATATCCCCATTAACTACTTTATAATACTAGTTTTATTATTTTACATAGTTTTCATTTCTTCTTTTAATTATCTTTAAATTACTTCCCATGCTTAAGCTCAAGATTTTCATATTTGTTAGGTTTATTAGTCTGCTTTCAAAAAGACAGTATTAATCAATGTTTTGGAGATTCTAAGCCTTCATTATTCATTCCCTATGCTGTCGACTGATGCAAGGTAGGAAAAGAATAGTAGATAAAATGTAGGTTTAGTCATAATATTTATTAATATCTTTAAACAATACAATATTATATTAAATAATATATGGAAAAGTGATGCCACTGTGCTTTTTATGCTTTGTTTTTTGTGCTTTGTACTGAGCATTTTTTCACTACAACTTTTTATGCACAAACTACATTGGTGCTTTTTCACTCAAAATACATTGGGGTCAATGGGTGTTTTTTATTTTGCGAAAATATTTGCCTATGGTGAAATGCTTGATTTTTCAAATCCATGACTGGTGAAACATTTCACTCATTACTATTCTTGTAGTTACTATGAAAAATCATTGCAGCCTATGAAATGAATAAAAAATAGCACATAGATTCAAAAAGGTAATCTTTTTTGGCTATATTAGGAAAGGTTATTTTAATATGTATGACTGTCCTAATCCTTAAACAAAACTAAGAATTTCAAATAATCTTATTAATACTTTATTTTTAAACAACAGATCTAAGTCCAAGTAAAAATATTACATTTTTATCTAGAATTTACTGGGGGGTTTTCTAGTGTAAAGGTTATAACATGCAATCTATTGACATTTGAATGCTCATCTGAACATTTATGTGTTTGTCTTGCCATTTCACATGAACTTATCTCTGAAAGCTGTTAATGTGCTGAGAGTAAATATCTTATTGTCTTTAAAGCTGTATGTTTCAGTGCACAAAACCAACAGGGTTGATTGATCGACACGTGATTTTTTTGGTTTTATTTTAGAAAGGCTCTAATTTTGAAAAAATAAAAATCACATTTAATAAAATAGTAATTTGCATCATTTATACTTCTATTCTATTTAGTGAGTGAGTTCTGTATAATAAAATTGTCTGTTATCACAAGATTCTAGCATATTTTATACTTTCAAGTATATATAATGGCAACATGATACAAAAAATCCTTGACACTTTTGGGATTCAACTAAACAGCATAAAGGCCCTTATTAGCACTAGTCACCTACTAGAGATAAATTTTAGTAAACCAGGTCATGACCCGTACTGAGCTTTCTCCTCTCAAGTTCTAATCATTTTAGCATAGCTAGAAGATTACAATATACAAGTACTAACCATTCCACAAGTGAGATTATTCATAGGAATTAACGCTCTCGAAACTAAAGCAGACAAGTGGGGCTAAATATATATTCCATCAAAACTCTTTGTCAGTTAGCAACTCACAGTATACAATACCTCCTGTTGGAGAATTTAATGGGATAAAGAACAGAGAAGAATGCTCACACTGGAACTCATCTGCATCATCCATATGG
This sequence comes from Xenopus borealis, assembly GCA_024363595.1. Taxonomy (NCBI): domain Eukaryota; kingdom Metazoa; phylum Chordata; class Amphibia; order Anura; family Pipidae; genus Xenopus; species Xenopus borealis. The sequence goes on from CM044439.1 coordinate 102,337,913, forward strand.
AAATGCCCCATTTCCTATTATAAAAGATGTACATGGGGTCTGATCCCATTCTCTTTTTTATTATTATTATTAACATGTATTTTTATAGTGCCAACTTATTTCATAGCGCTGTATTCTTCATCTAGTGTTGCATGTTGTTTGTTTGATAATTGATAACAAAGCTGGTTATGTGATTCTATACGATCACAATGACAGCCTCCTTCATCTGGGAGACCTTGGTCTTTTTCTGGCCTACAGGTTAGTAATAAACCTGGAACATATACAAAGCTTTCTGTTCAAGTAACTGGGATATCTTTACATTTGTATTATCACACTTAACTCTGACACAACTGATCACCACACCCAGATATTGTGTACTGTACTCAGCTGGCATTCATTACACTGCTCTATCATGGTTTACATCTTATTTTTCTGAATTTTTCTTTAAAGTTGCTTTCTCAGCTCTCCCTCGTTCCCTCTCTTGGAGTTCCTCAAGGCTCTGTCCTTAGCCCTCTGCTGTTCTTACCTTGTACTATTTTTCTGGGAAAATTCATCCTCAATCTTTCAGACTTCAGTATCACCTTTATGTTTATAATATCCAAATCTACTTGTTTGTTCCTGACATCTCTCCCTTCCAAGTTATGGATTGTCTTTCTGCTATCTTCTCTTGCATACCACTCTACCACCTGAAACGTAATCTCTCTAAAACATAATTCATTATATTGCCACCATCTGCCCCTGTACCTCAGGTTTCACTTACAGTCAACAACATCACCTTTCAATCAACTACAAACCACCTAGGAAATATCTAATACTCCCTCCATCTTTTACATCACATATTTAAAGCCCTGCAAAATCCTGTTGATTTAATCTATAAAAATGTCCTGTATATGAGCTTAGCTACAACTATAACACCAATTCACTTACTCCTTGCAGGCATTCCAACCAACCACTCCTATATGTATTTTGCTTCTGTTGCTCCCAATCTCCTCTAGAATCCAATTTGTTTTTTTTACTAACACTCACATTTAAGACCCTTAACAGTGAAGCCTCTCCTTATATACTCTCCTTTACACAAGCTCTGATTCTGAACTTCTCCTATCTTCTCCTCTCTTCACTTCATCCGGTTCCTGACTACAGGACTTTTCTCTGCACCTGCCTGCCACAATCTATCAGACTCTTCCCTTTTCTAAAACTCCATAATCTCTAAAGACCCACCTGTTTAAAGAAGATTCAACAAGGAGTCTGTCAAACATGCTGACTGACATTTTATTACCAAACTACAACTCCCAGCATTCTCCTCCCATGGTGAGTGATTCAGTTTAAAAGAGGATGCTGGGAGTTGTATTTTGATTATACATTGATTCCTACTGTGAACCCTCACCCTATAATTAGCTCGATAAACACATATACAATGGGTGCTCCTAGTTGTGTGACTGACACTTTAGTTTCTTTGCTGATTAATGCCAGAAATCACTCAATAACTGTTAACTACTTTTTTTGTGATATATCTAGCACCTTAAAGACTTCACCAGATTTACAAAGCCATTGTTTCTGTTTGCTCAGAATGTTATCCCATACTTCACTTGCAGATCTGTATCATCTTATTCGTTTTGGTACCAAAATATTGTAAATATACGAAAAACAATTTAAAGGCAAAATTCCTATTACATTTCAATTTAAAAAAAAAATATCTCTATGGGAGATGTCCTTTATGAAATTTCGAGCTTTCTGGTTTCTGGTTTCTGGATAAGAGATACCATATCTGTGCAAACACAAACATATATAACCTTGCGCCCAATTTGCACAGATCACTTAGCTCTGTTTGTGTTTGGTTAACCATTAAACCAGGATTCAGAATGTCAACGGACCTCTTCAGAAGGATAAAAAGGGATGTATCATTAGACTTTCAGGAGAGCCTATCTTTTAATCATTATTGCAGATTAAGCATGCATTATCTATATTTTAAACATTGCTATGATAAATAAACATAAACTTTTTTTAAATTTTAAAATATGGCTGAAGAGACAGTTTATGTCTTTCTTTTTCTTCTTTCTTTTTCCTAGGGTGTAAACCTTTCCAAAGTTATGGAAGTGGGACATTTTATATGCTCTGCCTTGAATAGGAAGACAAATTCAAAGGTGGCTCAAGCAACATTCAAGCTATGAACTTTTTAAGTTATATTAGTTATTTAAAATCTGTGGATTTATCCCACAGTCTAAAGGTACATATCTCCTAAACTGGATACAGTCATTTTTAAAATCCTCACATTGACATTTTGGCTGCTGAATATTTGAATAACATACATAAAGAGGTAATGATGGTTAATGCTCAGTAAAACTTGCCAATCCTTTCAGTTTTAGAAATTTCCATGCTAAAATTTGTCATTGCATTGGTAAACCACCCAAAATGTTTTCTTAGAAAAAAGGATGAAATTAATTTAATATCCACCTAGCCAGTATTTCACCTGCTTAGCTGGTAAAATACCATGTACTATGTACTTGCCAGTAAATTTGTAAACCCTATTTTTACTGTCTCTGGCCTGCCCCTGGCAAGCCCCAATTGCCCTCTCTACTCCCCCCTCCTTCCCACCCATTACATTTTTCAAACCATTTTCTCCCTGATTCTGCCTCTCCTTTGGCAGCCAACATCCAAGTTCCACCCTATTTGCATTAGAATACCACCCCTTTGTGACATAGCCCCACCCCTTCTCATTAGCTGGTAAGGGGAGAACCAGAATATTGTAACTCTAGTCACACCTGAGGTACCATTGAGTTTGTAAGACTCATTTACAGATGCAAGTGCAGTGTGCAAGTACTATTTTGGATAGAAGTCACCTGAAGTTTACCCACAATGCAGCATTTTTCACATAATTCCAGGGTAATCAAGGTCATTTTCAGATTTATGCTTGCAGCATTTTCAAGGTTCTCCCCGCCCTTGAAACAGTGGTTGCTTCATGGCTCCCAGCATCAATAGGCATAGTTGTATTCATCAGAACAGACTTGATGTGTTTGCTAATACACACAAGGATGTCTGTAATTGTTCTTTGCATATGTATGATGTCTCTTTTACTAATTCAATTGTTTGGAGGGAATGGTATGTTCTGCACTTTATAATTATATTTTTCATTTTTCCACAATTTTAAATGTACAATTACTTTTTATTCAGAAAGACTTGTTTTCATTAATTATACAAATGTACTTGGAATTTGGTTTTCTTACTTGATATTGTTAATTACATCATGGGTAAGAATTATGGAAATGTTGAATGAACATGTTACTGAAATGGTTGAAGGCCTGCGTTATTGTTATTTGCTTTTGCATTTACAAAGTAATTAAGTAGTAGTAAATTGAAAACCCTTATATTTCAAAACGCTTTCTCTAATCATCTCTATAATACAGCAAGAGCAAAATAACTCATTGTTTATTTTACCCATCTCTGATTGGCTGTAAATGTGAAGTAATATGATTGTCATATGATAATTATACTCAGTGACTATACACATGGGAAATTTTAATGTTGGAAGGTTGTTTATAGTTTAATACTACACATGCACACAAACCATCACTGCAAATGGGATGCCTTACAGGTATGGTGGAGCCATGGAATTTCCTGCATAATGTGTAGCACCATGACATAAGGCTACAAAAACTCATTTTCACTTTTGGGCAAATCTTCACCCCACAGGAACAATTAAGCATCCTTTTTTTGCATTATTTTACCTGTATTAACATTGAATCGGTTCCTCTCTCTTCATCCAAGTCCTCTACTGGTGCTGCTTTGCTTTATTTGCAGCATTCTGCATCTCCTCCACTATCATCAGTCATTACCCTCTACTTAAGGGGCTGGAAACATTGATTGAGGTGTAGAAGAGTCTACTCAATATGACTCTAGCTGTGGTTGACAGATACCTTTTATTAACCTGGGACAATGTTCCCTTAGAAGCCAATTAGATACACATCAGCCACTTTAATGTGTTTCAGTACAAACCTTTAACTCTGGGACTGATCATTATCCATACTGATGGTAAAAAAAAAATACATTTTTTAAAAATGAAGAATGCTATCACTTCTGTTCCTAAATATTTGCATGCATTTTTATTTATTTTTTTTGGCATAGCAGGAAATTTTGTTATGACGAAAGATAAAAATTGCAGTATAATAATTATATTTATAAAACATTAGTCACGCCTGATGTTATGAGGAATTTGACCCAGTCAGGAAGTCCAGATGGTTAGTTCACATTAGGAGATGTCACTCCTGTGTACCTCTTTGTTGACACTGTAGAAAATGATTCATTTTAAAACCACACTTTATGCGTGTCATTACTTTTTTTTTTTACACCGGCACTTCTACTGTGCTTTTATGTGTGATTGACTCTATCTGGCCTCTGTGGAAACGCATTTGTGTTCAAGAGACATTTGTTTCACCACGGTGATTCTTGGAAATATACAGCTTTTTGGTTATAAGGCAACTAAGAATTTTTGAAACCTCTAAAATGACAGTTCAATCATTTGCAATATTGATTGAAACCATTACTAAACCATTGACTACCATAAATCAAAACACTTTCATGAAAATCTATTTGCCCCTTTAGGTAGTTGGAAGTTCAGCAACACTTTAATTCATAGCGTCTCTGAGGGACATAGCTTTTATGAGGCATGTTTATTTACTGTAACACACTTATTCTGCTTCTAAAAATGCTCTTAATAACCAATTATTTCTGGAAATGGTAATGTACTGAATTGTTCAAAATGTGGAAAAATAAAAACAAGTGCAAAACTTAAGTGAAGTTTTTAACATCAAAACCTCCTGGGACTGCCTTTTGGCCTTCATTATTTCCTGTCCCTGTCAGCAATTTTAAATTGGAATAATTGCCCAGCTAATGCTTATTACTAGAGCCTCCTCTTTGCCTGATGTTGTTCAGAATAGCAACGAGTTGACCTTATTCGCTAAATTATGTACATGCCATTGAAATTATACATTTATATTTGTATTTTTTGAGGGCAAGAAAATTATATGGAGCTTTTCTGTCATAGTGTCACGATAATAAGCAAACTGTTGCTGTTATTTTGTTAATGATTTGTGGAGTTTGGGCCCAACAAACAACTTTCTAATTTTTCTAACATGTAGAAAGAAGCCATAGGACAATTGGAGCAATAGCAAGTACTCTAATTTACCACTACAGAAATTGCTGACTTAATTAACAAGGTTAAAGCAGATGAAGCAGAGATACCAATTACTTTAGTACACTAGTATGGTTTGATTAGCTTTATCATGGAATCAGATGCAAATTTAAATGGAAATGAGGTATCAGTGTTTGGAAGTAGTACACGCTGGTGTGTTATATATTGGGACATTAAATATCAGTGGCTATTCAGCCTTTTTTCCCTACTCTTGTTTTTAACTTTAACCACCACATCATCTCAGTTATTCTATATTCATAAATTTTAATGTTGCAATATTGCCGTGTTTTTGTTTGCTCTCAAATATCACTGCAGTAGCCTATTTCCAAGGTTTCAGTCTAATTTATAAAGATGGCACAGGGCAAAAATAAATATTTGTAAATGTAAAAATCTACATACAATCTGGTGTAATTATTCAAATTGTATGAGAAGTTAAAGGAAAACTATACCCTGAAAATGAATACTTGAGCAACATATAGTTTATATCAAATTAAGTGACATATTAAAGAATCTTATCAAACTGGTATATATATTTAAGTAAATATTACCCTTTTACATCTCTTGCCTTGAACCATCATTTCGTGATGGTCTGTGTGCTGCCTCAGAGATCACCTGACCAGAAATATTTCAACTGTAACAGGAAGAAGCAAAAGACAGAACTCTGTCTGTTAATTGGCTCATGTGACCTAACTTTATATTTATAGGTATGTTTGTGTGCAACGTTGAATCATACAATCCCAGGAGGCTGTCCTTATTTTTTAAAATGGCAATTTTCTATTTATGATTACCCAATGGCACATACTATTAAAAAAGTAAATTATTATGAAAATGGTTTATTTACATGAAGCAGGGTTTTACATGTGAGTTATTTTATGAAATATCTTTTTCATCTGTCTGTGATGGTAACTGCAGTGGTGGCAATCTGCAGAGAAGGAAATATGAAGCAATGGCTGTGTTCCAAATATTAGCATGAACTGCTCAAACTTAGACACCATGAAAGGTGGTTTGCTCAGTTTCCTTATTTATACCTTCACATGTGTATTCATCGATGATCAATGAGAGCTACTAGCGTGGTGTTAGTAACAGCTGCTATTCATACAGATCCCAACTATACAGATGTCTGTGAGAGAGGCTCTGCAGAAGATCATGCCACCATTGTAAATGAAGTCTTCCTTTTATTGTACCAACTTGCTAACTACAAAATGACCTATAAATGCTCATTTACTAAAACTGGTGCTAAATTGCACCAATGTGGTTGCCCAACGCAACCAATTAGCCAATAGTTTTGGCCAGTCTATTGCCAGTTAAAAAAAAATCAAGCAAATATCTGATTGGTGGCTATAGGACATTACAATGGTGGAAATTAGCAACTGTCTTTGCTGCTATATTACTGTAATAGCCATTCGTGTAATTAAGAAGATCTCATGGGTCATTTACAGCCACTCTCTCAACCAGTTGAAATGTTGCATTTTCAAAGACCATTTCCCACATGTTTAGCAAGAAGAACATTTCAAAGTTACTTTTGTCATCATAAAGTCTTTATTATTATTATTATTATTATTATTCCACAATCTTTAAATCACTATTTGCCTTTTTTGATAACTAAGCAGAAATGAAAAACTCTCTGTGGTAAGTACCAAGTGCTGCTAAATACCAAGATTCCAAAGTCATCCACGTTCTACTTTTGGCGGGTTATTTATGAATGGCTGAGTTGTGTTTTCTCAAATTTTTTTGAGATTTAACATGCTCTGACGCTGCTAAAAGCCCGAATCTGAAAATACTAAAACATGTCAAGGTCATGTAGAAGTCAATGGCAGAGGTCCCTTTTACCATGGGAAGGGTTTTGCCTTCATGATTTTGTTTTTATACGATAGTATGCTCAAAAACCTGATTTTAGGTATTCAAGGTTTTTAGCCTATAACTTGATAATGAGTGTGTGATGACTCTTTTTGGTTTCTATAACTACAGTATGTAGACCAGTAGCCGACTTTACTGATGCTTATTCACCTATAAGTATTTGCAGTGGTTACCCATGGGTGTTTTTAAATGTGCTTACTTTACAGCGATTTGTTTGTTGTTTGTGTCCTGTTTAGTGCCCTCTCTCATGGCTAGGAACCCACAAGGCATAAAGAGTATAACATTTGCAATGGTATGCTGTACAACAAATGAAAATCACTGCACAGCAAAAAGAGGAGTTTTAATATCAAGAAGTGGAGAGGTTTTTACTCCAATGAAAGTACCCCCCCTGAAGTGGAAGTACTATACTCTCAATATTAACAACAGAATTGTGCTAAGTAAAAGGAATACTTATGCTGATGATATTTCTCTGCATAGCCTCTGAGAAAACCACAGGACTTTCCATGAATTAATCCTATTTTTTGAGATGCTCATAGCCATACTTATGATATCAAAAATGCCAACCAATCTGAGCTGAGGTTGATAAGGGTATCCAGATATATAAAGCCTACTCAGGCTAAAGCAGCAAGGGTCACCAAATCAAAGCTGTCTCGTGATATCCGTTTTTTTATACAAGATGTTGCACAAAATAGTTGTTTAGAATGTTTAATAATTCCAAAAATTGTCTACATAGTTTCATTTAAAAAAATAAAATTTAAAAGTAAAAAATAAAACAATACATGTATATGAATTTCCTTGTACAGCATAATCCATGCCCCTAAAGCACAATCACATTATTTAACACTATAAATGTATTCTATTATATAAATGTATAGGCAAGGTAAATATTTGATTTGTTTGAGGTTATAAACATCATGCAAAGTACGGCACCTAAACACTACTGTGCCTAAGTCAACAGTGTAAGAATATATATTGATAGAATGAAAGTACTTAAGAATCCATTAAACTTTCAGAAACATTTCCTTTTGGAAGATTCTCCTTTCGGCGTGTCCTGCAGGCCCTGGGAGAATAAAAATTGGTTTTCATTAAATTTATCAAGATTTACAAGACAGCATGATATAAACAATACTTGATTTTATATTATTAGTTAGGAAATATTAATTGACTAGACAGTCATCATTTGAATGCACAGTCCATTAGCTACACACCCCAGATCTGAGAAATATTGGAAATCAAGAGAAATAAATGACAGATTAAACGCGTTTTAATGATTATATTTGCATACCACAAGCATACAGTAGCTATTCTGTACTATGCCAACTTGTTCATTTGACATGGAAGTACCATATTTGTGATATATAATAAGTAATACGTTCATGTGAAAAATGTGTACCCTCTTTCAAATATATAAGTTAATATATTGGTATAAAATATATAAAAACAATCATCTAGTCCTCTAAAATGAGATACATCTAATATCACTTGACAAACAGCACATAACAGATTTGGAAAAAAAAAGAAACCACTATAAAGAAGCCATGGGTGAAAAAATTCATTTATGGGTTTTTTTTTATCTGGAAACCTGATATCCAGAAAGCTCCACATAATGGAAGAAATTGACTATAGGATCCAAACAAATAATTCTGATTTTTTAAAATGATTTAATAAATCAATACCATGAACCTGAGGGTAATTGAGTTGCAGAAATCCATAGTGGTGGCAAAATAAACCTAAATACTGCAGTTTATCTAATGTTTAAAAGTATTAGTACAGTTTAGTAAGTTTAGTAGTTTTACTATGGTGATCCTATTTACGGGGAAAAACCTAAACTAGAAAACAGATATGTAACTTATTCTATTATCGTCTGTAATTTTTACATTGAAACCACTGTGTTTGTTCATATGATATCTTTGTAGTGTCATGCTGTGCTTGATGTTTGTAACATTTCACTTTGCTTGTATATGTCCATAGGCCAGGGGTCCCCAACTTTTTTTTTTACCCTTGAGCCATAGTCAAAAGTAAAAAGAGCAATACAAGCAGGACAAATATCCCTGGAAATGAGGGATTTTAATTGGCCCTATGTGTACTGGCAGCCTACATCAGGCTCTACTTCACAGTAAACCTGTTTTTTATGCAAAACTTTCTGGATGACAGTTTTCTGGATAATGGTTTACATACCTGTACTAACTATCTTGCATTGAAAGCCAAATTAAGGTAAAACTTTATATTTACACATCACTTGCTTAATAGGCAAAGGTTTGGATTCTAAATGAAAATGTTGGAACATCCACTCTTGGGAAAGTTTGTCAAATGTAAATTATCTTTCTCGCTATGGAATTAAGGACTTCCCACTATTTGGAAATTACTATGGCTCCATCGAATCACTTCCCTAAATCACAACCAGCAACAAGTACCTCTCTGAGATTGCTACAGAAGTCTTTCATCCTTGGAACTGTGTTACCTCACACCTTACTGCTCCAGGACAAACTGACAAAAGTTCTGCTGTTACTACACCTGGTGATGAAATAATCAAGTGCACTTGATTACCAGCACCTAGTTATAATTACCATAAATGAAAGGAAAATAAAAGGGTGTAACATAAGACATTTGGCTTTTTCTTATAAGCTTGTTTTTTGTAACTATAATAATGAAAAAAATAACACCTTATGTCTTATTTGTCACATAAGATTAGATTGATCTACTTCTGATACTTGGTAAAAATAAGATGAGAGTTATGTTATATAAAAATACAGATTTGAGAGAGGAAATACAGAGAGCTACAAAACATCAGTAAATTAAATGGCCCACAGATGATTGTGGTGGGGGCAGGGTACATGCATCGGGAGGGGATTACCCACATTCTCCTATATTTAACTTTGGAGATTTTTAACCATGTTAGAAGTATACTCACAGCTACCTATAATATAGCTTATGCTTCATTTAGGGGCAGGTTGAAATTCGAAGTTAAAAAACTTCATAATTGGATCATCAAATTTCTGGGGGGGCATTTTCGATCAAAAACGGACCAAATAGGTCTGTTTTCGACCGAATTGAAATAGTTCTAATCATTCAAATGCATCATTTGATTAGTACGATTCGAATGATTTAAAAAAGAATCCTTCGAATTCCTAGGACTTAGAAACATTTTCAGGACAGGTTCTAGGAGGTCCACCATAGGCTAAAATGACAATTCGTCAACTTTAATGTGGCAAAGTGTCAAATTCAAAGGATTTTAAAGAGACAGTACTTTCGAAATTTGAATTTTCAAATTTTTTCTATTCGAATTTTGGGCTATTCAATAGTTAAAGTACCCCAAAATTACATTGAAATTCACTTCGACCCTTAGTAAATGTGCCCCTTAGTGCATAGTCATTGTGGAAGATCCTACAATTAGTGATGGGCGAATTTATTCGCCAGGGCCGAATTCCCGCGATTCGCCGCTGGTGAATAAATTCGCGAATCACCAGCGAAATTTCGTCGAGCGAAATTTCACCAAAAAAACGAGTCGCCGAAAAAGACGCGACGCGCGTCAAAGTTGGTAAAAAATTCGCGAATCTTTAGGCGAAGCGAATCGCAGGAGATTCGCCCACCACTACCTACAATATGTTAAATCATAAGAAAAAAATGTTAAATCATAAGAAAAAAAATAAACAAAAATTGTCTACAAAGGAAAGGCATGAACCAATAACTTACCAACTAAAGGCCATCAAAAATAAACAAATAAATTAAAAATGGTAATCAAACAGGGGTTGCATGTTGTAGAAATAAAGAAAAAGCATGTCATCCAAAAATGATCAAGAAGCTTTAAAAAAAGAGGCAGATGTAGTAAGGGTTGAATTCAAAAAATGTTATGGTCTAAACTGTCGAATTCCGCTGGCGTGTGCCATACCGCTAGCTATTTACATTCAAGCCAGCAGTATGGCACGGGAAGGCAGTTCAGGGAGATTGTTGCCCAGACAAAGAGACGATTAGTCGCCAGGCAACTAAATATGCCTGAATCTGCCGTGTGCCAGTACCCTAACACAAGATATCAGCTCACTGGTAGATCTAAGAACAACACTCAGTACTAAAAATCCAGGTCCCAATGTGAAACCTTCAGTTACATTGAGTAAGAGAAACAACAGTCTGCCAGAAAGCAGTTCCATCCTAAAGTGCTAGCTCTTTCTGAAAGCACATGACCAGCTAAAAGAGCAAAGCTCCCATTCTAAACACCTTTTCAGCTCAGTTGTTTTCAGATAGGTCAACAGTAATAAGCAGTGGCGTAATTACCAGGGATGTAGGGGGTGCAATTGCACCAGGATCCCAACCCCCTTGGGGCCCATCGGAGCCTAGAAAATAGTTATGGCAGGTGGTTATCTAGGGGAGAGATTTTACAGCACACATGCCATCAACACTCCAGCATGGGATTTATAGAGGTAAAGTCAAATTCGACTAATGAATTATCCAAACTCAATTAAAAAAAAATTTAAAAATTCAAATTAGATTTTTGAGAATTACCACACTCTGGCCCTCTAAGAATGTATTGGTGAATTGATGTATAAGTTAATGGGAGAGGTCCAGTGACCAATTTAAAGATGTTAGTAGTCTTCCTGACATTCAAGTTTTTTTGGAGAAAAAACTCAATTTGAGTTTGATTGAAATCAAATCGAATTTAATTGGAGTTTTCAGGTCAGTTAAATTTGTATGAGTTTTAGGTATCTGTTAATAACTAACCCTTGATCAAATTTTGAGTTAAATAGAATTTATTAGAGTTTAAAAAACTCACATGAATTCAAAATTGGACCCTTGATAAATCGGCATCAATGTGTTGCCAGTAAAAAGCCTAACTTTGGCCTTTAGTCACCATTGGAGGGTCAGAACTTGAAACTATTTGTTAAAAAACTATTAACCCCATTATATTGTTAGTATACCTGAATTTTCTTGAATAGACCACTCTCACTACAAAAAATAAGATATAAACAATGCTATGATTTGAAAATTACACTGAAAAACCTTTCACTGTTAATTATTCTGTGTAATGCTCAGCTCTTTTTTTTAAAAAAAAACTCAAAACACACTACAGAACATCTAACCTTCAATAATAAGTATACATTTTTCTGTGGAACCAAGAGAGGCTGAAATTTAAAGTGATTAATCAAATTCCACACTACAGCAAAAACAAATTCTTTAAAATACTCATACCATATGAGACTGGCCCATTTAGGACTCATAAGTGAAGTAACATTCAGAGTCCACTCTCACAAGAAGTATATAGATAAGAGATAAACAGATATAACTAAATGTTATGAGGGTCTGGGCAACCAGTTGATCCTCCGACAGGGCAGTTTGACCTTGTAATTACTGTAACACTGTACTCTAAAAACTCCAAATGGAGTAATGGCAACTTGTGTGCTTGATTACAAAGGTGTAGAAAAGGGAAGAATTACATAAGGCCGGCTGATGTGGAAAAATCAAGCTTTGAATTTTTTAAAATAAACTGATATGCGAGGAGCAGATGTTAATAGAGAATAACAGCAATGTTTAGAGATGTGTAGGAAAACTGATGGGATCATAAAAAAGAGTAACTACATGATGACAGTAACCTTTCAGCAAACATTGATGTAATATTTCTGTGTACTAAATATTACACTCTCTGGCCTTATATATTATCCTGTGGTATTTGACTAGATTTAGAATAATCCAAACCATAAAGTATTACTATATATACATGGAAAAGAATCATCATCAGGGATGAACAACCTGTGGGCCTCTAGATAAATATGCAGACCCTTCACAATAAATATTTAGGCCATTGAAAAATGCAGAGTGTTCAGATATACTTGGCCTACCAATCCCAGCACCATCAGGGAGCCTTGTGCTTTTCATAGGATTTTGGATGCTTCACTTCTACAGCACACGGAGAGTCTAAGCTTATAATTCACTGAAATCCTAAGGTAAAGCTAAGAATGATTGTTCATGGTGATATCACATTAGCCCTTGTTAACTCTGGGAATCATTTGGCCTACAAATCCATACTTACACATACAACATCAATTATTTTTATTTTGTTTAAATACCTTGCCTGAAGCAAAGCCAGAAGAATTATGGCAGAAACTAAAATCACTCCCGAGATGTAAGCTGCTATATAAATCATGGTACCTAGAAAATAAAATGTCTTTTAAATATCTTGCAAAGGTATTAAAATGCACACGGGGAGGCCCATTTATCAAAGTCCAAATTTATCTCAATATTTGCTGAAAACTACTCCTACCAAATCCAAATGGGATTTCCCCCGTATTTATCAATATACTTTCCCTAAAATTTTCTGTGCAGGAAAAAAAAACAATAAATCGTGAAAAAAACAAATTGTATGAATTATTCAGATTTTCCACCTGATAACTTAGATTTTTTCTGATATTTGCCTGAAAACTACAACATTTTTGGATCATTGCACGAAACCCAGCACAGATCAAGATATCTTTATGACTTCTCCCATTGACTTATATGCAACCTTAACAGGTCTGAGATGCAGGATTTTTGGATTTGGACTTTTTCTATCCTCGGGGTATAATAAATCCTGAAAAATTTGAGGTTTTTTTTCTACTAAAAATTTGGATCTCATACATGATTTTTTCGGGTTTTTAGCATTCAGACTTTAATAAATAACCCCCTATGTGTCACTTGCCATTTATTTAGAGAAGAAAGTCAATCTGATATTATTTGTGTATTTATTTGTGCGGGAATGCATCACTGTTATAAAATGAGCAGGTGTGATTTATTAGTAGTATTGGCATTTTAACTGAACTGTCTTGTCTATTATATATTGTCAAATGCCAGATGCTCCTTTTGCTAATATCTATCAAAGTCACTCACTTACTGGAAACATATGGCAAGCTGCACATGAAGATAAATGCATTTTATAAATGCATTGAGAGAAGGGAAGAGATATTTAGCTAGAAACAGATAATGATAAAATATTACACACAAAAAACACAGCCAAAAACATTGTTTTGCATAGAGAAAAAACATAATGTAAGTAAGTGATAATTATAGATCACATTATAATATACAGCCATGCAGGAAAACATATGTGGTAGGTAGGAAATTTATTTTTTGGTTAACTATAGATTAGGTTGAACTTTAAAACTAGTGCCTAGATTATTACTGAAACTGCCTTCAGATACCCAATGCTTGAATGTAAATATTGCGGATGCCCCAGTAGGCACACGCCAAAGGCAGGAGCAGCTACATAAACCCTTGTTGAACAAGAGTTTAATGAATAGGACTTGTGCTGAATATAATTTCTTATCAGAGCAACAGAGAGATAGACACTACTCCATGTTAGGCACTTGCAAAGTAAATAATTTGTTTTACAGTATACAAACCCCTTCCTAAACCTTTGTTAGCAGAAGTCCATTATGCAGGGAAATCATCTAAATTCCGGTAATTGAATTAAGTACCTTGTAAGAACCAACATGAAGAAGCTTCAATTTCAGTGTTTGTCCTGTTTAGTTCGCGAGATAACAAAATGTTGTGAATGGGAAAATATCTGCAAAGAGTAGCAGTAATCAAATAATAACACCTGTCCTTCCTCATTAGAAATAAGTAGAGTGTGTTAACTGAGAACCCACTTGTGTGCGGGTACTGCACTTCTATTGTTATAATTCTATATTAAATGTTAAATGATTGTTTTTGAAAGTGTACATTTGAAATCTTACCGTTCTGTAAGGAGTGGGCACCTGCTAATATAACAGATTCACTGTTTAATTTATGGAAGTTCCTGTGAGTAACTCTTTCTAAAAGTGAAAAGAGCAGGTGGTCAAATCAGCACAGATCTCATCTAGTAGAACATACTGTATTGTCAGAATTTAGCAGATGCACAAGAGATTTTTGGAAGTGTTCTTATAAAATGCTAAGTCTAACTTTAACCCATTGATAACTAAGCTTCTACAAATCCCACAGGAATTGGGTAGGGACAAAGGAAACAGTGAAATAAAGAGAGACAGACCCAGTGCAAAGTTGCTTAGAATTTACCAAAATACTAAAGTTCTACAAGATACTACAAGATACTGAGGGGGAAATTCACTAAAGCAAGAAGCGTCTAACACTAGTACTAATTCGCTAACTCTGACTCTGGCGAATTTTCGCTAGCGAAGTAGATAGACTTGCGCAACTTCGCACCCTTACGCCAGATGAAGTTGCGCACTGACGAAGGATCGTAATTAAGCAAATTCACTAAGATGACCATTTTACTGAACATTACCACTTACGCTAGACGTTGCTTCGCCAGGTCAGACCTGGCAAAGTTCAATACAATTGATAGGAGTTTGAAAAAAAAATTTGGAATTTTTTTTCTAAGTCCCAAAAAAAACGCTGGCGTCTTTTACCTTTCTAGGGTGATAGTCTGCAAAAGAGCGACATTTTTTGGGGGGGCTACCCTCCTTACCCCCTACATTTCCTAACATATGGCAACACAACTATACAGGAGGCACATGTTTAGGGCAATATGACAACTTTATTTTTTTTATTAAAGGTTTTCTGGGCTTGTGTAGTGTAATGTAGTGGCTGTAACATATACTTCTATTATACTTTGAAATTCGTGCCGTATGCAAAATAGGCATCGCTAGCGTAAAAGCGCTTTGCCTGGTGAAGCAACCCTAGCGCAACTACGCTACCATTCGCCGACCTTAGTGTAACTTCGCACTTTAGTGAATTTGTTTGTGCGGCAAACGTTAGTGAAGGCAACGCTAGGGAATTTTCGCCGCTGAGTGAATTTCCCCCTGAAAGTGAACTTAAAGGGATGCTGTGATGGAAAAACATGTTTTTTTTCACAATGCATAATTTAATAGTGCTGGTCCAGCAGACTTCTGCATGGAAATCAATTTTTCAAAATAGAAAATTGATTTTTATATATTTCATTTTTAAATCTGAACAGGTCTAGACATATTGTCAGTTTTCCAGGAGCCTGCAGTCATGTGACTTGTGCTCTGATAAACTTCAGTCACTCTTTATGCTGTTCTGCAAATTTGAGTGATATCATCCCCCCCCATTCCCCCCCCAGCAGCCAACAACAGAACAATGGGAAGGTAACCAGATAGCAGCTCACTAAGGGTACTGGCACATGGGCAGATTTAGTCCCCTGGCGACTAAACGCCTCTTCGTCTGGGTGACAATCTCCCTGAACTGCCTTTTCGTGGCATACCGACGACTTGAATGAAAAATCCAAAGTTGCCCCACGAGGAAAATGAAGTGCTGCGAGTGCCATACCGCTAGCTATTTACATTCAATCCGGCAGTATGGCAATGGACTGCAGTTCGGGGAGATTGTCGCCCAGACAAAGAGACGATTAGTCACCAGGCAACCTTCATTAAAGGCAGCTCTTACAATTGATACAAAAGTTGCTAATATGCCACAAATGTTTCTGAGAACGGTATTAACTCATTTTAAAAGTTCAGAATCTGCACAAGTATTACTGAGCTGCCAGACTGAAACATCATTTAACTTTAAATAAAATCTAAAAAATAGAAAGCGTTTGGAAACTGAACAACCCCTTTAAAATGGGTAAACAGGCGATCCATGATAGTAACTGCCAATGCCCTCTGCAGAGGGTAAAAAAAAATTCCATTGGACCCTAGATGAGACACCATCAGCACACTTTATTGCCCAGGCACTAGCCTAAGAAGTCTGTTTCATGTGCAAGTGCTAGCTATCCTGCCAACCCTGGGTATTAAGTATTTCTTTACCTTTTGTCATGTTTTCCCCTTCATTTTGTACTTAGAGAGAAAGCCAACTTACTGAAGCAGGACTTGCTATGGACGACGTGATAAAATAGTCTGCATAAATTGTGATCCTCTACACCGAGAGCTGGGCTACACGTGCACTGCATGTGAAGGTCTGTACCAAGAGTAGCAATATAGGCAGCTTTGCAATTATCATCTACAGAGCAGCTTATATCCTCAATGCTGTTGTCCAACAAGCAGTTTTCTTTATTTCCACACCAACATGTTGACCGATAAGTTTCATATGTTTGCCTGTAGATAAGTGTAAATAAATTGTAGCTAGTTAATACAGGGTGATGAAAATGTTCCTTTAATGGTCCTGTAATTTATGGGATTGCATGACACTTAATACACAATACTTCTTTTATTGTCTCAATATTTTCACACTCGGTTTTCTTCCCTCATGAAATGATAAGGTAAAAAATAAACAGTAATAAAGACAATAGCAAATGAATACACATAATTAAATTATAATGATAAAAAGTTATTCTTCTTCAGAAAACATTTTCTAAAGCAACTTGTCGAAAAATAATAAGTGAAGCTTGCATGTAATTGCTTAGCTTTGTCACGTAAACCGTGATATTATTTATCTTACAATTCTATTCCTTTCTCTATTTACATTGGTCAGTAATGCCTTGCAAACCAAGGCAAGTTTTCTGTTGTTATTACTATTTTTAAACCTCTGTTACCTATATTTTACTCAGTATTACTGGCCCAAAGTTGCATGCTTTTGGGGGAATGAAATAAAAGTGGGAAACGGAAAACATATTTGCAATGTGATACGTTATGCCTCTACGAAACCAACTTTTGCTTTGCACAAATTAAATATAGCTCTTGCGAACCCAGAAACTGTTTAGCTGCCCCAGTGGAAGGCCGTTTGGAAATTTTATAGTTTGCAACAATGCGCAGTAAATTTAATAAAACTTTTTTAATGAAAAAGTTGTTATGTTTGCTTCAAAAGATTTCAACACCTTCAAGCTCTTTTTAAGAGTGCACAATTAAAATTTGCAATGCAATAACAGTTTAAGGAACAATATTACATTGCTTCAAAAAGGCTGCTGACTGGAAAAAGCAACTAAAAGCAAACAAATCAACTGAAAAGGATAAGTATTTGTTATTAAATTTTATTTTATAGTAAGGTGTTATATTTAAATACTGTGGTTTTATTTTTTATATTTTTTTCTGCATTTAGTAAATAGCAAAGTTTGGTGTTCTATTGTGCTTACAGCACGTTTGTCACATCCTGCTTTACTTTGCAGTTAGTTTCCCCTTAGTTTGAGGGGGTGGGGTTTGATTAGTTGCACCTGAACAGACTGTGTAAATAGAACCCCTGGGACTCCAGTGGACCTTGCTAGTGTTTAGCTACTCTTAAGTGTTTGCTCTTTAAGTGGGAGAGCTGTAAGTGGAGTTGCAAACACCTGAGTTAAGTGGGAGATCTATAAGTGGAGTTGCAAACACCGGAGTTTCGTAAGTGGGAGATCTAAAAGTGGAGTTGCAATCAGTGGAGTAAGGGCTGTGACACACTAGGCTATTTGGGGAGATTGAGTCGCCTGGCGACTAATCGCCTCGATTTTGCGACGACCAATCTCCCCAAAAGCCTTGCCTCACTCTGCGCTGGCGTAAATGAAAACTCGTAAGAGCTAATTACACGCAGTGATTTGTTTTCCGAAGTTGCCCGAACTGATTCGGGCGACTTCGGAAAATGAATCGCCGCGTGCAATTACCGCAGGATTATTGGCAGGATGTTGAGGCAGCTAGCTGGGTGACAGTTAGGAATTCTAAGGTGGGCAAAAGGAAAAGGGAGACTGATCCTGGGTTTATACATCCCAACAGCTTTGCCAGATTGTGTGAAGATGATGGGAGTGTGAACTTCTAGATGGGACTGATCTCTCTAACAGCCGGGAGACCAGTTTCTCTAGTAGTGGTGGGGAGGAGAGCAGAGTCAGGCCTAAGCAGATTGTCGTTGTAGGGGATTCGGTTATTAGTAAAGTGGATAGGGTAATCTTTCGTCCAGATCGCTACAACCGAACAGGAGAAGGGCTTACCGGGGGGGAGGAGTTAGCACCTGGGGGGTTGGATTCCCCTTTAAGGGAAAGTTTTCCAATGTAATTTTTTGGAAATTTTGCCTTTCCCACGTGCAAGTTTAGGTAGACAGCAGGAGCTTAGGGAGCTAAATGCGTCTCAAGTCTTGGTGGAGGAGTGTTTAAACTAGGCAAAGGGGGGGTGAGATAAAGAATAATGGGGAAGCTAGGGTAGATGGGGTAGTGGGACTAGTAAAGGAGGAGTGGGGGGGGCATACAGCTCACCAGCTAAGGAGGTCCCTCTGTTACAAGGAAAACACTAATACTAATTAACATATAATTCTCCTCAAAGTAATGTACATTTAAAAAGTAAAAGTTGTAAACTCTACTGTATGCTGGCAAATGCACAAGGTAAAATGGGAGACCTAGAATTAATTGCATGCTCTAAAACTTATGATATAATTGGTATCACTGAGACATGGTGGGATGAAGCATGTGACTGGACTATGAATTTACATTTACACCCTTTTTAAGAGGGACAGAGGGATTAAAAAGGGGCGAAAGAGTGTGTTTGTATGTAAAGCCTGAATTAAAGCCATGCACTAAAGAAATAACCATTGATGTCACTGGTGAGGGTGTGGAATCCCTCTGGGTAGAGATTTTGACTGGGCATAAGGTTACAAAGAAAATTATCATTGGTGTATGCTATGAACCACCTCATATAAGTGATGACTATGAAGTCCAGCTACTCTTACAAATAGAAGCGGCTTCACAACTAGGTCAAGTTATTATTATGGGTGACTTCAATTATCCGAACATTGACTGGGGTAATGGGGTTGGCAAGACAGATAAAGCTAGTAGGTTCGTAAATATGCTAAATGACAACTTTTTATCCCAGCTCGTTCAAAATCGTACTAGGAATAACTCTCTTTTGTATCTTGTAATAACTAATAATACTGAACTCATCTCTGGCATTTGTGTTGGTGAGCATTTAGGGAATAGTGATCATAACATGGTCTATTTTGAGATTCTGTTGCAGAGGCAATTCTATAAGGGAGTAACTAAAACAGTAAATTTCAGGCGTGCAGACTTTGACAGTACAAGGGAATCTCTTCAACATATTAAGTGCGAAATGCTTTTCACTGGGTTAAGCACAGAACATAAATCGGAAGTCTTTAAAATGCTGCGTAATAAATATACATGTCAGTATATTCCCCTTGTAAGCAAGGAACATCATTGCAAAGCAAAACCTTTTTAGTTCAGTAGAAGTGTTGGTGTTTAGGTGGGTAAGAAAAGACGTTCTTTAAAGGCTTTCAAGTTAGCTGGGACAGCTGAATCATTTATAATGTACAAGGAGGCCAATAAATAATGCAAAAAAGCTATCAGGCAAGCTAAAATCGATTTTGCAGCAAGCAGTAAAAAGAATCCAAAATAATTTTTTAAATATGTTAATAGTAAAAAAATGAAGCAGGAAGGGGTGGGACGTCTATTATCAGAGGGGGGTCAGCTGGTTGATGAGAACAAGCAAAAAGCTCAGATTCTGATGCATACTTTTCGTCTGTCTTCACAAATGAGGAACCAGCTAATGAAGGTTTCCTTATTAATAGTCCCAATTCTAGTAATACATCTAATGATGCATGGTTCACACATGAAGAAATTCATGTTTAAGATAAACAAAGGTCCGGGGGCCAGATGGTATTCATCCAAGGGTACTTAGTGAGCTTAGCTCTGTGATTGCCAACCCTCTCTACTTAATTTTTCAGGATTCATTGAGATCTGGCATGGTGCCGAGCAACTGGTGAATTGCTAATGTGGTGCCGCACAAAAAGGGATCCCGTTCTCAGACTCAAAACTATAGGCCCGTTAGTCTGATGTCAGTAGTAAGAAAGCTTTTCGAAGAATTAATTAAGGATATGATACTGGACTTCATAGCAAATATCAATAGCTTTTCGAAGAATTAATAAAGGATAGGATACTGGGCTTCATAGCAAATAACAATACTATGAGTTTGTGCTAGCATGGTTTTATGCGTAATAGATCTTGCCAGACTAACTTAATTTCTTTTTTATGAGAATGTAAGCAGGGACCTCGTTTCTGGGATGGCAGTGGATGTGATTTACTTAGACTTTGCTAAAGCGTTTGAAATAGTGCCACACAGAAGGTGACTGGTTAAATTAAGGAATGGGGTCCTGGAACATAGTATCTGTACCTGGATAGAGAACTGGCTAAAAGATAGACTACAAAGGGTGGTGGTAAATCAAACATTTTCTACTTGGACCAGTGTTGTTAGTGGGGTACCATAGGGCACTGTACTGGGTCCCTTGCTTTTCAACTTGTTTATGAATGGCCTGGAGGTGCGCATTGAAAGTACTGTTTTGCAGATGATACTAAATTGTGCAGAACTATAGGTTCAATGCAGGATGCTGCCACTTTGCAGAGTGATTTGTCTAATTTGGGAAACTGGGCAGCAATCTGGAAAATGAGGTTCTATGTTGATAAATGCAAGGTGATGCACTTTGGCAAAAATAATATAAATGCAAATTAAACACTAAATGGCAGTGTGTTGGGAGTTTCCTTAAAGGACCAGTAACATCAAAACATGAAATTGTTTTAAAGTAATAAAAACATAATGCAGTGTTGCCCTGCAATGGTAAAACTGCAGTGTTTGCTTCAGAAACATGATTATTGTTTATATAAATAAGCTGTTATGTAGCCATGGGGGCAGCCATTCAAAGAAGAAAAGGCTCAAGTTACACAGCAGATAGCAGATAAACTCTGTAGAACATAATGTTATCTGTTGTCCATTACTTATCCTGTGCCATGTAGCTGTTTTTCAATTTCCGCCATTGCTACTCAGCAGCTTGTTTATATGAACTATAGTAGTGTTTCTGAAGCAAACAGATCAGTTTTAACAGCGCAGGGCGACACTTCTTGATATTTTCATTACTTTAAAACATTTAAATTTTTTGGTGTTACTGTTTCTTTAAATGAGAAGGATCTTATTAATGATAACACATTGTCTAATTCTGGGCAGTGTTATTCCATAGCTACTAAAGCAAATGGGGATGGGATTCTGTCCTGCATAAAAAAGGGCATACACTCAAGGGATTAAAACTTAATTATACCTCTTTATAGATTCCTAGTAAGGCCTCATCTGGAGTATGCAGTGCAGTTTT
>CM044439.1:102362353-102394335 GCA_024363595.1 Xenopus borealis
ACTCTGTTGTGGAACCAATAGACCTGCAGCAATTTTATAAAGTTAAGGGCAGGGTGCAAAGCACAGAACACATTGTGTATTCTACCCATTTTTGCACTTTGCACCCTGCCCTGAACTTAATAAATGACCCCTGTGTCTCTTATCTGTTTTTCAGTGATTAGTTGTTTGTTACTGTAGAAAGCAGCCTTACTGAAAGGGCTGTGTATCTGGTTTTGATATTTATTCTATTTCTTCTGCAGGATGGAGTCAGCTATGGTGACACATGATTAGAACCACGTTTTATTAAAGGATACAAAATGAGAATCACTCTAATGTATTGGTAGTGAATTTGCCTGAATCAAGTTTAGATGACTTAAAACATATAATTCAAGTTTTTTTCTCAACTGACTCTGAGAAGTGCTAGCTGGAAGAATTTACTAGTTATGAAAACAACCATTGGGCTTAATTGGATTGCTAAGCATCAGCAAAACTATGTTATGCTGCTTATTCCATAGTTATAGATGTTTTCTGCAATGAAGTACACTCACTAAATAATTGATTTACTTTTTTTCCAATAATGTAGCAATATAACAAATACAATTTATTGTATTCATGCTATGTGAATATTTGTAGCTATAAACTATTAGAACCACATTTTTACTCTCTAGACAGAATGAATAATGGCTCACAGTATATATCTGTAACATGCAAGTACACAATGTAAAAGGTAAGTTACCAAGTCTTGCTAGTGAACTTAACTCCCATTTTAAGGCTATGGTGGAGTGTAAATCATCTGAAAAGAAAACAAATTATACATAATTATTACTTTGCCTGATAATCTAAAAATTTCAGCATAAGTGTCAGGCAAATAACTAAATAAATACTTTTGTGCATTGACACTATGGGGCACATTTACTAAGGGTTGAAGTGAAAATTTGAATTCAATTCAAATTAAAAAATTCAAATTTCAAAGTTTTTTCTGGCTACTTCATCTATTGAAGAGGCCAAAATGTGATTTGAATTGAAAATTTGAATTCGACCATTTGCCACCTTAAACCTTCCGAATTGCTATTTTAGCCTATGAGTGACCTCCCATAGCCTTTACAGAGTTTTTTGCAAAGTTTTGGAAAATCAAATTTTTTGGGGGAAAATCATTCGATTCGAACAATGCAATCAAGTAAAGCACCAACATATTTCCCAGTGTAATAAATGGTTGTAAACACTTATCCAATACAAGAGATAAAGAGGGATCTGGAGATCATAGTGACTCACAATTTTCTCTTTATAGCCAAAAATTTGAGAATCGGGGCTCAGTGCCACAGTTGGTTAAGGCATGAAAACAGACCTCTAGTAGAGGTAGTAAAAATACCTTGAGAGTTCCCATATATTCCCCCGCCCTCGAGGGTAACTGTTTTGGGCGATGTTCAAATTAAGTTGCAGTCATTCACAGGAGGGTTTTCATTTATTAAAGGGGTTGTTCACCTTGGAGTTAACTTTTAGTATAATGTAGAGAGTGATATTCTGAGACAATTTGCAATTGGTTTTCATTTTTTATTGTTTGTGGTTTTTGAGTTATTTAGCTTTTAATTCAGCAGCTCTCTAGTTTGCAGTGTCAGCAATTTGGTTTCTAGGGTACAAGTTACCCTAGCAACCCTGCATTGATTTGAATAAGAGACTGGAATATGAATAGGAGATGGACTGAATAGAATGATAATAAAAAGTGGCAATAATAATACATTTGTAGCCTTACAGAGCATTTGTTTTTAGATGGTGTCAATGACCCCCATTTGCAAGCTGCAAAGAAACAGAAGAAAATTGCAAATCATTAAAAAACTATGAAAAATAAATAATGAAGACCAATTGAAAAGTTTCTTAGAATTGGCCCTTCTACAATATACTAAAAGTTACCTTGAAGGTGAACCACACCTTTAAAATACGACTTTTTCCTCAATCTAATTAAAACAAAACTCAACCAAACTCAGAGATCTGAATCCCCTTAATTTACCATGTTTTTACCAGTATCTCAAAAAAGTTAGTGTGAATAAATGTTGTTAGGTACCATTTACCATTGACTTCGCTATAATGGGTTATTTTCAGATTATAATTTTTATCAGCTTTAGAGCATAATAAATCTTGTAAATTCAAGTTTTATTTCCTCTAACAATTGTGCCCCACCACTACACTCAGGTATATATGATATTACATATACTCACTTGAAACAGCATCTGCAACTTGAGGAACATCATTTTTCTCCTTCTTTTTTTCTGTGTTTGTCAATGGGGATTCCTTTTTTGTAGCATGTTTTAAACAAGAATTATTGTAGATGCCATTCCAGATTTTTAAACATTTTTCCTTAGCTGGATATGAGCATCCACAGTTCCCCATAACAGTAGTTTTTAATTCACTCCAAGCTGAGCTGCATTTTTCTTGTGATCCACGAGTAGTGCAGAGGTTTGAATTAGTGATACAGAAATTTTTAAAGTTTTCATACAAATCAAAGCAATGTTGGTCTAGTTTGCAGTGTTGTTTAGCTAAGTAACAATCATTTAGTTTTGCCAGTGTAATGACTCCTGCTGTTTTTGAATATTTTGGGGAACTTTTCTGCAGAATGTGAGGCTTTATGGGTTCTGTAGGATTTGTGTAAACTGCATGGGGAAATATTTAAAAGAAAACACAACAGTTAAGTCTCATCATTTTTCTAAGATTGTAACAGAAAATTGCAGCACTGTGTTAAGTACAATGTGATATTAAATTATTACAGACATAATAAAGGATTGATTTGCTAGAGAGAAATTACATTTAAATTCTCTTTTATTGTTGCATGCTATACCAGAGAAAATCACAGAGCAGGGTAGTGAATTAATGCAAAATGCACAAGAATTGTTTAAAAAAATAAGTACATTTCACAAAAACCAAAATACTGCATCCTAAATATTTCAAACTAATTTTTGTAATTTGCCCCTAATATTTTTAGGGTTTTTATTGCATTTGTGTCTTATTAATAACTATATACAAATATTACAGTTGCATTACTCTTCTTTACTTCTGTATAGGTGAAGCCCAACACTATAGCCAAGGTTATGACTTGCTGGCAAAACCCTGGAAGTGGAGCTACTGTATGTAAATACATTATCATTAAAGTAGACTGGCCTGTGCCCTGACTTATTTATGCCCATAGGCTGGAACCTAACAAACACTGATCATCTTTCTACCTAAATCTGGTCCTATTGCACCTTTTATGCTTACTGCTCATAACACACTTGATAAAGGGTTCATTTAACCTTTAACCTTAAACGTGCAAATAAAATAGCTGATGCAGTTAACTAACTATGCAATCTAACTATTACTACTCATCCTTTGCTTATTGACCCGGTCAATAAGCAAATATATTTAAGTAAAAAAAATTTAATCTGAATTGAAATAAGCTATTTTTGTGTACTTCGACTAGGGAATAGTCCAAATTCGATACTAATTTGAAAAAAATTTGAAAATTTGAATATCGAAATGTATCATGTTCTGTCTCTTTAAACTCGACTTTGACTTCTAAAACCTGCCAGATTGCTGGTTTAGCCTATGGGGAACCTCCTAACACCTATTTGGAGTCATTCTTCGAATTGAATTTGATCAAATACATTAAAATTTAGATTCAAACGATTCGAATACAGCTTATTCACCCGAAATTAAAACCGTCAAAATTTAATAGGTTTTAATTGGTCTTTTTTATTCAAATTTTGAAGTTATGGGATTTAAAAAAAAAATCCCATTAATTCGAAATTCAACCCTTGATCTGCCCCTAAGTATGATGTAGGGTGACGTATGATGTAGGGTGTGATAGTCTGAGACAATTTGCTATTGATTTTATTTGTGGCTTTTGAGTTATTTAGCTTTTTATTCTGCAGCTCTCCAGCTTGCAATCTCAGCAACCTGGTTGCTGGGGTCAAAATACCCCTAGCATTTATGCATTGACTTAGATAAGTGACTGGAATATGAATAGGAGAGGACCACTACCATTTTGATCACTCCGTTTACACATCCACCTAGACAGAACTCTGTGGGGCGGGGACTTTCTTATTCTTGCTACTTAGCCCATAACTATAATCTCTACTGTAACTGTATTTTGTTTTGTTAAATGTATTTACATTTTGTTATTGTATTGACTCATGTTTGTGCTGCTAATGTATTGTTCTGCTGTACAGTGAAGTT
Source organism: Xenopus borealis (assembly GCA_024363595.1). Taxonomy (NCBI): domain Eukaryota; kingdom Metazoa; phylum Chordata; class Amphibia; order Anura; family Pipidae; genus Xenopus; species Xenopus borealis. The sequence goes on from CM044439.1 coordinate 102,366,536, forward strand.
TGCACAAGTAGCACAAACTAATTAAAAATATATGCATACATAGAAATGTATTTTTTATTTACCGTTACCAGCGGTGCATTGCTTCCCAAGCAGTCTTTTAATGCTGCAATTTATATCTTCAGAGCATGTGCAGCCCTTAAACTCTGGATATGTCTGAGTTATGTAATGGATGGTTGTATTGCAGCTTTGTAAATCTCTTATTTGACAGTTGCTGTCTAAAATTTAAAGCACAACTATATTTAAATAATAGTTTATACATTTTACAATTTTATTTGCTGCTAGAAGCACATAATTAATACGTACAAGTAAAAAAGTTGGTTTGGGTCATTTTACCTGCATGTCTTGATTGCAAGATAAGTTCATGTTTTTTGTTCATATAAAAAAGAACAAAACAATATATATATATATATATATGTTTCCACAAGCAGCCGCACTCCAATCCAGATTTATATTTTGTTTGCGGGTGCAGGTTCAAAGTAATCTACTTATTGTTTGTACAGAACTGCACTCCAGACATCTTTATATCGTGAATCGAATCACTTTTATTTGCATGTGTTTCCAATGTTTCGGCCCCCCTTGGAGCCTTTTTCAAGGATCATCCTTGATAAAGGCCCCAAGGGGGGCCGAAACGTTGGAAACACATGCAAATAAAAGTGATTTGATTCACGATATAAAGAAAGATGTCTGGAGTGCAGTTCTGTACAAAAAATATATATATATATACATATTCATATATATGGCAGGAGAATATCCTTTATTATAAATTACAAGGCCAGGGAGGGGAGAAAGTGCCCCCGTTGCCCCTGTGGTCACCCATGTTATTGGGTGAAAATGTATTCCTCATTTCTTCAAAGTTAATTTGTCAGAATTATAGCTATGTTATAATCGTAATAAATCTTTCTGTAACAAAATCTATTTATTTCAAAACTAATTTTAGCATCAAAGAAATGATGATGTGTTGTACAAAGAAATCAACAGTTAAGGATGAATATAAGTAGTGCTTTCCATGGTCACAGCTGAATAAATACCATAAACAAACAAAATAACTGATAAAAGAAATCTAACAGTCATGCTGAAGTATAATGAACAAGTATTGTTGGTCAGTTGATAGTACACAATACTAAAGCTTCAGGTTTATTTCTTATTTTCAATTGCAAGCATTTAGGACATAAACCATACTTTTTATTCATGTGAAAATATAAAAAAAAATTACCATGAAAGGTACATTGTTTTTAGAATACAAAAGTATTGGGGAGTCATGTGACATTACTTACTCTAACACATATAGGTAAGCATGATTTATAAGAATATAATGCACAAGAGTCTGTAAAGTATACTGTTTTAGACAGTGTTTAGTTATGTCATCAGTTATAATTTGTGATTAGTGATCTAGTAACTACTCACTGAAACTTGTGTAGAATAATAAAGTTCCTCCTGTTGTGAAATATGAGGATGTTAAAAGTCACCTCAGAGTTTCATGACCTGCATAATAATTATTATATTATATTATATGGTCATGGAACTCCATGTTCATTAATATCCTTATATTTTACAATAGGGGTGCACACTATTTTTGGTACAGGTTACTTGTGACATTTGTATAATATAAATGTTTATGTAAATAAATGTGTTCAATATAAAAGGTTTAAAAGCAGATCCATGCACATTAAAAAGTTACCTGAGAAATCACAGACATTTTGCAGGATGCTCCATACTCCTTCACATTCATTTTTATTGGTATTACAACTTTCTTTAAAATTGCAATACTCTTTTGTTTCTAACACAGGGAATCTCAGGGAAAATAATAGCAGGACTGTTAAAGAAAAGGAAATAGCGTCATATTTAGTTGAGTAGATGACAAAAAAATGATTAGCTTTTTTTTTTACATGTGTATGTGTGAGTGTGAACAAGTGTTCAGACACTTTTCTTTTATACTGGTGCTAAATAGTGCATGGTGAAGCCTACGTCACAATATATATGTTCAGTTCTTGCCTGGCTTGGCCATAAAGGCATTAGCATATGATGAGGCAATATTAGATACCATTGCTGTTCTGCAGTAACTTAATGAGGAACATCCTGCTATCACTTTTTCACTTTCTTATAATTGCTAGAGTGTACATTTTCTTTATTGCCTTTCATATAGGGGCCAGGAAGGATAATTGTGTACTTCATTAAATAATAAACCTATGGATTGCAACCAAAATTTCTATTCCAGTGAGTCAGTTATCTGGGGTAAAAAGACTTGTGAGTGAAACCCATGAGAGGGAACTACAGGAGCACAATACATGCCAAAAAATTTCAGAGGTTATTCAGAATGAGTTGACAACCCCAATATAGGGTTTATCAGCCCTGTGATAGAAGTAAACAGAGTGGACAAGTACCATTTGTTAAACAGTTTTCTGGCAATATTGAGTCAATAAGAAAAGTCCATAAGCATTGGTTATCTTGAGAAAGCAATATAGGAATTTAAATTGCCATCACTTCATATCGTAGGGGCAAAACTATTTGGCTTTGGTCAGCCCTCCAATTGTAAGACTAAAACTAACAAAACCAATATCTTTTTGGATACAAGGTCAAAAGTTATGTATTTAGACTATTTAGACAGCACACAATGTATTAAAAGAAAAGTGTATACTGTACATCCCCAATAATTAACTATACCAGTAATATATTGATATTGGATGCATAGGAACTCTTGTATTTGTCTAAATGCATTTTGTGGTCACAGCCTCATTGCATACCCAATGTTTAAAATGTATTAGTGAACACAATTTTCCCTTGTTTTGATAAAGTTTACACAAGAGCAGTGGCCAGCTCCATGTTGTAGCTCCTACCCTTTCCAGCTACAGTCAGGTGATCCCAGTGGTGGCCAATAAATGGGCTTGGGAGTTTTAACCTTGAAAATAAGTAAGTTGCAAGTAAAACTTAGTCCCTTTGTAAAATATATATATATAATAAAGTACAAGTAGTAGAATTCTTAATGAATCAGATGAAAGTTGAGTGTAGTGCTGGCCATACAATGTTTTGAATGTAGCTTGAATATACTGCAATATATGGGCATACAATCCCTGTTCTTTCTTAACAAGTGGGCAGTATTTAGTATATTAAGGCACAAATGGGGTTATGTAATAAAAGGCACTAAGTTTGCCCAAGGGCAGTAACCTATAGCAACCAATCAGCAGGTAGCATTCACTAGTCACCTGTTTAAATGCAAGAATCTTATTGGTTGCCATGTGTTACTGCCCCTGGGCAAACTTAGTGCCTTATATTACATATAGGGGAAAGTGTCTCAGTGTCCTTAATATATTGACAAAGGGGGAGTCCAGAGGACCTCTTGTATTTGTCCAGGTGTATATTGTGGTCACAGCCTCATAACACCCCCACGTAATGGATTAAAAATGAGTGGGTAGCACAACTTTCCCTTGTAATTTATATATACAGCTAATAAAGAGAAAGGGTTTCTTTTAGAGTAAAGAAAGAACTAAGGTAGTCAGTAAAAAAAAAGTTATGGTGCCCTGCCTAGAACTCCATCATTCCTGAATAGATTAATGGGACCCTCATTTAATATCTCAGACAGTGAATATTTTCTAGTAGCTAAAAACAAATGTAATAGAAAAGTTAAGATATAGTTATACTGTATCTTAACATTAGCCAGCGCTAACACAGATACGTTTCATATTTCTGATTGAGATTTTTAGTTTTGCTGTGATATTCCAGAAACTACTGAAGACTTGCCAGTTATTATGACTACTATTATTAACTATTATTAAAAACTTATTTTTGAACAGTTAGAAGAAACATTTTAAAAATAAGTAAATTATACGAGCAGTTGAATTAATTTATATATGTATATATTAAAATTAAAGAAAAGAAATTCAAATGGTTGAAACATTCTGCAAAGTACACAGGTTATGATTTTCAGATAATTTGTGAAGCCTTCTTAAGAAATCCCCTATCCATGATGTGTAGCTGAGTAAATATTAGTGTGCAAATGATAAAGTGTGGTTTGCTTACAGCTGAAAAGATAAGAGTAGTGTAAATTGCGATTCTTGATCTCTTTAATATCTATAAGGAAAAAAAGGGGTTTTATGGTTCTTCGGGCTCATGTACCCTGTAAAGCAATAATAAAAATACACTAAGGGGCAAATTTGCAATTATTCCCAAAAGAAAATTTGATTTTGCTCGATATTCAATTAGCATTCAATTTTCGAATGCTAATCGAATAGTTTTAGGCTACCCTGTTATTCGATCTTCGATCATTCGATGATCGAATAATCATCGAATAACGGTCATTCGATCATTTGAATGAATTATTCAATCATTCGAATAATTTGTAAGATTCGAACAATTGAAGACTTCGATCGTAGGAATTCTTTTCGATCCCAGCCTATGGGAGGGCTCCCATAGAGTTCTATTACAATTCGGTAGGTCCAATCTGGCGAAATAGGCAATCGAATAAATTTTAAATTTTAAATCCTTCGCTGATCGATCCTACGATCGGAATTCAATCGAACTTCGATCTATTCACGTGAATTTAGTAAATCGGCCCCTACGTTGCCTCTTTGTCAAACTGTCTAAAAGACACCAACCAACTACACCAAACGTTACCAAGCATTACTATGTACAAAACTACATATTCATCATGTGAATTGGTTTTCAGCAACAGCATACCTCTGTGTAAAAATTAGCTTAACAACGTTATGGGAAATGACAGCATTCATTAATAGTTTTTCTTTTACACATTTTTTTTCCAGAACAACTTTTGCTGTAACTTACTTGATCCTTGAATTTTGTAGGATGCTATCTGCAAAATCTAGTTCCTTTTATTACATAAGGCATAAGACATATTTTGCACTTTGTACTGTGGTTTGTACCCTGAGATGCAGCATTTTGTGCACTGTATTCAGGCAGGGTGGATGGCATTTAGTGGTTCCCTGGAATGCCCTTGGATGCAAATTAATTAGACAGCTCTTGATGCTTTAAGCACAGAATATCACTACACTTATGTGTTGCCTTGGTATTAGGCTCCTCAGCATTTGACATCACTGGGTCCTACACCGTGCACCAGGTTTGTAAAAGCTGCACAGCACATAGTATATTGCATTGCACAAAATCTATAGTGCTTTTGCACTTGATCCTGAATCAGTGATCTATTAGTCATAGTTTCCTATTTACTGTACACATTTTAACGTGCATTCTGATTTACAACACATTTATATATGTCAAATAAATTAAAAGCTAAACAAACAAGTTGCAAAGCAAAATAAGATCCAGTAAACTACGCTATTGAATGGCCTAGATATACTAAACTGGTAAATTGAACATAATAAAATATAAGGGAATAAGATCAATTCATATAACTCAAGTTCCTCCAAGATGCAGTATTAGGACAATGGCACAAATGACATGTGCCACCTATTTTGCAGGAACCTTTCCATTAATATAACCAAGAAGCAGACATTTTGCTAGTGGTGATCAAAATCATAAGCTTCAACTATTATTTTAATAGAATTTTTGCCGTTTCTGTAAGATTTTTAGGAGTTTCATAAACGATTAGCTGATTTGTATCAGGATAGGATTTACTGTAACTGTAATTCCCAGATCTGCATAGCTCTATTAACCATCTCTGCTACATTTTTATATAAACTGGTGTTCAGTCAATAAGGTTGTGGAATGGTTAAAAGAAGCTATATCTTTTCCCTTTTTATTAGTATAAAAGGGAAATTGTTCAAAACTTCAAAGTTTTGTTTTAATTTCAGTGACACAATATTAATTATGTTATTATAAATCTACAGTCCATTTTAAATCAATAGAACATGGTTAAATACTTTTTACTTTCAAAATAAATGTTGATTAAATATATTTTTATTGCTGTTTGCTGACCATATTTGTGTTTAAAAAAGTTATGTTGATTAAATGTTTTTTTTTTTTTTTGCTCTACAACCATTTTTGTGTTTTTACAGTATTAAATATTTATATAGTTTTTTATAACAGATTATTGCTACAAAAGCTTAAATTAAAAAAAAAATCCCTTCTGCAGTGCTTTATTTACAATTCTGGGAGCGGTTTTAAATAGCTTCCTTCAATAACACTCCATTTTGTAAAAGACAATGCAAGGTAATACACTTTAAAGGCTAAATGAGCACCTGTTCACAGATACTTCACTGTTTTCATATGGCTCCAAAATAAACAAAGATTAAGTCAAGCATGAACACTAAAAGCAATGATACGGCTGACAGGGACCTGGAAAAGCTATTTACAGTTATCATTATTAACACTTCACTGAGCAAGATTAAATCAAAATGCTATCAATATAATCATTATAAAAAATATTATAAAGAAAACCTAAGAAACACACTTTCTATACTATAAATAATACATATGAAATACATTGTAATACTAAACCCATGAACTAAGCGATATATGAAAAATAAAGATGACTAAGGTTACCTAGCTGTAAGGTTTATATAACTTACTATTATTACTTTAACCAGCTTAGTGACATAAGAGGTCACAAAAGTTGGAAACATTTTGAAATTTCAAAATATATACAATAATGTTTTTATTCAAAACTTTACAAAGAGCTGTAAAAAATATCAAAGTTTGGTTACCTGTGCAGAAGTGGTACTTCATTTCAGCTGAGAACATATCCACTGATCCTACTGAAGTGCACACGCCTAATGAGTTCAAGGCAACAAAGACCTGTAATGATTTCAGCACCGTTTCTCATAGAACAGCTCCCAGCCCACAGAGATATTAACTCTTTGTTTTACAGAACACTAAAACGTTCGGACTTTAACCACAACTGACAAGGAAGACAACAAAACCCTGATTAAACTGTGGAAAGGATAATTTTTTCAAAATAAATTATAAAAAGGGTTGCCTTACATGTTTCCTAATACTTATTTATATTTATGGTTTCCAACAGCATTTTAGATTGAGTTATGTCTTCTTTTCATAACAATAAGCACCATAGAGGAAAACCAAACAGCTAGTTTATGTTGAATTATGCTACCAAACAGTACAAAACTAATCCATATGCGTTTTAAATCAATCTATGTTTAACTCAAATTACAATCCACTAGTGATGGGCGAATTTATTCGCCTGGGGCGAATTCGCGGCGAATTCCTGTGATTCGCCGCTGACGAATAAATTCGCGAATCACCAGCGAAATTTCGCTTGGTGAAAATTCGCTGAAAAAATGAGTCGCACGTCGTTTTTGACGCGATGTGGCGAAAACGACGCGACGCTCGGCGAAATCGACGTGACGCGCGCCGAAAATAACGCGCCGCGCCGAAAATTACGCGACGCGTGTCGGAAGCGACGCGTCAAAGTTGACGCGACGCGCGTCAAAAGCGTCCCGCGACTCGTTTCGCGAATTTTTCACCGATTCACGAATTTCCAGAGAAATTTTCGGCAAAGCGAATCTTGGGAGATTTGCCCATCACTACAATCCACATTATGCTTAAGGAGTGGACCAACTTTCAGTTAACCTTTAGCATGTCGTAGTCTTAGGAACCTTTCAGTTGGTCTTCATTTTCTATTTTTAATCATTTCTCAATTTTCTTGTGCTGGGGAGGGGAGGTCAATTACCCTAGCAGCCAAAAACTACAGCACTGTGAGGCTATAATTTTATCACTTCTATTTTTGTTCATTACTTCTTATTTATCTTCTAGTCTGTTATTCAAACTACTGCCTGGTTACTAGGGTAAAGTAGACCCTAGCAACCAGATGGCTGCTGAAATTCCAAAGAGCTGCTGAACAAAAAAGTTAAACAACTAAAAAAACATAAAAAGAGAAAACCAGTTGCAAATGGTCTTAGAATACAAATGTCTATATCACACTAAAAGTTAGTATAAAGTTGAAGAAACATTCACCCTTTGGCCTTTTTGTACACATGCTGTACAATGAATATAAAACATGAAGCGTGAAACTATTTTTGCTTTGCAACTATTTTTCAAAACAAGCCATTTTATTCTCAAAAGTATCCTAATTAAGGTATGCATAAAACTGTGGAACCCAGATTGCCTGTTTCAGAGCACGGTACTCTGTCACTGCAATATCTTCTGACAGAAATGTGTTTTTCATTAAAGCATTCCCTCTTGGTACACACTTTAATTGAATACAAGAAAAAAAAAAGGAATTACTTTGTGTAATAAATGTAATTGTTCCTAACACCTAGTAAGAAAGTTATGCCAGAGGCATGGATCCAACATTTTCACCAATCTTGTTAACTGAGTTCATTTAATTTATTGCTATTAGTGCAGAATGGATACACATTTTTGTACAATTATACAATATGATGTTTTAGAAGAGTTGAAAGCAACAGAGGAAAAAATAATTTTTTTTTTATTTTAGAGGAATTTATTTAATTTTTTGCAGGTATATTTGCAGCATAATATATTTTGTCTATTAATTTAGCTAGTGTCATGTATGAATGGGTGGTCAATATTTTCCAGTAAAATAATAAACATTTATTACATTCAAATTAGATTGAAAACGAGTATTACAGTTTTCACAGTGGGAGGTAAATAAGCAAATTCATTACTGTATTCTCTTGGAAAGGACAGTGAAGGATAATTGTAGGGTTCCATTGTCCGCTATAAATCTCTATGCTAGATATGCTGGTTTTGAGTCGGTTCTATAACTAGAGTTCTCTATATTTTAAGGTGCTGTAGACAAAAGAATTAGTAGGTTTATATTGCTGACTTTTATGCACCCTTCCTTTTGTTGTAGCAGGTACAGTGTATGCCGGAATTGGGGAAACATGATGTCTGTCTGTTTCAAATAACTAGAGTAATTGCACCTTCTTCTATGCACCCCCCAATTTTCCATTCCATTGAAGTAAGTGGTCAGAGTTAGGACACTCCCTCATAACCAGGGAGGGTGCAGAATTTATTTCCCTTTTAAAGGTTCGTGGTTGAAGCATTTTGACTTCAATCATGATTAAAAGTAATGAGCAAAACTTTGGCACGATTTCTGAAAAACTTTCTTTGTTTTTGGCAAAACAAAACTTGTATATATACTTTTAGTTGTATAGTGCTCCTTGAGGGCAAAGCACTGTACAACATCAATAAATTAGTAGTAACAAACAAGGGTTCACTGCATCAATAAGTAACAATAAGTGCATTATTAGAAGTACTATTCACATAAATATAAAATATAATTCTGCAGTGTCAAGGAGACAAAAGGATGGAAGACCCTACCCCGTGGGGCTTACAGTCTAAATGGGAGGGTAACATACGGACACAATTCAGACAGATATTAAAGTGCTGTGATTTACAGGTGGTGAAACTGGCATGGCATTGTGCAATATGCATAACTTATGCAATATGCATAACTTTGGCTGCTCGTAAAGGCTGACCAGCCAATAGCAAAACATTGTTTGAAAGCCAAATATTTATTGCCTCAATTTAGACATACGATTATGGACCATATTCCATTATTTTAACAATATTACCCTCAATTAAAGTTATAATACTGGTATGTTATGACTAAGGCAACATCATGGCTAATGGTTATTACAAACAACATAAACTCCAGATGTGTGAATGGGCAGTCCACCATGCTGGTCACTTGGTGAAGCTTATTATGGGTGAGCAAGTGAGGGCAAGGCTTCTTATATCGGCTTCTTATATCCTGGTACCAATACCAAAGGAGATTATAATTAAACTCCAAAAAACAGGGGAACACCAGTCCCTCAAACACCAACAAGTATTCCCCTGCAACCCTCTTCTGTGAAAAATACTGTATCCTTATAGAAAGAAACTAACTAATGACTAACTAATGACCTTCTAACAGCTAAAGCCAACAATCATTTCTCACTAATACTGCTTGATATTTCCACTGCATTTGACACTGTGGATCCCCCTCTCCTCCTCCAATCCCTCCATGGCCCTGTCTTGGTTCTCTTCTTACTGTACTTCACTAATCATGCTACAGTGTCTCCTAAAATGGAGTCTCCCCTACCTCTTTCTGTTGGGGTTCCTCGAGGCTCTGTCCTGGACCCTTTATTATTCTCCCTCTGCAAACTTATCAACTCCTATGGTTTCCAATACCACCTCTATGATGATGATACTCAGATCCATCTCTTCTGTCCTGATCTCAACCCAGAACTCCTAACTCGGGTCTCCTCCTGCCTGTCCACTATCTCTACCTGGATGTCGCAACACTTACTTAAATTAAACCTCTTTAAAAACACAAATGGTTCTCTTTCCTCCAACTAACACCCACAGCATCCTGGAAGTATCTATTGTAATGAACAATTCCACTATCAACCGCCTCCCCAGGCCCCGTGCCTTGGGGTTATCCTAGATTCTGCCCTGTCCTTCACTCCTCATATCCAGTCACTTATTAAATCACGTCACTTCCACCTAAGGATCATATACAAAATACGATCATTTATCACCCAAGATGCTGCCAAAATTCTTATTCACTCTTCACTCATATGATGCCTCTATTACTTGGCCTTCCCCACCAGGGACTGTCACCCTTTCTGGTTCATAATGAACACTGCTGCCAAGCTTATATACTTCAGCAACCACTCCTCACCTGCCATGCCACTCTGCCAATCCCTGCACTAGCTTCCGCTACTTTTCAGAATAAAATTCAAATGAAGGACCCTGATATTCAAAGCACTTCATAACTCTGCCCCACCCTACATCTCGCTTACTAATCGCTTACTATGCTCCTTTACTGACCTGCTACTCAAAACTACTCTCATTACCTCCTTACATACTCACATTCAAGGCTTTGCAAGGGCTGCACTCCTCCTCTGGAATTCTCTCGAATGGCTTTTTGCGACTTTCTCACAACCTTTCTGCTTTCAAGATCTCTTAAAATGCACTTATTTAGAGAAGCCTACCCTCACTCTGCTTAACTACCAGATGCAATACCACATACAGTACCACATCTCTCACTCAATGAATTCTGATCCCATACTTTGTCTTATTCCCTTCCCTTCCTTTTAAGATTGAAAGCCCTTTTGCACAGGGCCTCACCTTTTGTACCTGTATTGGTTGTGATGTATGTAACTTCATATGTTCTATGTAATTTGTGTGCTTTAACTGTATAAACACATTTAATTTACAGCATTGAGAAACATGTTGGCAATAACCCCAATTGGAAATGTATTTAATAAACCTGATGCTACCACAGCGCTTCTAGCTTGGCCAATCAAATAATTTACAAAAACCCAGAATAAACTAATGGGGCAAATTAAAGCAGTAGCAAAAATCAACCTAGCTAAACATTGGCTACAAAAGAATATAGATACTCATGGTATAATAGAAAGAATCAATCAGACTCAAAATCTGTTATACGTATCAGCTTTATTGGCAGATACAGTAGAGAAACATATGCAAATCTGGACTCCATAGAATACATTTATGCAAACGTAAAAGTTAAACAAAAAATATAAATACATTACCAATTGTATGAGATATCAGTACTGGTGAAAACAATCTAAAGTTATGGTTATCCCATACTAACATCCCTTCCCCCTTTACGATGTACAAATTGAATATACTGAATGTGTTATCACCTGTTATCACCTGTTAATGCATATGTTACGAAAAATTAAATAAAAGAGAATTAAAAAAAAAAAAATAATAATAATAAACAATCCAACCCCCATGTAAAATAAACAGGACGTGAGAGAGAGATACTGCTCCCACATTGTGCAAATGGTGTTGAGCTGACTACTGGAGAACCCTTGCTATTAACCCTTTTCTTAATACTGCCTAGCCTGGTCAATCCCACTCTCCCTTAAATTATAGCACATGTTCTCTCAGACAAGCCATGTCATCTGGGTCTTACCCATGAAGCCATGAAGCAAGCTGAGATTCAGCACCCAAATTGGTTACCAAGGGCAGCAAAAAGATGCTCCTGATAATTTTAAAAGACATTTGTCAAATGCATTTTCTCTGGGTATCCATAGCTTTTTATTTTTCTGCTCAGGGCAGATATATAAAGTATGAGGTTAAGGGCAGGGGCAATGGCAATGTCACTATAAGTAGAATAAATCACATTGGTAGATCAAGTTGTCTTTTGTCCTATTATGGTTTAAATATGTTGACCGATTGATAGGCTCAATGCTCCCCCACAAGACTGGTGTTAAATATGCTTCTATCTAGGGACCCTAGTGACATATAAGGTATCCATGAAATGTGGCAGTAAGGGTTAATTGATCGCTATGGTTGGTCGCCTCTTGGCTTGCTTGTGCCTGGGACCCCACCTGGGGTTGCAGGTGCTCTCTAAGTGCAGTAAATCCAAGCAATATGCCCCCTGTACACATACAGTATTTTCCGATGCACACACTTGGTTCTGTGTGACTGCTGGCATTTAGCTTGATTCTTTCATATCTTTTAAAATAGGATTTGTTAAATCCCCTTTTGGTCATACCTAGATCAATGGGCCTGACATGCCTCACAAAATTGTCTCTGTGCACATGTGTTGTCAGTAGAGCTTTGGGCAGTACACTTGTCAAGCATGGGTTAATGGAAACTTCTGGGAAATGTAGTGTATGGGTATGGCAACAGAGTGCTACTAAACAAGTTCTGCCAAAGAATAATTTGTCCTGTCCTGGGGGGGGGAGATGCAGCAAAAGTAAGGCAAAATGGCCAGGATCGCCCCTGGCTAGGATAATTTGGATCCTAGCAACTGGATTACTGAAATTACAAATTGGAGAGCTGATGAATAAAAAAGCTAAATAACTAAAAAATCACAAATAATTAAAAATGAAAACCAACTGCAAATTGACTCAAAGTATCACTGTCTACATCATACTAAATTTAACAATGCCATTAAGAAACAACTCATGGCACTTCCCATTGCTGTAATTGCATCTTCTAAAGACAGTTCTGTTGCTCCATGGTTCTCCAGCTGTTTCAATCCCTACTCTAAGACTGATGTTTTTAACCAGGAATCAACAAAAAAAATAACTGTAGTAACCTGCTGGTGTGGACATTTTGGTTAAGGACATGCCTACTGTTTTGCCATTGCCTTATGATTAATATTCCTGTTCCTGTTTCCCTCTTCCTGTCTAAGCTGAGAGCAAATATGGAGAAGGTCAGACCTACTTGCCATCAGGACTGGACTGAGAATCAAAATAGGCTCTGGTATTTCAGGTACACAGAGGCCCAATTAGCCCACAAAGAGGCCCAAACAGTCCCCACCAGCCCACTAAATACTAATTTTCTATGGCACCATATAGCAGCCCATCTGGCATTTGCCCTAACCCACAGATTGCCAGTCCGGGCCTGCTTGCCATCTTGTGATAAATACATTTCTTTGGTTGTTTGACTGCCTTACCTGAACTAGCACAGCATAAGCATTTAACCCACTGCTATCCAAACAGTTTATCACAATAACAGTGTAAATTGGTCAACTGCCCTTTGCAATCTACTAGTCTTTTTTATTTTTACACTGCTAATATTGTGAAATGTATTCTAAACACCCTGTTATTCATTCCAGTTAATGGCTGCACAAAACAGACAAAATTAGTTTCCCCACTGAAGGAATTATTACCAATTTGGAGCAAATCTTTTGCAATTGGAGCACACTTTCACAAAGCTGCACTAGAATTTGGACATGTAACTAGTTTTGCCAGAAAAAAGAATGCAACACTGGGCAGTTTTGCTGATCACTGGTTTCTAGAGCTCAACTTGACAGGGAAGTTAGAAACTATCAGATAATTTTAAAGAGTTGCTTCTGCAGAAAAAAGTGCTCTTATCGTCGTGTCCAGCTGTCACCCAGACCAAACAGCAGGGGGTGCTCAATATACAGTCCATTATATTAGCAGTATAAGATCTGCAATAATACAAGAGTGCACAATCTATAAAGGATGAGGAAAGTGCAAGCCTTGTCAAAAAAAAGTCTGTGGGTAATGGGGGAATTCACAAAAAAGTTGGTAAGAATGTAGTTTTAAAAAAGTTGTAAATATAAATTCACTACAGTTATCTGGTAGTTTTATAGACAAATCATAATGTTGCCCAAGTGCCAAATTGTATTAATGATACAAATGTGTTATTGTGACTAATTTACAAGGGTATCATAAACCCTTCTCTGCAGTGACAAAATCTGTAGATCCAACGAAGAAATCCAGTGACACATAGCACTGCAAAAATACTTAAAGTCTTTATTTTAGCAGAGTGCAGTGCAATTAAAGAGTCATAATTAGTTGACCAATCAAATACTAAAGTGAAGTGATTTAAATACATTTAAAAACACCCTCCCTCGCAGCCAGCTGACAATAAACCAGAAATCCAAAGGTAATCCCACAAAGTCAATAAATGTCCATAAAAATGTTATCCATATGTTAATCCCAAAATACACCTGCAAGAGTATAAAGAATAAAACAATATTTCAGTAAAAATACAACAAGGAGAACTCCACCAACGTCTAATAACAAATTGCTACCATATGAATGCGCTTTGCCATAAAATCTGTATATATAATATATAAATTAACCTTACCCTATGTGTGAACACCAGGGAAATGGAAAAAACTAGCCCTGAGTGTTAGGTGAGTAAAACAGTAAATTATTAATCTATACAAAAAAATATCTTAATAAAATATTTGCTTAAAACAATATTTATAAAAAACATGTACTCCTCATTAAGTCCCTTAGGATATTGAATTTGCAAAAGCCAAATCCAATAACACTCACTTTGGAGTAATAGCCTTCTTATATCCTGACCCTGCCCAGCGGTTACCTTTTCCAAAATTTGCCACCTCACCTGAGACACCTGATGGCTGTGTGTATGAAAGTGTCTGGCCAAAAATGTTTCTTTCCTTATTTTCTGATCTTTATAAACTTTCTGGCCTGACGTGCCACTGTCTGTATCCTTCTCCTGGACATCTCTTATATTGGTAGGTTTAAAGTTCCTGCAAAATCAAAGATTCATGTTCAATAAGCCATGTTTTAACCGGTCTTGTGGTTTGACCAATATAAGCTTTCCCACATGGACATTTAATGCAATACATTATGTTGTAACTATCACACGTAGAGAAACAATTGACCTGTTTGGTGCCTAACGTTGGGTGCATTACAACATCACCCCTTATGATTCCATTGCAATGTCCACATTTTCTACAAGGAAAAGCCCCCTTGGTGTTCACAAATTGATGTAAATCCCTTTTTCATGTTTGTCTAGATTTAATCACATCCCCAATGTTTCTACCCCTCCTATTTTTTAAGCAAAAATAGGAGGGGGCTGGAACAAATGACCCATTTTCATTTCAGCTTGCAAAATTCCCCAATATTTTTACATGCCCTCGAGTTGGTAGAAACAAAAGGCATTCTTTCTGGACCTTTTTTTTTCAAACCAGGGTTTCCACACAAGGAGTCCTTAGGACCTCTTCTTTTGTGGCAAGTAATTCACTCTCTTTATACCCTTTGTCCACAAATGTATTAATCACTTTAGTGGCTTCGAATTAAAAAAGTTCATCATTAGAGGTAATGCGTCTAACCCTTAATAATTGGCTTTTAAGGAGTCCCTTAAACGTGCCTGGTGGATGGAAGCTAGGCTGTACAATACAAGGATGTCACAAACCTATTTCATGCTCACTTGATATCAACATCCAAAAATTTTATTTAATTAGAATCTGCCTCAAAAGTGAACTTGATAGTATTATGTACACTATTTAAATGTTCAACAAAATTTCACAAATTACTTGTCCAAAGAAAAAAAGTATTGTCCAGATATCTCATAAAAGACTATGTCTACACAATAATCCGTTTGTGAAAATATGAAAGTTTTTTCAAACTGATCCATAAAAATATTGGCATATGCAGGAGCCATGTTAGCTCCCATTGCGCAGCCTTGTAACTGTAAATAAAAATCACTTTTGAATTGAAAATCATTTTCAGAGAACACGCATTCAAGTAGTGTACGTATAAAGTTAACCATACTGTATGTGTAGGTAAGGAGCCCTGTGAAAGGTAATTTTGAATGCATTCAATGCCTTCGGCATGGGGTATCAATGTATACAGATCTTTTACATTAAGTGAACAGAGCAAGAAATCTACCCTCATTGATATACCCTCTAACCTGTTAAAAAATCAGTTGTATCAATCAGACATGGTGTCAAAGTAGGTAACACGTCTTGCAAATAAACATCAATGAACACTTTCATAATCCACTGTGTTCAACAAGACTGTTCCTCCTCCCAAGTCTGCCTTAAGAATGGTAATAGTGGTATTTCCCTGCAATGCCTTCAATGCAGCTTTTACACCTTTAGTGAAATTACAGGGGCCACGATAAGTTTTGTTCTGTGCCAGCTTATTAAACTCAAATGTAACAATGGATTCAAATCTATCTATTGCAGGGAAACACATAGAAGGTGCAAAATTATTTCTAGAAACTTTATTTTTTTTACTTTTTATTAACACATTCTTCATTGTGGCAGCGGAATTTTGTCAGAAAATGGTGTTGACAATGTTGTAGCTATGTTAAATTCCTAAAAATATCCTAGCTAGTACGCAAAGATAACCGGTCTCCTTTTAAAAATTTTGGAAATTTTGTCTGTGAAATATGACATTAAAAGGATTACCAAGCCCTAAAAATGAATAGGAATAAAAATGCCATGTTTTATATACTGAACTTATTGCACCATCCTACAGTCTCAGCTTGTCAATAGCAGCAATGATCCAGGACTTCAAGCTTGTCACAGGGGGTCACCATCTTGGAAAATGTCTGTGACAAACACATGTTCAGTGGGCTCTGAGCAGCTGTTGAGAAGCTTAGGGGTTGTCGCAAATTATCAAGTAGAAAATTAGGTTTACCTGTAATATAAGCTGATGCTATGGGGCAGAATATTACATTATGATGCTAGTTACACTGTTTTCTGAGCTGACGTAGTAATTATCTGTATTAATTACTATTGTGACATTTCTATTCTATGTGTACTGTATATTTTGAGTTGTCCCCAAAGCTCAGCACAGATCATGTGAATCAGCAAAAAAGAAGATGTTGAGCTACTGGAGCATCTTTGGAGACACAGATCTTCCCTGGCTGTGGTTGCCTTGGGCTGGTACAGAAGCACAAAACATAATGTAAAACATTTCTAGCCACTTCTTTAGTTTACCTTTCCTTTCCTTTAAGCATAATTTTACATTTTTATTCACAAACCAATTCCCCCCTAAGAGTGCAGAATATTTAAACATTAAATTACACTTGGTACACTGGGACCAGGTACAAGTTAAAATGTTAGGGCTTACTCACTAAATATTGCTGTTATAGTCCTTTAGAGCATATGGCTTGCCTTCATATGATGTCAGAGCTGAGTCTCTCTTCTTCACGCAGGAATTGGAGTCAGATATTGATTGATAGGTCACATTACTGGGGAGGGAGTGCTATCCCCTTGCCTAGAATACTTTAATTGACTGCATTTCCCCATATATGCTAAATAACGGTTCTGTCGACACACACAATTTATGAAAAATAAAAGGCTGTATTTTCTTTTCAGATGGTTTTATTGATCGTGCCATAATTTACAGTTAAAAATGGAGACAATAGTGATGACCAATAGTCAAAGCTGTAAAGGTATTTGTTGTACAATGTAATGTCACTGGCAATTTACATCAGTGGTTTGTGAGAGAAGAGACAAAAGCAACATTTATTTAAAGCCTACCCAGAGTTCAAAATTCAGTCCATTTCTTTCATAATATATAGTAGTTTGACACTGTCAATGATAAAAGAAAGAAAACCCTGAGAAAATTTAATTAGTCTGGGTTCTCAAACACCAAATACAATATTTCAAAAGCAACATTACACATGTTTTGTTCATGTTACTTTTGTCAGTGAAGATATAGCCATACTGTCACAAACCATTCTGTGTAGCTTTTGCTTTGGGGTCTAATTGCTATTTTAAATATTCCCCACATGCAAAGCAGAAAAAGAAAACATACTTTCTTGTCATTAAATTGTCATTTCAATTTCATATAATTTCTCTGTGAATAGCAAATATCTCATATAGCCCGGAACAAAAGACATACTATTAAAATTTTACAGTCAATTTTAAGTCATATTTTTTACCTGCCATGTCACTGTATGAAAAATAGAGAAATGGAATATATTCAGTAGTTTTTATTTAAAAATGGTTGCAAACTAAAAAGGTGAAACTCACCTTGATTATCTATAAAAACTGCTTCCCAACCCATTCCCTTCTCAGGGGCCATATATGCCCATATGCTTAACCAACCACATCTGACCTCAAGGCTATCAAGGCTCCGACAGAGATCTTTACTGGGCTTAAAATGGCATTGCATACTATATTAAGCAATGCAAACCAATATTTAGCAATACATATATATATATATATATATATATATATATATATATATATATATGAGTGTGTGCATAATAGAATATTTTAATATTTTGCTCACTGGATCAATGTGTATTCTAATATTAGGTGGACAAAATGGCTCAAATCCTCTGTAAAATAGTAGTGAAGAAAGGACTTTGTTCTGCAGTGATTTTATTAGGAGTTCAAGTACCTGTGTATAAGCAATCCCTGAAGGCAGAAGTAACTGGTAGCATTTGCTCTGCTTATATGGCTTTGTATGTGTAGATAAAAGTAAAAAAAATTGTGAGAAGGCCTAGACTGGATTGATATTGGCTATTTGTTACATAGATAAAAAGGTAAAACTCTCTTTAAATTATGCCTTTATGATACTTTCTGAGATCCAGTAATGTTATTAAAACTATATTTTGATCTCTTATAAATGTATCTGTACACAGTACAATTAAATTACTGTACACAGTACAATTCATTTGTAATCCACATTGAAAGGTTTATCTTATATACATACTTAAGCAAATTATTACTACGTACGTGTAATTTAAATTTAAGATTTATGCTGATCAAAATGTCAAAAACCCAGAAATACACAAAACAGATTTAGAATTCAGTATAAATTCATATTGTATTATTGGCTGTTGGATTTGTTTTGCTGTCTTAACTTGGATTATGTGTAAGTATACGGTATGCTTAGTTAATGTATATAGAAATAAAACATGGCTTTTCAGTCTTAGGAGCAGATTCACTAAAGGTGCGAATTGGCTAACGCTAGCAACAATTCAACAGTATTATCATCCGCAGGCACTTTGCCTATTCACTAACAGGTGCAGGCGTCAATTCACTAGCAAAATAGATTGTTGCTAGCGTTTGTTTGCACTCTATTGCCAGGTGACTTTTCACTCTGGCACACATTTGTTACTCTGCAGATTTTACTGAAAATTACCTCTTTCACCAGAACAGGCAAAGGGCTAAAAAGAAGCTACATATTCCTAAATCTTCTGCCACTTACATCATATCCTGTCTGCCAAAAATGCATTAAAGCTGCTGGTATCTTTTCCTTTTTTTTGAAGAGGGTTTGCCTGCAAAAGTCCTAACTTTTTTGGGTAATCGGTTTTCTCCAGACATATATGGAACATTAATTTTACAGTGGGCTCAAGTGTAAGACATTATATTAACTCTCTTGTTTTTATTAAGGTTCCCTGGACATTTGTAATAAAAAAGCATACAACCATAAATTTTCCACCCTATGCAAATTGACCGAAGCGCAAGATCACTAGCGAATTTTTGCTAGGCACAAACGAATGCCGAGCGCATTTTCGCTATGAAATGATCGATAGTAATGCTAGCAAAAAGTTAGTGTTAGTGAATTTGCGTATTCATAGTTCATTTGTACCTGGCGAAGTGGTGCAAGGGGTGCAAAGCTGATGCTGACTGATCTGATGATCAAATCAGAAAAATTACAATCTTTCCAAAGCTGTTCCGGTTTATCTTACCTTCCATATAAAATGCTCTTTAACTGAACAGTTTTAACAACAGGTTGAAATAAAGATTTTATAAAGATACCTTCGCTAACTGGAGAAGGATAAAATTATCCCATATAATCTTGATTGCAAAAAAAAAAGGTTTTGGCTGCTTTAGGCACATATAATATAAAATATTTATTCTAATTTTGTTTAATGCGTTATGATTTGATTTATGTTTTTTTTTTTTAAAGGATTCAACTGCCTTACTCAATTTAAATTGTTGCAGCGGTGATAAATAAAAAATAGTTATTAATAATACAGAGTGAAAGGCAAAATACAAATTGCACCAAATTTGGACCACTACAGTGAACAGAATAGAATATCATAAATTTTTACATATATTAAAGGAGAACTATCTCCCCCAAAGAGAAAAGCACCCTCAACAACCCACTATTGTCCCCCTCCCTGCTTCCTCCTAGGATAGTCTATAGACACCAACTGCGCATGTGCCAGAAAGTTCCCTAGTTGCCGAAGGTAATGAAGAGGATCCAAGGACGCAAAAGATGGTACTCGCTACTCTACATGGATATGTCTGCATGACAATCAGGGACACTTTTTGCAGTAATGGAATATGTGCTGAAGAAACAGGGAGGAGGGACAATGGAGGATAGTGGATGGTGTTTTTCTGTTCTCCTTTAAGAGGATGATTTCTCTTCACTATTTTTTCATTGGTGACAGAAAATTCAGTATTCCAAAAATATTCCTGCATTGACTATTAATTTGCATGTATTATGTTATGTTATGAAATACTAAACAACTGGTGGCTAAACTGGTGTTAGAGTTGCCAAAATAATTCTCTTATTAGTCTACCTTATTAATACTGACTCCTTTCTCATGTAATATGTTGCTGCAAGTCAAATTTCATCATGGATGGTCTTTTTATTTTTTTTCAGAAATACGTGTTCATTAACTTCCAGTACGTCTTCATATAGAAAATACTTTTAAATAACACTGCGGATAAACATTTGGTTTTTATTACATTTCCCCTTGGGATGCAATTCCTACATTTGCCAGTTATGAAGCAATACTGGCCATCCAATTAACCTCTGCACACTAGATTTCTAGAAATAGATGGGCGATTATGTAGGAGGGACAGGGCATACTAGGTACCTTGGCCTTGCGAAAATGCTTTATTAAGAGAAGATAAAAAAGATAGAAGGCAGTAAGATAGAGACTGCACAGCTTTTAGCATTTAGCCAGCAACTATCATTTGAAAATAATGCAATGATGCTATGCATAGAAATATGCTTATGTTTGCTTTTCAGTAGAGTGTTCAGTCAGGTGTTAGAAGTTAAAGAATGAATATTCTATAAAAGAAAGAGTTACTGCAAATAATATGGTGCATGGAAGGTGTGCTTTAATTTAGTTCAAAATGAGAAATATCAACAATATCATCTTCCAAAGAACTGTCCTTCTTGAGTAATAATAATCCTATGCAGGGATGGCATCCCTTATCAGGAAATTTCTTAATTACAGGAATCCATCTCCTATAGAGTCCAGTTTAAAGGAAAACTATACCCCCCCGAACAATGTAGGTCTCTGTAAAAAGATATTGCATAAAACAACTCATATGTAAAACCCTGCTTCATGTAAAAAAAACATTTTCATAATAATTTACTTTTTTAATAGCATGTGCCATTGGGTAATCATAAATAGAAAATTGCCATTTTAAAAAATAAGGACAGCCTCCTGGGATTGTATGATTCAACGGTGCACACAAACATACCTATAACTATAAAGTTAGGTCACATGAGCCAATTAACAGACAGAGTTCTGTCTGTTGCTTCAACACTTCTTCCTGTTCCAGTTAGAGTTGCAATATTTCTGGTCAGGTGATCTCTGAGGCAGCACACAGACCATCAAGGAATGGTGGTTCAAGGCAAGAGATGTAAAAGTGCAATATTTACTTAAATATATATTCCAGTTTGGTAAGATTATTTAATATGCCACTTAATTTGATATAAATCTGTTGCTCATTTTGGGGGTATAGTTTTCCTTTAAGCAAATAATTGTAATTTTTATAAATTATTCATTTTCTCTGTAATAATAAACTAGTACCTTGTACATGATGGTAACAATGTGTAATAGATATTTTTCCCCATATCTGGAAAACCCAAAGCATGCTGGATAATAGAGCTCATACCTGTATTATATAATGGCTGGGGACATGACTTACTGTAACATCTTCAGGTGCACTCCCAGAACTGTTCATGGCACATAACAGTTATAAGAAGGCAACTGCCTAAATCTATGAACATAAATAATACTCATATAGTAACCTGAATAAAAGTAATTATGGTAATTAAAGCTACAAGGAACCCTTAGGGGATATTTATCAAGTTTGAAAAAAAAAAACTTCGACTGATTGAATTTCAAAGTAATTTCACTTCGAAATTCGACCAGTCGAAGTTTTTTTTCAAACGAAAACAGACCGTTTTCAATCGAACAGGTTCCGTTTTCTTTCTAATTAGAATTGTTTTAAACAAACGATTAGCGCATTCGATCAAACGATTCTAAGGATTTACCCCAAAAAAACTTTGACTTCTCAAACTCCTCCTAAAGACTCCATATAGATTAAAGGAGGTCCCAATAGCCTAAAACAGCAATTTTGCAGGTGTAAGATGGTGAATGGTCGAATTTTGGCCTATTCGATAGTAGAAGTACCCAAAAATTACTTCAAAATTCAAATTTTTTAATTTTCACTTTGACCCTTGATAAGTCTTGCTGCAATTCTCATGTGTACTTGGTACACTCTAGTCATGGGACATTGGATTTTAGCAGCAATGTACAGGGTATCAATCTATATGTATCTTAGCCACATTGTATGGAGAAATCATCACCAGCTCAAAAATGTTACATTATTACTATACAAATAAGAAACAGACTTCTGTGCTTTCAAATGTGACTCTGAAATCATCACTTATGCCATGCATCCAGTCACCCTGTAGGTACAAATTCCAGCATGCCTTTATCTTTATCAGCATTGCTCCATATCTGAAAAATGATTATGGTGCATCCCAAGGCCAATACTTACTAATTGCAACATTTATAATTAGTGATGGGTGAATTTGTCCCATTTCGCTTGACAAAAAATTTGTGAATTTCCGACAAAATTCACGATGCGGCAAAAAATTTGTGAAACGGCACCGGTACTAATTGGTTGGTGAAAATGCGCCAGCGTCCAGAAACTGAATGCTGGCGTCTGAATTCATATTCTGCCAAATAAATTTGCCCATCACTATTTATAATATCTGTTTCATTGAATCAGTGGTAAGCTAGCAAGTACAACTGTTCTTTAATACTGCAAAACTTTATTTTATTAATACTTTTGATTCCTTTTTGATTTCTTTTGCAACATGTAACTATGGCATAAGGAAGCTACCAATTGTGAACCGCTCCGCTGCCATTTGCATTTAAAGTGTTTATGTTAGTGAGGACAACGTGTTCTGAAAGTCTAGAAACATTATCACAGTTGCTGATCTGTGTAGTCAATGATTTTCTGCTTTCAGTGCTCGCTCTGCCTCGAATGAGACGATCGTCCTGATTATTATGGATTCCACGGCAACAGCATGAAAAGGCTGCTTTGAACTCCTCTCTGAATTTACCTGCGAAATGAAAAGGTTATATTACTCACATTATTTCAGCAAATGGTACAAACTGAGTCACAAACATTTCTAAATCTTACATGTCCATAAAGAAATGCAAAAGCAGTCATTACTACTCAAAGGCAAATCAGTTATTCTTAAAAGTATAAAACTTTAGGCACATTTAAATAAAGCAGAGAGAAAGTCTTAAATATGTATATGTACTTTTATTTGTATTTTCTACAAATGATGCCAGTCTGCAGATGGAGCACAAAGTATTTGCAGTTCCTTCATTGAGCTGAATGTTGTTTCTACCAAAACTAGAGCCGACAATTCCCTCTGTAACCATGTTAAAGAACCCATGTTAAGGGAACGAGGGCTCATCACTGGGACAGGTGCAATGTTATACATGCAGCACTTTTGTCTGTACTAGTAGCAGATATAAGCTACTTATACCTCCCTTGCATCCTTATACAGGTGCAAGGGAGGTAGTACTTAATGTCTGTTTTTGAAAGTAGTTAACTGCAAGGACCCCTTTGTGTCAAGTATTCTCTGGCAATTTTGCCTTATGTGTCATATATGGTATGCACATGTGCTATCCATACCGAATGCAGCACCTACTGGATACATACTGTATATGGATTAAGCTGTCTGAATTCAATGGAGTTAGCACATACAGTTGTATCTATGGATGCCAAGAGCAAAATGCTAAAATGGGGGGAGGGGAGTCTCTGACTTTCAGAACCTTAAAATCTATGTATAAAACTACTTAAATAGAAAATATGAAATGTTTATTTACAGACTAGGAAAGTACATACAATTGAGGTATATGACAGAAGCAGGGCGACACTTTTTTCAAGCAAGTCTGTTAAAACTGAAAACATAACACTTCAAAATCCGCCAAGTCAGATGTTCCAGCTATATCTGTCTAAAATACAAGTTTTCTCATACCTCTCCTATGAATGAGCTGATGAGTTATTTTGAAAAATGCATCTCTTTATGCTCATTTTATGGCCATATGCTGGATTCACTTTTGCTTGCCAATCTGATTTACAAGTACTGCAATAGCAATAAGACTTTAAGAGCAAATCTTGGAAATGTGCTTTCTTGCATGTTATATACACAGCAAAAAAGCAAGGAATTATACCAAAAAGGGCATACAGATGTGCACATTGCAAATGTGTACAAATAAAGCAGGCTAAATTGAAGCATTTCATACACACAGCCACACCATTTTTTTAAGGCGCAATTAATAGAGTGCTAATTTCTAGTTGTATGAATTATATGTGCACCATCTGTGTTAATCTTATAGTCTCTTGTTATATACAAATAATTCCTTCAATCTTTACTACATGCAACATAGCAGTTGCCTCATGTTAGGGCCAGCTTACTTTTTAGGGGCAGATTTATCATTGGTCGAATTTCAAATTCAAAAATATTTGAAATTTGACCATATGAATAAAAGGAAAGTAAAATCCTTCGAATTCGACTATCGAATTAGAAGGATTTTACAGCAATTCGATCGATCGAACGAACGATCGAATAAAAGAAATTCGATCTATCAATCGTTTAAATCGATCGGTTCAAACGATTAAATCGATCAATCAATTTTCTTTTATTTGATCAAAAGTAATGATTCCAAATTCGGTAGCTTGATTCTGGCAAAGTAGGTGGTCGAATAAAAGTTTAAAGGGGAAGTAATTCGACCATCGAATAGTCGAAAATTTTATTCGAATACACAAATTATTCGAATTCCAATATTCGATGGTCGAATTTGCTTAATTTGCATATTCGAAGATTCAAATTTAATTAAAATTCGATTGAACTTTGAATTATTCATGTGAATTTAGTAAATCTGCCCCTTAGTGTATGGCCAGCTTTAGGGTAAGGTAGCCACATAGATAGGCAATAGATTGATCGTACTCTGATTAAACGTGCAATCTGACTGTCAGTGCTTTAGTGTTGACTGAATTGGTCAAATTACAGTGTGAATGCTTTGCACTGAAATAAAAGACCCCACAAAAATTGGCATGTTGTTCCCACATGCATGTAGTAGTAATGGAGATAAAAGGTCTCCATTACAGTCACTGTGCACACAAGGTGCATACCTACCATGTCTTTTACAACACACAAGGGGTGGCTTTGAGGACAATAGGCATATTTCTCTCTGGTGTTTTCCACCGGAAAAGAAAAATCATTTAAGATCCTTAAAGTTCCAAAGGGTCATTTACTATAGAACAGGGTAGAAAGTGCATACCGGCAGCCCAGTCGGATACATCTGAAGGTTCTGATTTTTGCTCTCATAGATATGCTTCAGTTTAAGAAAGTGTTTAACTGTAAGACTGTAAGACCACCCCATTTATGATTTGCTAGATATTAATTTAGTAATCAATTTGATCACTATCTCATAACCAGGAAAACCAGGAAAAGAAAGATAAAATACTTACCACTCAGAAAGTTGTAAATGATAGGGTTTGCTGCACTATTTGCATACACCAGCCAGTGGGAAAAAGTAAACCAGGCATAAACAGTTTCCCTGTCATTTGTGTGAGTAAACATCCCAAACACTCTGTAAAAGACAAAAAAATTACTTTCATGTAAAGTGTAAAAGATGAGAAGTAATGCATCTCACTGTCAATTGTATGATTCAATAGTTATTTTGCTGTGTGTCTATGGGGGGGCTGTAGCCTTTTTTATGGGTTCCCACTTTGTGTCTGCTGACTTGGTCAGCAGTTGGCATAATGTGTAAGGTTTTGGTTACAAGGTTATTATTTAATAAAACTGTGACCTTTATTGACTCTAGCACGGTGTCCTGCATCTTATTTGTTGTATACTGAATCTGGCCACAGCATATTAGTTTTGGGTTTGACTCTTAAGCAGCCATAAGTCTTATATTTGTACCGGATTCATGGGAGCAGTTGAAAACTGTCTTGAAGTGTCATTGTCAGTACAATTAAAAATTACTTTAAAATGAATTAGGCTTGTAAGAGTTGGGTGTGTGCCTGATGTCCATATAGCCCAGTGATCCCCAACCAGTAGCTCGGAAGCAACAAGTTGCTCTCCAACCCCTTGGATGTTGCTCCCTGTGGCCTCAAAGCAGGCGCTTATTATTGAATTCCAGGCCTGAAGGCAAGTTTTGGTTGTTTAAAAACCAGGTGTTCTGCCAAACAGAGCCTCAATGTAGGTTGACAATCCACATAGGGGCTACAAAATGGCCAATCACAGCCCTGATATGGAACCCCAAGAACATTTTTAATGCTTTTGTTGCTCCCCAACTCCTTTTACTTCAGAATGTTGCTCACAGCTTCAAAAGGTTGGGGATCCCTGATATAGACCATACTAATACTGTTTGTAACCTAAAGCTGCTTTATGCTTCAGCAAGTTGTTGGAACTATAAAAAAGGCTTTTGAGATTTGTTTGTACCTTGGATCTATAAAGGTGTTTGCAACTGGGTACTGCAGTGCTTAGCTGAAGGCTAACTTCACCTTTTAGAGGTATGTCAAATAAAGTTTCAGGGAATGTCTGCTCATATTAATGGTAAAATAGAATGTTTTACAAAGCAGTAATTCAGTACATCTGTTTCTGGAATGTTTATAGCTAACAGAAACAAATTTGTCTAAAAGTATTTGCTCTTTAGTCACTTAAAGAGTACAGCTATCATTTAATGCCAGATCTGGCAAACTTTACCTCTTTAGAATATTAAGAATGCTAATTGGTAAGTAGCAAAGTGCAAAAACCAACAGAACGACCATAAGCATGCGGGCTGTTTTCCTTCTAGCATGAATCTGTTTTATTTCAGCTGCCACTGCATTATTTCTTGATTTAGTTGATTGCTGCCCTTTAGACTGAATTGAACATTGTAGGGGCTTCCATTTCCTCTGAACTACAGAAGAGGTTCCTGGAATCTGTAGTATAAAACAGAAAAGGGTGTGTTAAAAGCAATTACTGATTGATTTCCTCTTTAAAAAATTGTCAAATGAAGATTATATTTTTGGTTTTCAAAAGAAACATCTTGCCATGGCAGGTGTGCTTTTCCACAAATAATATCTTTTATTGGCTAATTCAGATATCATTCTCTATCGCTAGCCATTAAAGGGTATTGCATCTATGCAAATTGCCTTTTTACAAATGCAAAAGTGTTTTCTTTCAATTCAACACACTCATTAGCTCTAAATTTGAATTTGCAGCAGTGCTGCTAAAAAAAACACAGAAAGGGTTTAAGCTCATAAGCAGGTTTTGCTTTTTTGTTTTTGTTTTTGATTGTTCTTCATATTTTACATATAACTTATTTCACTAGGCATATATTATAGTGCATCCTATTCTTATATAAAAGTAAGAACATATTCATGCTCATACAGGTATGTGACCTGTTATTCAGAATGTGGG
>CM044439.1:102447121-102458830 GCA_024363595.1 Xenopus borealis
TGGATATAATCCCAGCATCCCACAGTATTTTATATTTCAGAAATTCTGCAGAATGTGTTCACATAAAGGGTCATTTACTCACAGAGTACCAAGTGCTAGCAGTGTACAGAGTGCGACTTCAGTTGCAAGTTGCATTATTTTTTTTTTAACCAGAAATGCAGCTTTTGTCCCACAATTCCAGTGTAATTGAGACTGCAAAGTGTTTGGATGTTGTCATCTCTGATGTTCAGAGTTAAAATGACATTTGTCCACAATTCTTTATGCACAAGGTCACTGCTCCAGTGCCAGCAGCTCCAGAATTCCCCAATAGACACATTGCCTGAAACTTGCCAGAGGAAGTACTGTAGCATCACTGAATGCAACTATGCAGCAGTAAAAATCTGCTTTTTACGCAAGTATCTTGACAGAATAGCAGTTTTTAATGCAACAACTGTGTCTTATGTTGCATGACTGCAATTGTGCTATGCAGATGTAATTGATAGTGATGGGCGAATTTATTCGCCAGGGGCGAATTCGCGGCGAATGCCTGCGATTCGCCAGCGAAATTTCGCTTTGCGAAAATGCGACAGAAAAACGAGGCTCGCGTCTCGTTTCGCGAATTTTTCGCCAATTTCTCTGGAAATTCGCAAATTTTTCGGCAAAGCGAATCTCGGGAGATTCGCCCATCACCAGTAATTGACCCTTATAATCTCCAATAATCCTGGAAACAAATGCACACATTCCGAACAATCCTACAGGCATAAAACACAATATAATGTCTGCACATTAGCATATAAACCTTAGTAACTCTGCAGAAACATATACACCTAATCCTCTGAACTGCAGCAGACACATATACATCTGATTCTGAGAAAACAAATACAAACACCATTTTGAAATCAGCTCTGGAAGTGACACAACTATAACTTCCACTTGATTTTCACACAACATGAGCACTATTCCATACCTCCCAACATTTCGGGAAAAAGAAAGAGGGACAAAAAGGTTTGCAGTACAGAGTGCAGTGGATATTTTTTTTTACCAGGCCCATTTATGCCCCCTAATTTCTATGTTCATCTTACAAAATTTAGCAGGTTATGAAAGTTTGAACACATTTCTGTGGTTTTTATGTTATTACAGTTTTGTTAATGAAGGTGAATTGCCCTTTAAGATGCAAGTCACAGTTTCCCCAAGAGACCTACTTATCTTAAATTGTTACAATTGTTTCTTTGCTTATCTTAAATTGTTACAAACGTATCAAAGAGTACCTGCCATGTATTCTTGGCTCTCTGCAATAAGCCAATTCAGTTTTAGAAACTGTGTAGCTTTTTCTGGCTGTTCAGTGCAGGAGATCAAAGAGACTGCGGGTTGAGCTGTCAAAATCTGGACTTTTGACATGAAAAACAGGACATTTGAAAGGTATCCAATGGTATTTTTACTCATCAGGGGCAAACACATATAATCCTATAATACTAAAAGCACATAATTTCTGGTGGTCCTGCAGAAACAGATAATTTCATTCTCCAGTAGTCTTGTAATATAATCCACATAATTTCGCAAAAAAAAAATGCACACAAACTCCAGTAATTCTACAAAATAAAGACAATGCAGATTCCATAATCCTACATGATCATATGCAGATAAAGGTGCACATAATCCCTTTTAATATTGCAGGCAAATTTAGACATAATCCTTTGTAATCATACAGGAAGATTCGCACAGATGACTGGCACATTGGCAATCTGGCAGATGTTTAATCCACAGTATTTCTATGGGCACACTGATATCTATGTAATCCCCAGTAATCCCACTGGCACCCTGGAATAGTATCTTCATCTAGACAGATCTCTCTTCTAGGTAAGACTTCCCATTACCCTGTTCTTGCAGTTTCTACCTTGGCCGGTGTGCATACCTCCCAACTGTCCCCTTTTTTCACAGGACAGTCCTGATTTTACAGCTCAGCTCACAGTCCCGGATAGTTACTGAAATGTCCTAAGTATCTCTTTGATCTCCTGCAGTGATGCAAGTTTCTGAAATTTAAATAAAAAAAGAGAATCTTGGCAGACAACCCAGAACACTCAGCGCCTGCACTTAGATACATTTGTAAATATTAAAGATAAGCAGGTTTCTTGGGAGAACTGAGGCTTTAAGCTTAAAGGGTGATTCACCATTATTAGCAAAACTATAATAACACATAAAATATGACCCTAAAACCCCTGAAATGTGTTTACCATAACCTGACAATTTTTGTAAAATGGACATGGTATTTAAGGGGTTTTAATATAAAATGGGTGTGTAACAAAATGCTATTGCCTCACAAGCAGCAAATAGTTTTTGTCCCTCTTTCCATTTTTTAAATTTCGGGAGGTATGCAGTGTGTTGTACCTTAAAGTATAACTATTTGTGATCCAAGAATGGCCCAATGTTTTTAATTAATCTCCCTTAACACAAAAATTTAAATCCCAGGGAAATGATAAGTTATGATAAATCAATAGCATATACAGATTATTCTTAAAGAAATGCTAATCTATTAAACTGCCAAAGCGCAGAGGTCCCATGGCTTGTGCGATCATTGTCAATTACTTCATTTCATAATCATTTTGATACTGCCTTTAGGATCAACAAGTAAAGTACAATAGGCCCAATATTTATGTTGCACTGGTTTAATGGGAGTCTGGGTTTTGAAACAACTTATTTATTAAAATACAGTGCATGAAAGAAGCCTGGCTCTCTGACTGTACAGCTCAGTCTCCTCAGCTATGTGCTTCTTTTTCCATGATAACTTTATTAGCATTAACAATTATCAACACAACATTAAGCTCTGATATAAAAACACACACAAAAGGTTATTTATAAAAAAGTTAGGTGCAGGTGTAAGACCACTAAGGGTCATTAAATCACTGCCCTTAAAAAAGTCTTAAATGAAGTTGTTCAGTTGAGTTGGTTTCATATTATTCAACAGAAATAAAGACTTTTTTCAACTGCTTTCCATCTTTTAGTTTTTACCGTTTTTCAAAAACTCAATTCTCAGCAGCATCTATTAGCAGCTAGATAAATCAATTATAACAGCAGCCTTTAATGAAACCCAGTGACTCTGCTCTGCATGGCAATACATAAGAAATGCAACAACTACTGTATCAATGGCTGACTCCCCCAAGCCCCAAGATCTGCTTTAGAAAGATATAAGAAGGTGGAAAATGAAACGTTCAACTTCAATGGTAGAAACGTGGCAAATAGAAAGTAATTGAAAAAATGGCTTTATTTCTGGTGATTTATCTGCAAGCAACTAAATTGAAAAAAGTGTCTCAAGGTGAATAACCCCATTTAAACCACTGTCTGAACCTTGCTGGATGCAAAATTACAAAGCAAGAAGGAAAGTGCTTAGTGCAATGCTGAAAGATGCAAGGGAGTACTTAACCTTAGTGATGGGCGAAACGGCCGCGTTTCGCTTCGCAGAAAAATTCGCGAATTTCCAGAGAAATTTGCGATTTTTTTGCCGATTCGCGAAACGAATCGCGCGTCGTTTTTTGACGCGCGTCGCGTCGTTTTTTACGAGCGTCCAGTCTGACGTGCGTCGCGTCAAACGTGACGAGTCGTTTCCGACACGTCGCATCATTTTCGGCGCGCGTCGCTTCGTTTTCGACGCGTCGCGTCAAAAACGACGCGCGACTCGTTTTTGCGCGGCGAATTTTTTTTTTGCGAATTTTTTTGCCAGTTTCGCGAATTTATTCGCCAGCGGTGAATCGCGGGAATTCGCCGCGAATTTGCCCCTGGCGAATAAATTCGCCCATCACTACTTAACCTGCCACAAGCAGCTGGCAATTAAAGTCTTCTTAGTGCCTTGTAGCCCCCATTATAAATTGTGGGTAAGCTAGAGGTATGCCATGGGATGTCCATGTGCCACCCAACTCCAACCCCTGTCACAACACAGGTACCATGCTGTATTCTGGGAGAGAAAAAATACTTTAGACACTAAATGCAAATCTATGGGGACATGGTGCAAAATACAAAAAATGTGGTCCATTTTTTGTCTATGCTTAAATATCTATGTATTATCTAGATTAGACACGCTATCTAATCAGAATGCTTAGCACGGGAAATGCTTCAGGCTTCAAATGTAATTTCCTGGCAATGTCTGATGGTATTCATAGATTTTTAATATTCACACATTTCAGTTACTTTTTTTGTTGAGGTATGTTGGACATATATTTTTCTTTTTTGTTTAGCTTTTGAAATATAACTTTCTATTTCTACATGTATCTGTTTATTTCATCTACTCAAAGGAAGGATAGCTAGATGCTTTATAATAAATTTCCATAACTTCCAAAATAGGGGCATATTCACTAAAAGGCGAAGTGGCTAACACTAGCATCAATTTGCCAGAATTCACATTTGTAGGGACATCACCAATTCACTAACAGGCATAGAGGACAATTGCTAATGAAAGAGATCATAGCTAGTGGTCATTTGTGCGCTATCGCCAGGCAACTTTTAGTTTAGTGAAATATTGTAACTCTGCAATTTCACTAAGATGCTAGTTTTACTGAATGTTACCTCTTTTACCAAATTTTACTTTGCCACTTCAGACCAGGTGAACTGATAAAACATAGCTACATCTTCCTCAATCTTATGTCAGTAGCATCATATCCTGTATGCTGTAGATGCATTAAGGTAGAAAAAAAAAACACTGGCGACTTTTCTTATTTTAAAGTGGGATTGCCTTCAAAAGTCTAAACTATCAAAAATGTATGACTGAGGAATTTCTTAAAACTAATTTGAGGGGCATGCCACATTTAAGGGTGGGCTCATGTATAGGGCATTAGATGATTTCTTCTGTTTTTATTATGGCTCATTAGATGTGTTTCATATAGTGGCCATTTCAAGCATTTGTACCAACATTATGTTATTAAAGACGTCCTGCCCTATTCAAATAAACCTAACACAGCATTAATGCAAGTGAAAAGTCGCCAGCGTTCCACTCCCAGATTGCAGCTTCGCATTTTTGTGAATTAGCGTAGTGGTAAAGAATTGGGAGCGGATTGTGATGCAGCGGTCCCTGGCGACAATTCGCCCTTTAGTGAAATTGATCCAATGAGTCCATAAACAAATATATATATGGCATCATCAATTTAATAGAATGCATGCCAATTAATTGATCCGGCTCATGGAAAGAGCTGGACACTGAACAGCACTTCAGGAAACCTGTTACTTAAAGTAATTTTTCAAAAGCTGCTGAAAAAATAAGGACAAAGGTAGAAATATTTAATAGCTGCAGAGAATGCTGTTGCTGGGATTCAACAGATATACAGTAACTCTGAAGTGAGTCAGTAAACAGGTACAGAATGCAGATAATTCAAAGCAAATGATTTACATCCTTATGCATGGAGAACTGAATTATCGCAGAGGACAATTGCATAGTCTATAAACATGTGTTTGGCTTTTCTGTAAATTCCATGTAGCAATTTACTAGCTGTAGCCAGAAAAAAAAATCTATAAACTAGTTCAAGTATACATTAAGTTGTATGGATTTGTTTGCCTGATTTGACTCCATCAACTCCACGTCTGGGCTTTGAATCAAGGTGAGTTAATTGTTTCATCAATATGTGGTTTATGGTTTATTCTTTGCAGAGAAGAAAGAGAGATTGGGTTAAGCCTTATGTGGGTGGGGTGTGGATTAGAGGATGACAATAGCAGGTTTAATATGGCTTTAATTTTTGTTTAGACCTCTGTACGTATGGCTCATTCATGGCTGCAAGTCCAGTTG
This sequence comes from Xenopus borealis, assembly GCA_024363595.1. Taxonomy (NCBI): domain Eukaryota; kingdom Metazoa; phylum Chordata; class Amphibia; order Anura; family Pipidae; genus Xenopus; species Xenopus borealis. The sequence goes on from CM044439.1 coordinate 102,452,865, forward strand.
CGGTTGCGTTAATGTTTACAATTTTTTTCCAATCATTTTTTTAAGTAAATTTTTTTGTTATGTATATAGTGCAAATGTAATTTTAATGATGAGCTTCAGTAATTTAATGGCATTTTCAGTTATAGATGACCCTTTGTGTCTCTCTGTCATACCGGTATATTATTGTATATTGTAAAAGTGTGTGAATAATTAGTAGCTCAAAAGAAACAATTAGTGGAATAATGCAGCAATGTTTAACATCATTGGTTTAATTTACCATTTACTAATTACTGCAATACAAATACTACATCACTTAGAGGAACAGAATTGCTCCCCCCTTAATAAGGGCGTCTGTGCATTTTATCCCCAGGGCTAGTCTGTGCCACATCTTGTGCCAGATTAAAATGTGTAGAATGCACTGTTGTTGGATACAAGGGAACCCTAGAGTTCTTAACCAAAATATCAATGTATTAAGAATGACAGGGTACTCACACAATACACAATTTCTATGAGGTTACGTGGTCCAGGCACATTAAATAGCACAGCATACCACACACTAACACCCCTTTGGAGACAGACTTGGCAGGAATCCCACTTCACCTCCGGGACACCCTTTAGCAGATATCCTCCAGTAGAACCTTCAGGGAAATTCTCTAACCTGATTCCCTATACACTAAGATCTCTACACTAATATGCAGTATCACTTGCAAGAACTACCTCCAATATTTCATCCTACGTTGGAGCACACAACTGCTCTTTCTAGCTCAACTATCTGACTAACACTTCTACAGTACACTATGACAGGAACTACACTTACCACTATCCAGTGCATAGTTAATTCACATGCACTGTTCCCTGACTTCTTCAAGGTTCTCCTACTTTGGGGGCTTTCCTTGTTGGATAATGAATATACAAGACTATGCCTCTTCTTATGATGTGTCAAACAATGTTGAATAGTTCTCCATGTACTGCACAAATTTTAGAGTTTAAAGATGTGTACTAAAGTATCATTACAATCACTTCAGAATGAGAATGTAGGAAATTGGGATAGAGTAGGTATGTCTATGGATGGGAGCCATGGAATACATTTTAAGCCCAAATCTAAATTTTATCCTACTTACCTTAGGACACCAACAATTAATATGTTTAAGAAACAAGTGGAGAAGGAAAAAATGAGGATAATCTGACCGCCTTAGAAAGGGAAGCTCTCTCTAAATTCAAATCTGATCCATCAATTGGGATTCGAAATGCAGATAAGGGCAGCAGTATTGTCATCTTGGACAGAATTGACTACTTTAATGAAGTTTAAAGGCAAGACTTATCAACTCCTTTCCAACAATCCTACTGAACAATTTAAGAATGTTCTGAGTATACAAGGTGGAATATTGGACAACAGACTGCTGAAGTTTTGTATGTTAGCCATCCAGTAACAGATATTTTCCACCATTTACACAAGGTGCATAAGGATACTAGATCCCCTGTTGGGAGACTAATTGTAGTGGGGATGGGCTTTTTAGGTGAGGATCTGTGTGGCATAGCTATGGGTGCCAAGTTTGCCCCATTTACATCAAATATAGTGTGTATATCCTTAACATCATGGACTCCATCACATGAAAAGATTATTATAGTAGGGCTACAGTGGATTCTTGTATCCTTCATAACCTTGGGTTGGAAGCAATTTCTTTTTTATCTAAATGAGTTTAGCACATACAATACTCCGTTAAAGGATTTTTTTAGTGGGATCAACTGAATACCTCTGAAGTCACAAGTCAATACCTCTGATTGATCTTGTGTTTGATGATATTCTAAAAAATGGCTGCAAATTTGTCACTAGGAGAGCAAAAACTTTGGGCAACATCTTTGCTCCCAGTTTAGTTACATCCGAAACACCTACCACTTTGTTTTGGCTATGTAGCAATAGGATGTATAGATGTTGGGCTACAAGATGCCTGACATGTATTCATGTATCAGTGACAAGAAAGTTTTCATCCTCAATAACCAATAGGAGTTGTCATATAAGACAATACACAAACTGTAACTCAAAAAATGTGATAAATTTATTAGCCTGCAGCAAATGTAGGAAGCAATATGTAGGTCAGACTACTATATCCTTGAAAGAATGTATACGTGAGAATATATCTGATTTCAAAGGAAATAGAGGTACTAATGTTTCTAAACATTTCTCTCACTGTTCCCAGGTCAGCCTGGGCCCCAGGGGAGGTGATTTGTCTAAACTTTTGATTAAAAAGGAAGTAAAATGTATTTTTGCATTAAAAACAAGACAACCCCAAGGTCTAAATTATGACTTTGATGTATTCTGCTATTATGAATAATACATGAAGAAAAAAGAAATGTTTTTTTGGAATTACAAGTTTGGTGTATCCTGTTTATACTATGTACAACTAAGTTATAAGTACATGCTTTAAAGATTTAAACTATGACAGTTTATTTGGTCACTATAAATAAATAATCTACTGTAAATATGGTTCTTACGAAACTTGTCAACCAACTTGTCACAATGAACGTGTTATAAAAATATGCCTATTCCCTTTTTTGATATGTTGATTTTAATGTTCCTCCCTGTTATAACTGTATTGGCAATTTATGTAATTTGGTGATTGGTGGAACTGGGGTATATAGTTGTATACAATTTACCATTTTGTCACCTAAGTGCGCAAAATGTGTAATGCTATGGATTAATATATGTAATTAATATGGATTTAAGTTCTTAGTTTTTTTCAAACCTGTTTTTGTGGCATTTGTGAAGGCTTCTGACTTCAGTTTGGTTGGCTTTCCTTACTGGGCCTAAGTCCCAGGCTCTCCAGCAGACATACAGCTTGCTCAGTATGTGGCAGCCAAAATAAAAGAGCTCATGGTGTCTCTCCTTTATAAAGTCATATGTAACAGAATCACCACCTAGCCAAATCTGGAAATGCCAGGGAACACTTTAACCTGGAAAAGGGAGCATTCTCCCTTCCATCTTATTCCATCTCCCATCACCATTTCATTGCTAATCCTCACCCCTGCATCATAATCGTGCAAGTGCCACTTTTAATGTAAATATAACAAACAATAACCCAGCCTCACAACCTTTACTTTGCTCCAGAGAGAACGCTGTGGCCATCAAATCAACTCATTATTTATTTTTGTTGCAGTGAAACATTATGGCATATCAGAGCATTTCTCTAAACTTCATGCTAAATGAATCACTAGCTAAATGAGAAACAAGCATAACAATGAACCACTTAGATCAAAGCTGTTACCTATTGAAACCAAATGCTGGGTTGTTAAAGTGTCAATATCAAAGTAAAGTGCTCTATGATCATTAAACTATAATTTTTATCATAGTCATGAAAATATATATATAAACATTAAAAATAGAATTCCTTACTGGCTAATTATAGTCAGTAGGTAAAACACATTAATGTACATATACATGACTTATTTTGATTTTCTCTTATTCTTAACTCCTTATAGCACAAATGATATCATTAGGATCCACATTTAACTTCTTTTAAGTAGATAGTCTTTCTGTGCAAAATATGAAAATCGTATATATCACTTTGAGCACATGGTTGTATTTGGCGTCAATAGCAAGTGTTCAAGTCTGGTGCATGTTTAGGCATGTGTAGTTTGTGTATGTGGGTATGCTCACTCTTTAATTTGCATCTTGCATGAAATGCATCAAAGCAGGCTGTTCTTGCATGCAATGCATCAGAGCAGGCTGAACTGGAACTGGTGCTATTTGTAATTTTTATTCTGTGTTAATTGCTAACAATATTGACCTCATACCTTACAAATCAAAATAATATTGTGGAGTAGAATCACTGCCCAGCTGTTAACTGCAATTGTGTAAACAGGCAAGCAAACACCAAGCAACAATCACTCATACAAAGGAAATTCGAACAGTGCTTGTGGATGATTGCAGATGCTCCCCGTAGTGACAAGACAGAAGGAATTTGCAATTATCTATTTATTATCTCTTTGACAGAAAACCTGACGACTGTGATGGGTTTCCTTTATCAGGTAACCAGTTATTTTGCATTATTTAGTAAACATTGCCTGAGTTAGTATCAGGGTTTTTCTGTTTTCAAACTGTTCAATTTGATTGTTCTGTGGGGAAATATGTGCAAGAAACCAAGGGAGAAAATACCACTGTGAAGATTTAATGCAATTCCCATACTGAGTTAATATTTAAACAGCAATGCAACCAAAGAATTTCTGTTTGTGTAAAATACAGTATAATCCTTGTTTGTGATGATGATATGATGATTAGTGATGGGCGAATTTATTCGCCAGGGGCGAATTCGCTGCGAATTCCTGCAATTCGCTGCTGGCAAATAAATTCGCGAAACGCCAGCGAAATTTCGACTGACGAAAATTCAATGAAAAAACGGGCCGCGCATCGTTTTTGACGCGATGCACGTCGAAAATGGCGCAACGCGTCGAAGTTGACTTGATGTGCGTCAAAACCGCGCCGCGACTCGTTTCGCAAATTTTTCGCCAATTCACTAATTTTTCGGCGAAGCGAAACTGGGGAGATTCGCCCATCACTAATGATGATATGTGTATGTGACAGCTTATAAAAGATAGCATTTGCTCAGATCTCTACTGGCAGATACTGATTTTAAAGGAATAGTTCAGTGTAAAAATAAAAACTAAAACTGGCTAAATAGACAGGTTGTGCAAAATAAAAAAAAGGTTTCTAATATAGTTATTTATCCCATTTTTGGCCACCCCACTTTGCCTAAAGTTTATACATCACATTATTTACCACTTACAGGTCCTGAGTCCCCTTTGCTAGGTGAAAGGGTACTGGGAAGTTCTCTGGCAGTGCCTCCACCTAATGGGATCTAGGAATACACCTGAGGATAGTCCCATTAGGAAACATTAAACACACACACTTTATTCTGTGTAGCAAATAACTTTATACAAAATAAGTGCAATTTAAAGGGGAAGTAAAATACAATCACATCACAATAGGCATTGTAATAACATAACCCACTACCATGAGGACGTTTAGCAGTCCCATCCTGGCACCTCCTTGCCAGGAAAAGTGCCGCACTACTTCATTTTGTCAGCCCAAAAGTCAAAATACTTGTCCCCAAAAGAGTATTTGTGTCCCAGGTAGTACTAGCAGCCCAAAATACCTTTCCCTCTGGTTAGGTACTGGATCCCTCATGGCAGGCATAAACAAAGCCTGTGTCACATCCTGAACACATTGCTGGATCCTCTCTTTTTTTACCCTCCCCTGGGCACAACTCACCCTGGGGATTCACACGGGTAGGCTCATCCAGAGCTGGAGCAGGCATCCACAGCAAATGAAATCCATTCCATGAAAACATGCAGCTAGTTTTATTCTCCAGCATCCAGCTCCCAACGCTGTCTATAGCGTGAGCACACAGCTCTTTCATCCATAGCTGAACTGTAGCTCCCAGTACTCTATGTAGCACAAGCATTTCCACATTCAGTTTTGAAAATCCAGAGCTCCAGATCCTCCTGATCGAGCTCCCAAGCATGGGTAGGGTTGCCACCTGGCCAGTATTTTACCGGCCTGGCCGCAAATAGTGATGGTTGATCCCAATGTAATTAATAGGGAAAAAGATAAATATATAGGAAGGCCGGTATTTTTTTCAAGAAAAGGTAGCAACCCTAGGCATGGGGCAGCCATTCCAGCCGCAGAGGCCTCCCACCTCTACATCTTGGCTGTTGAATTTACTCTGTCTTCCAAGAATTAATATCCAGCAGTAAGATAGCAGAAATCTGTAATGGCTGTTGAGCACATGGCATCCCTTTTTATAGTGGAGCAGCAGCGAGACCTAATGACTTCCTTTGGTATCAGCCATGCTGCACCAATCCAAGGGCTCAGTCCCTTAGGAAACCCTGTAGTGAAAGTCCCAAACAGTGGGGTCCGTTTACTAAAGTGTGGTAAATTTGACTATAAGTTTCCGCATGTTTTCGCTGAGAATATTTTTCCGCCAATATAT
>CM044439.1:102460077-102472228 GCA_024363595.1 Xenopus borealis
TTCCCTGATACAAACATTTCAGATAAATCCTAATAAAGTGACATGTGGTTAGGCAGCTGCTTATCATAAAGGTTATGAGAGTGTATATTTATAAGGTATCGGCTTAGCTTAGTTTGTATCAAAGCAGGTGAATGTCTTTTTAAGACAGCAGTTGCTATGGTGCATGGCCTACAGATACATACAGGATGTTTTACAGGAAACTGATTAAACAAAGAACACCATTCACTGTATAGGGTTTACTGTTCAAGACAGACATGTTCAGTGATCTGTCCTATGGTAGAAGTATCACTAGTAGTAAACAAACGTGTTCTTTATTTACCTTCACTAAAGAAGTAGTGCAGATAATATAATGCTGTGTATCTGGAAATGGTGCATGTGGCACAAAAGTGATTGAAATAAGTCATTCACAAACTTGCCAATCAATAATTATATCATTTGCTATATTAATTACTTATATGATTTCCCTGCTGACTGTCATGTGAATCGGAAATGCTTTGTCTGTGGCAGAAGCTGCTGCCAATAGGAGGGGAATTATCAAAAGAGTACCTTTGCTGAATCTGGCCTCTTACAAAGAACTTATTTCAACACAAAATTGTTAGGCTAAGGTGAATTCATAAATACAAACCCAATTCTTGCCAGTTATACGTTAATATTGAATACAGCCTGCATCCTATTTGGGACAATTTAGATCTAAGCTGTGAATCTCCATGTCTCTCCATCACATCCAGATATTGCACTGAAAACTTTTTCTGCATCTTACCCACCCACATTAATATTCTAAATGAGGGATGAAAATTCTATGTGGCCATAGCCCCTACAATCATTTTTACAGTTTAAACTTTTATCTCTCAAGGGTATCCAATATTATTTGAATAATTCCCAGCATTTTTCTTCAAGTATGCTTTTGGCTGACACCTGTAGACTTTTACAACAGATCTCTATGAGCCGTCCTGTCACTCTGGGGAGAAAATGTAATTATGCCGGGAGAATGTAATCGCAGCTGTATTGTACATTCCGGGGCCATTGGGTCAAGTTTTACAGAGGAACACAGAAACATTTTTATTTCTACAGTTAATTATAAAATATAAGTAATATAAAAAAATGTTATTGTGGCTCCAGCAGGCCCCAAGGGGGTGCTGGGTTGGGTGCAATGGCACATCCACACCCCTGGTAGTTACTCCACTGTAGCAAATCAAATCATGGGTGAACACAAATAAACTAGGATCTTTTTTCAGTTATTCCACTTTTCCATTGCATTTTCATTTTTCCACTACATTCTTAATCAAAATAATATAGTGAAAATGTATAAATATCATGGGGTAAATTCACTGAAGGGCAAATTTTCACCAGTGAAGGATACACAACACTGTGCGTGACTTTGCTAGGCCTAAATTCCTTATCACTACACTAATTCACTAAAATGCAAAATGAGCATTTCATAGCAAAATTTCACTAGCATTAATTTTTGCCTAGTGAAACATCATTAGTACTCTTATGCTTAGGTCAATTTGAATAGAGCAGGTACAAAAAAGTTAACACAAAAATATTTAATAGTCAGTACTTTTGAAGGCAATCCCACTTAAAAATGTGAAAAAAAACACCAGCATTTTTTAGAACTGTTATGACTTTCCAGCGTACATAAATGCAATGATAAAAATAATATAAATACACGTTATACACTAAATGGCAGTGTGTTGGGCATTTTCTTAAATGAGAAGGATCTTGGGGTTTTTGTAGAAGTTGTAGAAGTTGTCTAATTCTGGGCAGTGTCATTCTGTGGTTACTAAAGCAAATAAAGTTCTGTCTTGAACAGAAACCAGTGCAACTTGCATCAGAATTTAATGATCAGCCTTGTAGCATCAGCTTATATGACAGGCCAAACTCATTTTCTGGTTTAATTTGCAACAACCCCTAAGCTTAGCTTCTCAACAGCTGCTCAGAGCCCACTAAGCATGTGAGTGTGGCAGATACCTTAGGAGATGGTGACACCCTGTGACAATTTTGAAGTCCTGGGTCTGTTCTGCTATTGACAAGCTGAAATTTTAGGCTGTTGCAATAAGTTCAGTATATAAAATATGGTATTTTTGACCAAATTAATTTTTTAGAGTTTAGTTCTCCTTTAAGATTTGCTTTATAAAATGCCCTTTTTATTGAGCATTTACAAAGTTAGTTTCAAACCCCACAAACTAATAAACAATTGGAAGGAAGTTGTCTTTATTCCAGTAACAAATGAACACTACCCACTTTTCTCCTAAGAAGGTTAATTCAATATGCTCTTTGACCTTAAATACATACAGGACATTTATGTTAAAACACCTGTCCCCCGTGCAGCAAAAAAAAAAATTGTTTTCTGTGCATTTTAATTTTCTTTCTTACCATTAACTACAGAAATATACAGAAATATTTACAGAAATATTTAATAAATAGACTGCTTTATTTTCTACTTGAAGCAAATGTTTGGCAAGAAAATAGTCTCAAAGAAGTGCATATATGCAGTTTTATTACGATGATGTAAAATATACAAAATGTTCTTGTGCATTTGCATTTCTCCTATATCAATGTGGTTGATAAGTAAAGTCCATTTATTTTTACAATTATTGTTTTTTGTGAATAAAACTTCCAAATTTTTGCATAAATCTGCCAAACCTATTCTCGTTAGGTTGTACAGAGTTATACACTGGAGAATTGTAACTAAGCATGTTATTGGGTCTGTTATACGTATTCATCATCCCTTTACTTTGATAATCTGAAATCTGAACATTACTGTTGTGTGCAGGCATTGTGTTTTCTAATTTACAAAAGGGCTCGAAACGACTATACACCCTTCTCTCATTTACTCTTGCAGGATTAATCTCCTCTTGAGGAATGTGTTGTGCATACATATCCCTTTGTTGCATATCTATTTGTTGCACCCCCCTGTGCTGTGAGTGCCTTAGATGCATTTCTCTCTGCATCACTGGAGGCATTTCAATGTGTTGTGGCATTTCCCTTGGTAATACCTCTGTCTGCGCATTCCAAGAAGGATCTCTTTGTACAGAGGTTGGCATTACTCTTCCATATGTAGCATATGTTCTGGTGTCTTGATACTGAATTGGTTCTGTATTAAATCGTGGTGTAGATGCATCTCCTGTTTTTTCAGTAGTAATCGTATGGGGAGTTTGCGTTACTTTATTAACCTCTTCAGAAATGGGTTTTGGAGATTTAGGGGTAACTGTGCAAATGCTTTCTTTACTTTTATGCAAGCTGAACTGTGAAGCAGAGAGTTTTAATTTGTCTTTTTTAGGTGAGATTTCATTTTTCGAGTCAGACTTTTTGGGGCTTCCCTGTTCATCACCTTCAGAAATTAAGGTATCAGAACTGCTGCACATTCTATAAAAAGCTGGTGTTTTATTTTTAGACATATTTTCTTTTTTCTCAGGAGCCAGATTAAGAAGAGATTTCAGTTTTTGTGATCCTTTTTTAAGGAAATTGGGAGAGCCTTTACTTTCTTTTTTTGTTGGTGAGTGGCCATTGTGGTCTTCCTGACTGGTTGTATCTAATGATTCTGTCGATATTGCTTGAGTAACAAGAGAGGTCTGTGATTTACTGTTTGTATTTGTATCAATGTGCTGTAAATTAGTTTCTAGGTTTGGAGTGCTAGTAAAATTTGAAGTATTCTGATGCAGAGTGGTTTCAGGTTTTCCCCTAACCAATGAATTATAAATATAATTTGGGGGCACTATGGTGTTTTGTTGACCGCCATTTACTTTTCTGCGTTCAAAGAGAGGCAAGCTTCTCCTTTTGAGAAAGTTGTCATTCTGTTTATTAGTAGGATCAGTCTGATTGTTTGCACACAGACCTGTGTACAAGTAGCTTGTTTGTCCTATATTAGAAGTGTAATTTGAACCAAGCCTTGAACTTTCTGGAACATGCAGACTATGCCTTTTTAAAGTATCCTGATGAGTTGTGTGTTGGTTTTCATAATTTATAAAGTTATATTGATCCATATTATCTGAGAACCTGCGGTTATGTGCTGATGGTGATGCTTTTGGTGTAAGGCTACCTTGAGAGTCAACTATAGTTGAATTTGAATGAGAAGAGCCTGTTGTACAACTGCTGGCTTCCATTTGTTCAGGCAATGTAGGCTGGTATAAGAGTGAAGAGCGAAGTCGGGAATTGCTGTACAGAGAGTTATCAGTAATGCTTTCAGTTGCTTCAGATGCTTCATTCCTCTCACTAAATGCATCAGTTGAATCAGGCGGAATATCCGAATGATCATTCAAGTATGATTCAATTCTCCAGTTTCTTAGAAATGATTTTGTGGTGCGTTCCAATGTTGGCATTCTTTGTTGTACAGATCGTATGTGACTATCAGCTCCGTGGAAAGATCTTCGGACGTTTCTTTCAGATAGGTTTGGAACCATTCCCTGTGTGAGTCGAGTTGCAAAACTTTGTGTAGATCCATCGTAGTTACTTGAATAGCCACCCCTTGATGAAGACCCAATGCTAGCAACATCTACTTGTCTATTCCAGGTATTGGGGGCATTATTGCCTCTATTGTTCATTGCTCTATTTAGCATCATATAAGGTGACAACTCTGTTTTGTCCCCTGCAGCATAGCTATGTCTTTTCCAATTGTCATGCCTTTCAAACTGTTGAAACTGTTGAATTTTACTTTGAGCATTAAATCCCAATTGATGAGGTCGATACACTGAATTTCTCATGCTGAAAGTATCATCTTCATTGTTCAGAAATCTAGTCCGTGGTTTTAAATAGGTAGAATCCAATGCATGAATCTGTTCTTTCCTGCCAAAAAGACTCCGTTGAGATGAGGCTGAGAGCAATGAAGACATAGAATATTGGTATGTGCCATTTTCCCATGGAATTTTTTTAATTTTTCCAGACACCAGTTCCTCTGGACCAAATGAAGCAGGAATACAAGACCTGGCATATATTGTTCTAAATTCTTCATCAAATGATTCTACTAGTTTGCCAGTGATAATCTGTACCATACTCAAGTGTATCTTTTCATACGACCACATAAAACTGAAGAGAAAGAAAATACATTAAAATATTAAAAACTATTTTCAAACTTTTAAAAAATACTGTATGCACACATTATCAAAACTGATGAACATTTTTTACATTTTTGCACTTTACGGGTATATTTGGCCATAGACTAACCACAGTGTAGTAGAAAAGAGATTGTTAGACTACGGCTATAGAATGCAGGTAATTGTTTATAAAGGTAACCTGTTTGCTTATATTTGCCTAGTACAGGGGAATGCTTCCTGTTTTCTCTATGGATTTTTATATCATTGCAGCTCTTTTCCTTTCCAATTCCCTTTGATGTCCCCAGATTCTTTCATTGGAAGCTAGGCATAATTTCTCCAAGATATATAACATATTATCTCCATTTTTAGTGCCTGCCCTCAAAAGATATTGTACATTTATTTATTTATTTTTCTAAAGAAAATATAAAGGCCTGAATAAATTTTTTCAATCTTATTTAAATTATTCTGGTGGTATGAACTACTATGCATTTGTGGACTATAACAGTAACAGCAGGCTTGACTAAAGTACTATTAATTGATATATTTGGCGCCAACAATAACCAACAGGTTATTTAGGTTTACCATTAGCAAGGGTTATCAAGTTAAATTCCATTCCATTTGTTTAAAGCCTCTGTGAAAAGATACCATCAAATGTTGGTATTATACCATAAGCACAAATCAGGATATAGTAAAGGAAATAATATGTGTTAAATAACCCTTTCAAATCTTTACATCACAGCCACATTACTGTATGCCAAAGATAACAAACTTGTCAGAATGTGAAAGTGAAGAGAAAGAAACAGACAAGATCCCACAATTATGACTACTGGGATTATTGGACAGATTTTAGTATATTTTTATTGAAACATATTTCTACACTGATTTACCTTCATTTCAGTTCATGGACTTTGATAACCCCCTTCTCAGGATTGTGCAATGAATAAATGTTCACTGGTTCTCTGAACTATGGGGGTTAGTTGTTGTCTTGACATTGCTTTCTATTTGTCTATTTCTGAATTTCAAGAAACTTGCCTCAATCAAAACAAGTAAATAGTAAAAGCACAGGAACAATTGACCAGTATAACAAATAACCAAGGACTTGTTCTGTTGTTATCCCTGTAACTTGTTTTTTTTATCTTTTGTGGAATCAAATGCAATACAAAGCATCTGAAAGAGGTTTAACAGGTAATAAATGCACAAGGTGGCCACAGTAATGTAATGGCCATTAAATAATGTATGTACAAGCTTTACATGGTCTTATGGCACTCTCTTATTTGGCAGGGTGTTAATAGATTAGATAAGAAATTCAAAACTTTAAAATCTACATCAAGGATATTATTAATTAATTCATTATTAATAATTGATTATCGTAACCTGAAGAATTTTACTGGATACAGGTACATATCTGGTAAATACAACTAAATCTTTAAAAATTATAGCATCCATTCCATGACACAATAGTTAAAGGGATATAATCAAATTCATTAGAATTTACCTGTAAGTACCATACATAACCTTCTCACAATCCACTAGGAGAAACTTTTGGTCCATTTTGCCAGAGAATTTGGCCCCGGACTTTGACAAATAATCTTGACCTTTGACAGTTCTTACTCTTAAGTTCTATAAAGGAAAGAAATAAAAATTACAGATTTAACAAAGTATTTTTCATAATATCCATCTATCTAATATCTTCAATATTCAAAACTAAAAAATAGAGAATAATTACAGTATTGTTAATATAACATGACGTGAAGTAATGACTCTAAAACCTGTTTTTTTGATAACTGCATTTTTAAAAATTGGTCCATTATGTTTTTAGAACTGTGTTTTTACAACAATGAAAAGGAAATCTAATTATTTGCAATGGACATAATAAGTTATTTGTAAATCCATTTACAGTTGACAGTAGTGTTTATCTGTTTTTGATTCTGACTGTTAAACAATGTTGGAAAGGGCAGGTTCTCTTTGCATGTTTACAATGTTTTAGGAGACAGCTAAAACTGTAAAATCAAATGAAGTCTTATACCCAGATAGGTTTATGTTCTTAAACACTTGGGGGCAGATTTATCAAAAGTCGAAGGGACATTTTGAATAAAAAAAATTGAATTTTGAGCTATTTTTGTATACTTTGATTATGGAATAGTCCAAATTCGATTTGAACTTGCAAAAAATTAGAAAATTGGAATCTTGTAATTTATTATGTACTGTCTCTTTTAGAAGATTTTACTTCGACAATTCACTAAAATCTGCCAAATTGCAGTTTTAGCTTATGGGAGAACTACTTGAACCTTTTTGGAGTCTATTGGTCGAATATGCTATTATACTTCGATTCATGCGATTCCAATTTGATAAAAAAAACAGACCTATTCGATCGGAAATGGACCTATTTGACCAAAAAAAAACTTTGATTCAATTTCGTGGGGGCCTTTTTGAATTAAAATTGACAAGTTTTTCAAATTCGACCCTTGGTATCATTACTTAATTACATAGTTAAATTGTGTTGACAAAAGTCCAACGAGTTTAACCCACCAAATGAAATCCAGCGCACATGTATCACACACACCTATATACATTCACAATTTTAACTATATATAGGAAAGCTACACTAAACTAAATCTAGATCATAAGTGATACCCTAGATCACTAATAAAAGAATAACTTTACTTACCCTTAGCCTTTGCACCTGAATTCCTTGTTTCTCTGTCATTTTGAGAAAATGTGGAAAGTTTATGTCATCTAGAAGAAGATAAATTGGAACTCCTCTGCTTGATGCCTCCACGAGTTCCTTTAATATATCTACATCTGTAAACATATCCATAACAATGGCAATTACCTGTAATAAGAAAGAATAATATGTTATACTTATTGAAAATCTGTAAGATTAAAACTGCCTACATATCCCTTAAAACTACAGTATGTGTAAAATCTAAAGTGGCAATGTTTTGCAAAGAAAAAAAAAAATGGTGTAATTTCTGAAAATGTTCCAGTTACTTTCCTTGTACTTGTGACTGACTCCTTTAGAGCTCGGATAATACATAAATATTGAGAACCAGGGAGAGTGGGTCACAAGACACAGAGGCTATCCCTTAAGCTGGCCATAGATAACAAAGATAAAGTTGTATGAATCTTTGTTTTGTACAATTTATGACCATGTGTGGATCATCCGGAGATATTTCGTACCATGACAATTGGTTGTTTAGTGGATTGGACAGTCAGGTATTGCCTATCTGACAATATCAATGGGTGACTGTCGCTATTTTTGTCGGGCATAACCTTCTTGCATTGTCTGAATTGTTTGTTTTACTACATTTTTAATACTAATTTAATCTAGTGGTAGTGGTAAGTAGTGGTAGCTCAGGAGATTGCACACTCTTGCCGGACAGAAGGATAAATCTGCACATCTATAGCCACCTTTACTGTATATCCAAAAGACTAATCTCTATTTGTTCTACTATACAAAAATTTGGGTGACAGACTGAAGATGATGAAGGTATTGCAAGAAAGAGGATTATTATGTACCAATAATCCTGGGACAATTCTATGAATCTCTATAACCAGTTGGGTTTGTGGTTTAAAACATTTGATATCCTTAAAACTTATATAAGGGCACCTCTACTTATGCTGTAGCCTTAGCCTAGTTTTAGGCTAGAGAAAGGTTAATTAACTGGCTGAGTTCAATGTCTAAAGGTGAGTCCTAAGTGACTCTAAAGGGGAGTCTAAAGGTGAGTTGTCCAAGATGGCTAATATCTAGTCATGGTTGTATCTTCTATGTATTCTTCTATCTTCAGTTGAATCTGCTCACAGTAGTACTCATTTCAACCAAAAGTAGAGGTAAAACAGGGTGGATGCATTCATTTATATGATAGCCCTGTTTGCAGTTACTGCTTCCTTCTCAATACAATTTTGAGAAACTGTCCAAAAAAAAAATCTGTCGGGCTGATTTAGCCCACCATGTGTGTAGCCAAATTGATCACTTACTTGTATACAAGTATATTGAAAAAAAAAAGAGAAAACAAAAAGAAAATCACTTTTTTAAATACATGAATTCTTAATCTATTGGGATTGAAATTAAGTCAAAATGTATTCAAGCAAGATTTTAACAAAATTGATTAAAAAAAAGTTGTTCATTGGATAATGAGCAGTTATTCAGTGACATGGGTAATTATTAAGTTATTTTAAATAAAACGTTTAGGGCCTAGTTTATATAGTATAATTTTTTTAGCCATACTGGATCAGTTTGTTTTAGCAAAGAAAAAAATCATCCAAATACTTTTTTCCCCTCATATGTAATTTGCATTGGGGAGATAGAATTCAGGCAAGTAACAAGCTTTAAATACAGTAGAATGGCATTCAAATGCTCAAAGCAATTGAATACATTTTGCCTAACTGACGCTGGTTGATGAATATTTCAGTTCATTAAAAGTTTTGTATCAGAAAAATGTACTTGACAGTAAAGAAAGCTTTGATAAATGGGGAAAATATAGAACAGCTGGGAATCCTTCAGGATTCCCCATTTCAATATTCAACAAATCTGCCCTACAAAATGTGTTATTGTATTGCTGTCTAGTCTGTGCCTGTTTTTCAAGAACATACATAACATGGGCAGAGACAAATACCTGCCTTTCCCCAAACTGGCCTAGAAATAACCAACTCACTCACCAACCATTTATTTTGTTGGAATCTTTTCCATAGCTTTATTGCACCAAACATAATTTAACAACAGAGAACACATATCAATAACAATTTATATAAACAAAATTGTAAACATACAAATATTAAAATACAAACAGTGATGTACCATTAACTTATATCCACTGCAAGGCCCCTGGACCCAATTAGGTGCCTGCAATCGTACCAGCCACCTGCTGCTTGTGCCTTCCAGCATGATGGGTATGCTGGATTGCCTGCTACCACCAATACAACATACCCTCCCAGAGACCAACACTCTTAGAGAGGAACACCACCAACCAAGTTCCATTAACCAACTTGGGACTTGGTAAAAAAACTCCAGCTTCTCAATTAACTCTCCCCATTGCCAGGGACCCTGGCCGCCCAGCTGTGACAACGGGCTGTCCCATCTCATCGTATCTTGGTTAGTCAGTCCACTACTCACCATTCCACGTCAACTTAACCTGTGCCCCACTCACCCAGGCCACAATTGTGACAACTAGCACAAAGGGTTAATACAAGGGAGGAAGGGTGGGACTCTTTTTTTTTCTTCCCAAAATGGATGCCCTCCTTAACTGTTAGTGTTATAAAAACCCCTTTTAACTCCGCCCCCCCACTACATCACTAAACCCATATCTAATCCCCTGCCAGGCAGCTTTGACCCGCCCCTGTCATGTACCCTATGATAGGATGCACTGTCCCGGGTTTCACTTTTCAATAATAAGAGCAGAAGCCAAACATATACGAGTATTACTTCCTTCAAACATCCTTAAACAATTTCCTTTGGGTCAATAATCAACATAGGCACACAAGTTTGTGTTAACTACCAGGGCATCTTATTCTTATCGCACCTAAAACAAATACATTTAATTTTCTATGACATAAAAGAAAAACATATAGTTTCCAGACTTTTCAGTTTGGGGGGCAGATTTACTAAGGGTCGAATTTTGAAGTGAAAAAAAGGGCTTTTTCAAATTGAATGTTTAGAAGGACTTTGCACAAAAGCCTTCTAATTCTTAGGAATGAAAAAATTTCAGGACGGGTTCTAGGAGGTGCCCCATAGATTAAAATGGCAATTCGGCATCTTTAAGGTGGTGGAGTGTCAAATTCGAAGGATTTTAAAGGGACTTGTCAAATTTTTTTTATTCAAATCAAATTTTGGCCTATTCGATAGAAAAAGTAGCCCAAAATTACTGGAAATTTTAATTTTTATAATCAAATTTTATGCAAATATTCACTTTGACCATTTGGGGCTGATTTATCAAGGGTCAAATTTGAGGGTTAAAAAACCCTCGAATTCGACCATCGAATTTTTGCTGAATTTAAATCCTTTGAATATTGAATTCAAAGGATTTTACCACAATTCGAATATTTGAACGATCGAATAGAAAAAATTTGATCGAACGATTCATTTTTTCTATTTGATCTAAAAAACTTAAGAAAACCCCTATGGGAGTTTCCCATAGCGTTTAATAGCAATTCGGTAGGTTTAATCTGGCGAACTATGCAGTCGAATAAAAATTTAAAGGGCAAGTAATTCGACTGATGAATATTCAAATAGAATTTTATTCGAATTATTCGAATCATTCTATTTGATCGAATTTTGAAAATTCGATGGTCGAAGTGGCCTTCGAAAATATTTGAAAATTCGAATTCGAATATTTTTGAAAATTTGATCGAATTTCTAATCATTCATGTGAATTTGATAAATCTGCCCCTTGGCAAATGTGCCCCTGGGAGTTTGTAAAATATAGGTCTAGAGCAGAAAATGTATTTATTTTTTTTAAATAATTTTTTAGGTGAGGCACTTTCTTAGGCCTTCCTTCATCAAGACATTTTATGGTCATTTCTCTGCACTAGAGAAATGTGCAAACATTTTTCTTTTGGCAGTGTAATCACAACCTGTGAAATTGTAATTATTGGTAAAGGGAAACATTATTCACACAGTTGTTCTCAATTGATTAAGCTGTTCCAAAATCTTGCATACTAAAATATATCACTCTACTAAATTGTCTAATAAAGGCACAATACCACTTACTCTACATTTTTCTGCTTTGATGTTCACATAGGAATGGGAGGCCATATGGGTCAATGCACAGAGAAATGAAACTTTATGGAGGTTTAGTGAAACTGTTTACAAGGTTATGATGCTTCTGATACGTCTTCATGTCATGTATATCAAACCCAATCCCCAGATGAGTGACTGGATTCCTGTCTAGGCATGCTCTTCTGCCTTTAACAGCCACCTTTGGCTTTGGGCCTGGCTCTCAGCTACTGGAGCGCTGCCAGGACTGTCTGCATGAGAATTTAGCAACTCTCACAGGGGCAGGCCAGAGGGCCAAACAGATACTTTGAGAAGGAGCCAGTAAGGAAGAGTTGGATGTAGTCAGACAGGCCAGCTCAGAACCAGACGACAGGAGCAGAATCGTGAGGCAAACTCAAGGTCAGGA
>CM044439.1:102476505-102489926 GCA_024363595.1 Xenopus borealis
TGATAATAATGATTTTCTCTCCCTTTCTATAAAACCCCTTTACCTGTTTAATCTCAGTTCTTTTCTGTTAAAATATCTCTATAGCACTTTTAATACTGCCCCTTTTGTTTTCTATCTGGTCTCTTCTTTCATAATGATTTATTACTTTTTATAATTTTCCATTCTCCAATTTTCATCTTTTCACACTTTCAAAAATCCCCCTCAAAATTTCCACCCTGCAGCATCGTATTCCCACACATTTTATTAGGTATACAGACAAATCACCCCAAATATGAAAGCCTGGGGTACTCTGAACAGTTTGATGCCCAATTTGTATAGGTGTACCCAAGTACGTGGCATATAGGGGCCTCAAAAGAAGACCCCCCCCATATGGTCTGTCATTTCAGGGACTGCAAAATCAACACATTTACACAGTATGGGGGGGGGGCAAAGGTAGACAGTTTGATGCCCAATATGCATAGGTAAAGCAAAGCAGCTGGCATGTGCAGACCCCAAATAAAAACAGTGCATATGATTTTTTAAAATCATCTGTGGAAAGAAATGGGGCTACATACAAGTCCCAGCTTTAATTAGTTAAACTCAAATTAATTAAAGAATGTCACATTTCATGTAATTAATTATTTAATTACCTGTACACATACGGTACTAGATGTAAACACGAAACAGCTTACATAGAACTACATAAAAGTGGCAGCTTTTACGGAACGCATATTAGGACATCCTTGCGTAAAACCGCTGTCCTATATGCGCTCTCGTAAGGCTGTGGAATGCGGCGTCCAAGTTTTTTATACTCACCTGTCCTGAGAATCTTCAGTAGGGGATCGGTCTTCGCTCCTCCTTCTTGCGTTGTCAGCCCTTCCTCCTCGCAACTCAGCCCTCCCTCCTCAGCCCTCCCACCTCAATAGTCAGCCAATCAAAATCAGCCCTCCCTCCTCGCAACTCAGCCCTCCCATTGGAATAGTCAGCCAATCAAACTCAGCTCTCCCTCCTCCTAACTCAGCCCTCGTTTTTTAGTTCTCTGCCTTAGGTCCTTAGAAATAAGTTATCCTCCGTTCTCATTCATAAGCCTTATTCCCTCAATATTCACTATGGAACTGGAAATTGAAAAAAATGAACATGAAGCAACGCAGCACTATAGTGAATATTGAGGGAATAAGGCTTATAAATGAGGATAACTTATTTCTAAGGACCTAAGTCAGAACAAAAAAGTTTTTAAAAAATCAGTGCGCAGGGAAATGCAGGCAGTCGGCCGATGAGGGAGACGGAAGGTTGAGCAAGAACGGTGAAGAGCTTAGCAAGGAAGGTAGAGGAGAGGGCTGAAGAAGGAACATAGAGGGCTGATCGCGGAGCAGGGCCGATCACAGAGCGGGTAGAGGGCTGATCACGGAGACGGAGGGTAGAAGCCAGGCTGAGGAGGGAGAGCGGAAGTAGGAGGATCGAGGCTTGAGCAAGGAAGGTAGAGGAAAGGGCTGAAGGAAAGAACACAGAGGGCTGATCACGAAGCGGGTAGAGGGCCAATCACGGAGACGGAAGGTAGAAGCCAGGCTGAGGAGGGAGGGCTGAAGTAGCAGGACTGAGGAGGGAGGGCAGACGGCTGAGGGCAGAATAGGAAGGGCGGAAATCTGAGGGCGCAGTACGGAGGAGGGAGGGCGGAGGAGGGAGTGCTGACAACTGAGGAGGGATATGTGTCACTGCAACATCTGAGGATGGGTGACCGGCTGACCGCAAAAACACCCAATGCTGCATTCATCAGCCATAGCGTTGCATGGCGCCTACTAGAGGACATTAATTTTGGCCGGGCCCCCTCTCCTCCCGGGCCCCCCCGCAGCTGCGGGGTCTGCTTCCTCGCTAGTTACGCCACTGGTCAGGACAAGCAGGGTTGAGAACAGGAAGTCACACAGGGAACAAGAGCAAGTAGCAGGTATCAAAGGAACAGCAAACACAGGTTACAGAGCATCTAGGACCAAACATTCTTGACCTATAATGGGCAGTGAGTCAGTGCAGAGCAGGGACTATATTTCAAGACTAATGACTAACTCAGAACACCTGTTAGTAGACCGACAACAGGTGAAACTGCATTTTTCAGCTTAAAGCAATGTAAAGCTCTATAAAAAGATATTGCATAAAACAACTCATATGTAAAACCCTGCTTCGTGTAAATAAACCATTTTCATAATATACTTTTTAGTAGCATGTGCCATTGGGTAATCATAAATAGAAATTTGCCATTTAAAAAAATAAGGACAGCCTCCTGGGATCGTATGATTCAATGGTGCACACAAACATACCAAACAAACTATAAAGTTAGGTCACACGAGCCAATTAACAGACAGAGTTGTGTCTTTTGCTTCCACACTTCTTCCTGTTACAGTTAGAGTTGAAATATTTCTTGTCAGGTGAGGCAAAACACAGATCTTCACACAATGGTGGCTCAAGGCAAGAGATGTAAAAGGGCAATATTCACTTAAATATATATTCCAGTTTAGTAAGATTATTTACTAAGCCACTTAATATGATGTAAACTACCTGTTGCTCAAGTATTCATTTTGGGGGTATAGTTTTCCTTTAAATAAAGAATTTTTTCCAAAACATCCTAAATCCTTGTTGAAGGGAATGTCAAGCACTAGATTCTATGTTACAGTTCATCTACTGTAATTCATGTCTTCTGTTGAAGAATGCTAAATAATTTTCAACAATTACAGGAAAAACTTTGGGGACCTTGTGTCCTATCTGTTGGGCAAAGCAATAAAGCCATCACCCAAACAGGTAAACTACTGTATATACTAATGGCAGCACAAATAACATTGGTTTAAGTGCCTACTATGTGCAATGTTCATAATAGAGGGCACAGAAACAAAAGATTTTTAAAAAAATATCCTGGATTCAAGGCAAAGTCAACCTTTTGGCCCCCTATGAGTTATACATCGACCAACGTTGCATCCAGTAGTCAAATTTGGCAAAAAATGTTCTCTCTTCTTTCAGTTTTCCATTCCTGTACAGCTGTATTATACTTTATAAAACTTGCATTTTTGTCTGAATAAAAGTGAATTTGTAAAGAAGTATTATGTTATTGCCATAAACATATTTTTTATGAATAATTCTTCAAATATTATTTTGCTCTATATATTTTGTTTTTGTTTGTTAATGTATGCAGGAAGAAAGCATAAAATTGAGATAAATTTGAAATATCCATTAGCCTTAGACTCAATTATTATTTCAAATGAAACTATGCTAAAGAAAATGAATGGGATTTGCAATGGAGAACACTGTGCTTTGTATAACAATACTCCAAAGAAAACAGCAATTACAATTTTCATTGTTTATATTGATTAAAAATTTCTAAAGTTTCATGCCAAACTGTCCGCTCATTGGAACTGCTGTCAAAGCTGACATGCATGTTTAGATGGATCCGCGCATCTGAAAAGCAGCTCACTTTACATTTGTTGTGAATAAATGACCAAATTTGGCTCCTTTAGCAGATAAAGGGACAGTTCTTGGCATCAATGTCTGATCTTATATCTAATCTTTTAAATCATTCAGTTCCGAAGTAAACTATGAATTGTTCATATTGCAAACCAGCGCTAACATCAGTGACAAAAGCAATAAAGTTTCTTAAGTGTAATGTAAAATTAATCTTTATGATTGCTACAGACTTTTATAGAAAAAAAATCAATCAGATCACAAAGACTGGAGAATTATATGGATAATAAGTTGGAAGAAGAAAAAGGCAGCAGAGGGGAAGATGAGGAAAATAAAGGAGAGAGAGAGAGAGAAAGAAGATGAGACGGGCAAGTAGAAAAAAAAGAGTATGGACCTATTCCCCTGGGTACATAGAAATCAACTGATTGTGATGATATATGTATGTAAATTATGGTCACCTGCTATTATTTATAAGACTTTAGTGTCATGTATTATACATGACCACATGTGCAGTCTGAAAAAAGCTATTTTTTCCCACAATGCAGTGTTTCTCATAATTTCAGCGCAATTGTGCCATGGAGAATATAGGTCAGATGCAATTGCAGTTGAAGCATGCAACTGAGTATTTTTAATCAGACTATTCATGCTGAAAATGTCAAAATTCTGGATAGTGCCATTACATCGAATGCTTATTGAATAGTTTTAGGCAATTTTTTCCTCGATATTCTATTTCTCGATGAAATTGTACGATCAAATACCGATCGTTCGATTTCCCGACAAAATCTTAAAATTTCATTTGAGCGGTCGAAAAATTTGTATGATTCAAACAATCGAGGCGTTTGATCGTACGAATGGTATTCGAGCAGGTTTTTGAAAAAGAAGCCTATAGGGGATTCCCATAGGCTACTATTGCAATTTGGTAGGTTCAATCTGGCAAAGTAGGCAGATGAATAAAATTTTAAAGTTAAAGTCCTTCGATCATCGAATGGTCGAATGATCGAATATTCGATCATTCGATCTATTCAAGCTATTCGATAAGCTCGAATTTTGAGTATTCAATGATCGAAGTGGCCAAATTTGCATATTTGAATATCTGAAAAAATGATACGATCTGAATTTGATCGAATTCGATCGAACTTCGATCTATTCACTTGAATTTTGTAAATTTGCCCCTTAATGAATGATGTCATTTAGGGCAACTATTGCATCCACATGCACTTTCATGTGCATACATTAAAATAAATCAAGTCATATCTTCGAAGCAACAAACTTTAATGTCCCCAAGACTTCCTGAAGAATCTTTGTATGGCACCTTCAGTCTAACATCAATATATTTGCCCTCTTAGTTGATAATGTTATTTAGCCTCATTAAATCAGCATGTTAGAAGTAGAAGTGATTTCAGTTACAGCCACTAGATGGTGCTATGTAGTGGACCCCCCCTGGGAGTTTCAAGATCAGAATCTCTTCTGTGGCAGTTGGGTGGGATTTCCCCTAGAGGGTTATATAAGGGAAAGAAAAGTTCCTATTAGGCGATAAGAAGGGGCTTGGTAGGTCTTGCTTTAGGTAGGCCACCTTAAAACCATAGTCTTTAGGGTTAGTTAGGTTAGAAAGTTTTAGGATAGATCTGTGGAGCTCACTGCAGGTGGTAAGAGTTAGTGGTAGCTTAGATAGATGAGCAGCTTAGGCTCCACAAGAGGAAGAGAGGGACCAGTGTCCTTGTGGAACCTCTCCTAGGTAGGGTCCCAGTGGAAAATGGATTAGTTGTGATAGGGCCTAATATACCTAGAATGCACGGCTGAGCCTGTAAGAAGGAACAACATCCCTGTAGAGAGGAAGGAATTGGAAAGTAGGCAGCAGGCTGGGTTCCAGTGGCCTGGGAAATCATAAATCTCCAGTCGGTTGTGTGGAGAAGTTGTATGGAAAGTATTAATATGGATATTAAAATGTAACTGTGCTTGTGACTATCAATAAACTAGTCTTGGGTTCACTTGTAGTGTGGTGTGAACCTCACGTGTATTTATATCTAAAGTGAGTTCCCTGAACAGTGACTGTGGTGTGCCATGCCACCAAGTATAACAAAAAGGCGAAAGACATGTCGTTATTTGTGCTACTGCTGCACTTTTTCAACCAAAACTCCAGACAATTTTTGAAACAAAACTAAATCATTTAAAGAGATTATAGCATTAATATTAACTTCTAGAGGGTTACTTACCAAAACGTATTCATTTTTTTTTTATTATTTAATTTAAAAAAGTCTGACCAAACTAGAATCCACGATTTGAGATAATTTACTATTAAAAAGCTCAATTTAATCAGATAAGGGGGGAAACTAGAGAAAATAGAAGAAAAATCCATATTGTTTTTCAGATTTTTTCCCCCAAATTGCTCAATTTTGTTATCCAACTATTGTACGCTTTTCAGACAAAAATCCAAAAAATTTAGGCTTTTGGGGGAGAAACCTGAATTTCTTCTGATTTTTGCCAGAAAAACCCAAAATAGTTGTATTTGCGGGCTAATTCTAGTGCAGACCACAGTAATGTGCAAATAGGATAGGGATTTCGCCCACTGACTTATATACAACCTTGGCAGATCTGAGATGACAAATTTTCCAATTCTGACTTTTTTGCAACCTGAGGGTATAATAAATCTCAAAATATTTTAGGTTCCACTAAAATTTGGATTTTATAGTAAAAAAAAACTAAGCATTCGGACTTCAATAAATAACTACCTTAGTGTTATATATTTATATATATTGCTGTAAGATTGCACCATTGTTTTAAATATTTTTTGTTGCTGGGGTTTATGAATAATTGTGACATTCTATACATCTCCAACAATTAATTGCATAATAGAATTAACTTATTTGCTATCCAGACAAGCTCAATACATGTACCTTTATATAAATATATATGTATACACATACAGTTTGCATGTTGATGTCTGCCAAAAAACAGGGAAGCCAAGGGAGTTTCCTTTATGCTTAACTATGTTTGCCACACCTGTTTTCAAGCCAAAATCATAAAGTTATAGCAAGAAGATAATTAAAGAATGCTTCTCTAGGTAAATTGCTGCCTATAAATTAAGGGCTTTGGTACACTGATTTTTTGACCACCATTGTGCTCCCATTGCAATCCATATTGGTCCATATGCTCTTATCCATTTGCAGCTGCTTCCTGTACCTAAGTAATCTTAACCTGACAGCACCAGCATCTACAAAAAGGCAGTGTGTTTAGAATTCAGATAAATGCAAGGCAGCTGCCCCTGCAAATAGAGGTGTGACCATAGCTGTCTCTTCCTGATGGTCAAAACATGGTGTGACATCAGACTAAATTAGGAGCATGATACAAAAGTACTGCTAATTGGATAACACATTTTGCAAACTATTAGGTTAATGCTACATGGGGCTGAAAATGGTCTGCTGAAATAAACAGTCCAAGAATCAGCCCATACACTGACATTAGCCTCCTGTCCTGCCTGCACCAGGAAACATTGGGTCAGTCCAAGTACATGCACACATGGTGGAATTTGTCATGAGAATGCAAACACTCACATTTGGGAGGCAGCAATGCCTGCAGCTGGCATGGGGCTCAGAGGTCAAATTAAATTTGAGATAAAATGATAAAAAGGTTGAAAGCATCAACTCTACATATGCTCATAAGTAAACCCCTTCAACACCTGCAGTGGGAAGAGTAAAGTGATGAGCACAATTTATTTATTAATCTGTGAAACTGATGCACATAGCCTGTAAATTCTAAAACAACATTGAAACAGACATTGTGAAGTTTGAGTAGAAATCTCAGCAAACCTCTAGTTTTAGTAGTTCCTAACCGGGAATCAGGAATCACAGATGCACTCACCGATCTGACGATAGTCAATCACTTGTCCTATATTTACCTTTCCTATAATGAACCTCTGCCATCAACATCCACTTCTGAATGATATCAAATCAATCCCCACTATCAGCTAGACAATGGCTCTATATGCAGTCAGCATGCATACTTGCCACCTATTACTTCAATGCTCCCAAATTTTGCAGTGTAAGGCAGAGGTTTGCCAGAAAGTAAGCAGGGTTATAGTCAACATTTCCTATACATTCTAGGGTCACTGCACTTCATATTTTAATGCAGGGTGTAGTGCAATATACAAAACTTTCATTAATACAATTTTCCAGCTGCACTTTGTTAAATAAGGTGCAAATGATGGGGTACATGAATGCAAGGACGTTCTACAATTAACACTTAAGTTTGCCAACTTTGAGGAGGTGTTACTTCAATAGCACCTATTCCTACACACTAAGCTGATATGCATCTGCTGCGAGTCAGCTGCACTACACACTAACAAACATTTACAGAATCAAAAATATCAAGCACTGTAATACAATTTTAAGATTTATCAAGTTCTAGAAATCACTGCTCTATAGAGGCATGGATTGGCTGGAATTCTGGTAGATAAAGCTGCATTGAGGGTAGAAATACAGTATATGACATATTATGTGATGATTTTGCACTATGCAATTTGCACTTGCATGCAAATGAGCCCTCAAATGTGCATTTTAAGAACTGTGTGCACAGAGTATACCTGCCAAGATTCCTGAATAGAAATTATAAATGTTAAGCAATCTTTTCAACCTATACTCATATCTGCCCAGACATCATGCCCAACACTACCTATAATCCTTTAGCAAAAATAAAAATAATCATGGTTATTTGCACTTTGAAACTTTAGAAATAAATAAAACCAGTTAAAGGACAAGGAAAGGCTAATTCACTGGCTGTGCCCCTGCTTGAACTTGGACTTCTGACCCACTTTATGTTTTATAAAAAATTGGTATACTGAGCCTTCTTTCTCATATAAATGTTGATTTATGAGTAGTGATGGGCGAATCTCCCGAGAGACTCCAGAGAAATTTGCGAATCGCGAAAAATTTGCGAAACGAGTCGCGGGATGCTTTTGACGCGCGTCGTGTCGTTTCCGTCGCGTCGCATCAAAAACGCCCGACTCGTTTTTTCGGCGAATTTTCGCCAAGCGAAATTTCGCTGGTGATTTGCGAATTTATTCGCCAGCGGCGAATCGCGGGAATTCGCAGCGAATTCGTCCCTGGCGAATAAATTCGCCCATCACTATTTATGAGGTGTCTGCATTAAATCACTGGCTCTTGTGAGTAGAATGGGAGAGATTTCTGGAAGGAGAGTTCTTAATAACACATAGAGCACAGATCATTATTAAGATATTTATGGGGTAAATATATCATCATAGATGTTTATGTAAGGCCAAATTCTTTGGGGTTTGAGCACCATATGTGAAGAAGCTACTTGAATTTGGTTTGTGCCACCATAAATATATTATATACAAATTAGAAAGGGTTTAATATGTCCATGAGTTGTGCAGTTGCTCAATCATAATAAGATATAATGCACCTTTCTGCTCTTGTTAGCTCTTGTAATGTTTTTGCATTACATATAAATATAGTTCAGGAAAATAAATCACTTGGGCAGATACAGGATATTAGATTCTTGTGCAACAAGTTTTTCATGGTGCTTTGGCTACAATATCTGCACAAGTTATTTCTACATCATTAATAATGGACAAGAAAGGATTTACAAAGTACCATTACAACTCTCACCAGAGCTTGACTAAATTTGCATACCAAGCTACAACTACAATCCTAGCCAACTTGCTTCCCCCTAAAAGCAATGGCACAACCAAAGGAAAGCTAAGGAACACAATTACTGTTTTCCCCCATATGGTGCTAAAAAGCCTACTGTTTTAATCAAAGGTTCAATATGTGTCAGCTCCCAGTTTCTTTACATGAAATAATACTAAACCAACTCTTCAATACATTTACCACCTTGTAAATTAACTTGTTTTACTTCTATTGATCCAAATATAATACATACATTAACTGCTTAGCAGACAAAATGAGCAACACCTACCTTATTTTCAATCAGTCTCACCCTGCCCCACCCAACCTCACCCTGCAATTTTTTTTTACTAAAAATTCCATACTCATTTCTTTTTAAATTGCACCAGTCATCAGTTTATCAGCAAGGAATCTGCTATATTCATACTGTATGTTCTGCTATCTAAACGCAAGGAAATAATATATATTATATATTTTATATTCTATATTATATATATATAATATAGAATATCCTGTATCACCAGCTCTGTCTTCCCACTTAAATACACATCATAAAGACCAGCCATTCACATATAATAAGCTAATGAACACGTGGATAGACAGATAAGTGTTATCAGTATTTACCCTTCATTATAGTTGTTTATATTGCAAATTTATATTCTTTGAACTCCTAATTTATGCTAAAACCTTTTAAATCAGGTTCTGGTTAATTAAGCATTTTCTTGCATCAGAAAGGCAATCACATTTAATTTGCAAGAAGGAAACGGATGCTGGTAATTAGTTTCACACATGAAAGTGATTCAATATAGGAATTTACGTTTGCAGCTCCCCATTGTAATACAAAGTTGACACTTTAGTAAAGTGTGTAGAAGCATTTAGTTTTACACCTGCAAACATAAATAGATGCATTAATTACTTGTATAATGCCCACAAAATGCCTCTCTTTGTTTTCTCCTCACTAATTAGTGTACATGGTTCTTTGACACACGCTATGCAGTCACTATGTTCAAAGTGATTATACATGTGTTTAATAGGAGCAGCCTCTGCATTTATGCAGCTCTACCATAATAAATGCCCCCTAAGATAAGGATGCAATAAATGTAAATTATATCAGTGCATTCAGTTTGTTTCACTATGGGTTTTTCTTTCAAAATTACTTTTTAAAAATATTGGATGAAATGATTATTGTAAAAAAAAAAAAAAAAAAAAAGGAGAAGACGGTAAGAGACAAATTAAATTGACAGAAAAAACTTTAGCAATACAGAGATGTTTAGGTAATTTGTACCCCTGTTCAGGGTCTCCTTAGCCACTTTTAACAATGTGTGGTGGAGTAGGGACAGGAAGAAATAAGGTTCATGTACTTTAATGCCCTTAATCTCCACTTCCTTTATCATTATATTGCAATCATATTAGCACTAGCAGATTCCAGTCTCTTAATCATAGCAATCTGTGGTTGCTAGGGTCATTTGGACCCTAGCAACCAGATTGCTGAAATTGCAAATTGTAGAGCTGCTGAATAAAAAGTTAAATAATTCAAAAAACAAAACATTAAAAACCAATTGCAAATTGTCTCAGAATATCATATTATGGGGAGTATTTATTATGCTGTGTAAAATGAAATTAACCAAAAATACGCTGTGAAAAGCTGCATAAAATAAATGTTGAATTTATCAAGGTGTGTGTAATTTTATGCCATACGAATGCCAGATTTTCCGTTATTTTACATTGCTTCACTCGAAAGAAAAAACGCCAAAAAAATGTAACTTGTTTTTTACGCTGTTATTTACATAACAAAGCCTGGGGTCTTGTGGTGTAATATTATAATAAATATCAATTAGTCAGCAGGGGTAGTGCGCTAGCATACGTTTATTATGAAGTTTTCAAATGCCTGAAGTGAGGGGGCGGTAGTATTGATATATGAGCTCTCCCTGGAACCTTTCACCTTCCGAATCCTCCGTTTACCTCTCACCTCTTCTCCTTGCTCCGAACGGTTCGGAGCAAGGAGAAGAGGTGAGAGGTAAACGGAGGATTCGGAAGGTGAAAGGTTCCAGGGAGAGCTCATATATCAATACTACCGCCCCCTCACTTCAGGCATTTGAAAACTTCATAATAAACGTATGCTAGCGCACTACCCCTGCTGACTAATTGACTTTATAGTGGACAAGTGGGTCCACACCCTACTGTAGTGCTGCAAGGCCAAAAGAAGACTTTCGCTGCAGCGCTGAGCTCAACCTCTTTGCTATTATAATAAATATGCCCCTACAAACATATTTAAAGGAGAACAAAACCTAAAAATAATTATTTACTGAACTTATTGCACCAGCCTACACTTTCAGCATCCCAAAAGCAGCAATGATCAAGAACATCAAACTTGTTACAGGAAGTCACCATCTTGAAAAGTGTCTGTGACACTCACATGCTCAGTGGTCTCTGAGCAGCTGTTGAGAAGCTAAGCTTAGGGGTTGTTACAAATTATCAAGCAGAAAATGAGGTTGGACTGTAATATAAACTGATGCTACAGGGCTGATTATTAAATTCTGGTGCCAGTTGAACTGGTTTCTATGCTGCCATGTAGTATTTTTCTGTATTAATTACTAATCAGCCTTATATTGTGACATTTATATTCTGTATATACAGTAAATTGTGAGTCAGTCCCTAAGCTCAGTAACAGACAGCACCACAGACCTACTGTATTGCTCAGTCCTTGCACAGGTCATCAGACTTCTCATCAATCATAAGGTTTGTGAATTCCTTTCTTTTTAATTTTTTGTACCACTGTTTCTTTATTAATACATTCCTCCCCTTCTCCTTTTTTACATTTAGGACCTTGGAAATCTGACCACTTCGGATGTCCTTACATTTTTATGGTTTAAATTCTCCACTCTTTGTTATCTGTTTTGGATCCGGGAATCACTTGAAGCCTGTGACGTCATATCTATACAAAATGATAGTACACTACATTGTGCCCTTTTGTCTATTGCGCAGAATAATGAGATTTATACAATAAATTATATACATGTATAGATGCCTTATACTGTAGATACCCTTATACTTGCGATGGGCTTTTATATATTTTTATTTATCTTTATTGTGTACTTCTTGATGAGAGATGAATTATGCGCTGTTATGGACCCGTATGTGGGCAATCAGCAATACACAAATTGCGCTCCAGCTGGACACTACTCACACTCCCGCATATGCGTTCCAAAGCGGTGGGCATAGTTCCTCTGCTTGTAAGCACAAGGCGGTAGGAAGTGATGTCAGATGCCCAAGCCTGGACACAAACGGACACTGCAGTACAGACTCATGAAGGCATAAAACCTTTTTTTTCTGCCTTTTGGTTATTGTATAATTTTGCCCCTGATGAAGACCTTAATGGTTGAAACACGTATGGGCCTATACTTATGGGGCCTTTATGTTTTTTTTGTAAAAGTTATTACATAAAAAAAAGTTATTATAATAAAAAAAATTTGGTGACCCTGTCAGGGGGTCCCATAAGAATTGCACCTCATAGTTGTTAAGCTGGGTGTGCGCTGTCTGGCTTTGTTGTTTTTGATATATTCTTCCCTGTTCAACATTTCTAGCTACTTCTTTAGTTTAGTCTTTGTTCTTTAAAGGCTGAAACCACTAAATAGATATAAACAATGGGTGTTAGATAGCATCTCAGACCTCTGTGATCTGAATGGACAGCTGGACTCTCAGCCCCAAGGCTTTAAACATTTCACAGTGTAAGTTATGCAGTCCACATTCCTCTATCACTGTTTTAAGTCTGGAGGACTAAATGACCTGCAGTACTTTCTTTTGGGACAGCTTAACCCCAATATGCAACATCATAAAGCAAAAAAATGCCAATGAGAATAGGGCACGTTTCCCTTTTTGGACACTGGTAACTTGTGCAAGGAAAACATTTTAAAAAGGTTCTGTTAATGTAACACATATATTCTATAATCTATTTATTTAAATACACTCACAGGGGTTAAGTTAAGAATTTCAGATTTACACAATTTAAGGCCCTTCAGGTTATTAAAGGTCAGGTTCTAAATAGAGAATATCCCTGGACAGGTTAATTAGTAATTCTGTGATTTTCTTGGCATGTTATTGAATGTCCCTTGATGCCTTACTTTGTTCATTTCTGTGTCTGACTGACGTACAAGTATGCAAATTATCACCTTGCTTAAAATAGGTGAATGCATTTTAGTGTTGTATAGTAAACCGTAATTGTTTTAAAGAGCACAAAACAGTATATATAATCACCATTTTTTAAAATATATACTTTATATATTACCCTTTATATTATTGTTTAAAGGACCAGTAACATCAAAAAATGAAATTGTTTTAAAGTAATAAAAATGTAATGCA
>CM044439.1:102496827-102515943 GCA_024363595.1 Xenopus borealis
ATGCTGAATGTTACCTTTGTTAGCACAGCCTGGAATAGCAATTAGGACCATACCTAGTTAGGACATTAGAGAAGGTCTATCTCCCTTTCTTATTATTGTTAAGCATATAGAGGAATCCTAAAACAATTAATTGTGATGAGACAAAAATTGACCAAAACCCTGAAGAGGCACTGATGCTGAGCTTGATATTTCCAAGTCAGACTTTTTAAAGAAATTGTATCAACTCTATCTAGCTTGTTTGGGTAAGGTTATACCAACCTGTCCCAACCACCCCCCAAATACATCTATATGAGTTACTTCAAGCTGAGCTATTTTGTTTTATATCATGTATACTATCTTTTATATGGATCTATCATACACCACAAAAATTCAAAGTGAGATCTAATTTCCCAATCATATGCAAACACTAGGGTCAGGCAATTACCAGTATGTTTTTGGACCATGAGAAAAAAACAAAGCAACTGAAGGAAAACAACAAAACCTCAAGATAAACATACAAGTAAAACAATGATTTGTTCAGAAGCATCCCTTGTGAATACAGTTTCTAAAAAATATAAAATACTCTAAAACTATACAAAAACAAAGACTAGATAATAGT
Source organism: Xenopus borealis (assembly GCA_024363595.1). Classification (NCBI taxonomy): domain Eukaryota; kingdom Metazoa; phylum Chordata; class Amphibia; order Anura; family Pipidae; genus Xenopus; species Xenopus borealis. The sequence goes on from CM044439.1 coordinate 102,497,426, forward strand.
TTTTTCAGAATAACACTATCTACATAATATTACTTTTAATTTTTAAGATGAAGATTCAATTTCAACGTAATTTACAAAATTAAGAAATATAAAGCTAACTAACTGAAGAACAGTTTTTGTTGTTAAAAAACTGGGTTTGTTTTTTTTTAACTAAAAGTTAAAAATCTGTAGAAATGTGTAATAGTGTATAGTAGACTTTTTATATTACATTATGCTCTATCATGTGAGTAGATGTCAGCATCTTTCTTGTTTGTCAAAAAAAACTATCCTGCTGGCCAAGGACATGCACCAATCAAGAAATGATGCACATTGAGAAATGGTAGAGGGTAAAGTGCGTTTTTTATCACTAATTTGGCTGACATGGGCAAACTAGAGAAGCAATCACAGCGCAATAAACGTGCAGTGCTTAAAAATATCACTACAGTCAAACAGGAGCGACAACAATTGGGCAGTAACTTTTACATTTTACTGTCATTCTTCTTTAAATGATATTATGGAATGCTCGTAATTCCTAGTTAACAGATTATATATAAACAAAAGCTGTCCATATGCACTAATAAATAACTGTTTAGCAATGTCACTGAATAAGTAAACATAGAAGATTTTTTTTAGATGTAGAACAAAAATTTGTCTCATGGGCAAATAATTGTATTAAATTAGGGATCTGTGCAGACTCTTTGTGGAAGTACAGCATCTATACACCAATATACTACAATATTCTAAAGATTGTAATGGAATATCTTTCACTATAAAAATATTCATTTAAGTAGCTAATCAGTGTGGTTAATATAAATTGTAATGCTTAGGCTAATACTATAAATACTCACTTGCAGAAAGAACCAAGATTAGATAAAAAATATAAAGAATTCTGGAACAAGTTATGGCCCATTGCCAGCATTTTTTGTGACCAAACCATAATGTTTTTGCGCTGAAGGCAAAACAACAAACAGCATCCCAATCTTTGAAATCCCAAGAAGCTCAATAATTTAAGAAATCAATTTTATACATGAAATAATGTAGACAACCCAAATTAAATTAAGGGTCTAAAAGACCTGGAAAATGGGAACAGACCTGTCTTGCTTCCTTAATCATTCGTCTAATCATTTCTTTTATTGTGAAAGGATGTCCTCTTGGAGGATGAAAATATAAACTTATATCTGTAGTTCCTACTTGACTGGGAGCTACATAGGGCCAACCAAGATCAAGGTTTGGTGCCTCCACATCAGATTCCAAAGGCCAATATGTTCCAGAGGAAGAGTTGTCATCAGTAACATCACCTTGTAAATTGTCTGCACTTTCTTGTGACTTCTGTATGTGATTTGTAATATAGTTAAGCTCATCCTCTGCAAGGAATTCTGTGGCTCTTTCTTTCTGTAGAAAGTCTTTGTATGAATCGATACCTCCTTCTAAAAGTGCATCAATTGCTATCCGGTAGCATTCTTTATAGTGAGGTTCTAGGCAGTTTTCAGATTTCACTTCATCATGCAAGGATGAAAGCATTGATAGTGATTCCATTCTTGAAGTCATTTTAATACATTAAATAATACCAACCTGGAAAAAGAAAAAGACACAAGACAAAATTAGCTTTGTCACTTTTATCTACAGCATCATTGAAATTCTTTTTTTCTATGAAAAATGGTTCATTTAGATTATATACCTAAATATCTAAACATATATATTCCAGTTTGTTCAGATTCTTTAATATGCAGCTTAGTATGATAAAATTTTGTGAAAACTCAAAAATAAATCTCCAAATTGAGTTCCAGTTTTTTCCCCATAGACTTCTATAGAGTTTTCAAGTTATAAACAGTCCGTAAACAGTAGGTTTTTCTCAACTGAATTGCATCTCAAATTGAATCTCATCCATGAGTTTTTACGTGATAAATTAATTTAATCTGTCCCAAAGTAGTAATTCTGGGGGTGTAGTTTTACTTTAAAAAAGAGCATAAACTCACTAGCTCAAAGTTCAAGCATGCCTTTCAGGTCTAAACATTTGTGCAAAGGACCCTTAGGGACAGATTTACTAAGGGTCGAATTCGAGGGTTAAAAAACCCTTGAATTCGACCATTGAATTTTTTCCGAATTTTAACCCTTCGAATTCGATATTCGAATTTGAAGGGTTTTAACGAAATTAGAAAAAATTGAATAAAAAAATTTGATCTATCGATAAAATTGTTCAATTCGAATGATTGAAAAGTTTTTAACCATTCGACTGATTTTTTTAAATTAAATTTTAAAAAGCTGAAAAAACCCTAGGGGAGCTTCGGTAGGTTTAATCTGGCAAACTATGTAATCGAATAAAAATTTATAGGGCAGGTAATTCGACCATCGAACGGTCGAATGAGCAAATAGATTTTATTTGATCTATTCAAATCATTAGATTCGATCGAATTTTTGAAATTCAATGGTCGAAGTGGCCACAAAAACTATTTGAAAACTCGCATTCAAATTTTCAAAAAATTGAATCGAATTTCGAAACATTCACACGAATTTAGTAAATCTGCCCCTTAGTATCAGGCACATTGGTTAACAAAATGTTCTTTGTTTTCTTTCCAGAGGCTAACATGGGAATCAGCCCTGGGGCAACATACATGTCACAAAATTGCTACTCCAGAAAGTAGTTTCGCTGTGTATGTTTCCCCAGCACCAATACGCATGTTTAGCCACTGGAGAGATATTGCAGGCAACAAAATGATGACTAAAGAATCAAGAAGGGATTCGGTTTAAGTAAAACTTCCCTGGTGTTTCACTGTTTTGTACGGTTTGGTACAAAGTCTAAGGAAATATATATATATTTTTTTACAATAAACAAAAAACAAAATACATTTTGAACACAAACCTATAAACCTATATTGCCTATTTAATTACTCATCCGATAAAAATAAACACTTGTAGAAAATATTTTTTATAATAGGTAGCCATACAGATTAGTATTAAAGTAATGTTCAGTTTTGCATGTACAGAGCATCAGTATAGCACACAATGGAAGAGTTGTAAGAGTATCACTCTCTGATAGTGATGGAAAATCTGCTTATTTGCACTGCAACATAGTGTATTGATAGGTTGCTTTTATAAATGTTTAACCAAATGGGACTTCACAGTGTCAGTGAAGCAAAAAGTAAACCTAGTTAATTCATATAAATGTATATTACCCCTGATATGCTTACAAAGTCATACAAATATGATTCAACAGTAAATTTACGTCTGTGAGACAATTACATGGGAATTATGTAATGCAGATTTTGGCCCCCGAAACTGCATGTAAAGCATTACTGAAGCAGCTAAATAATTCTAGGCTGTTTCACAAAGCCATATTGGTATAAGTATATTGTTCGCTGACGCTATGGGGATGACTCATACCTTAATAAGTATGTATAGACAGATGACATAGTGACAGTCTGCTATCATCCAGCTATGTGTCACCTCCAGAAGATTTCAACACCTCCTTAATCATTTCACAACAACAATAAAGGTATGGAATGATTGGAAAAACTTAAAGCAATCACTGACAAATGTCTGATCATCAAATATGTTTTTCTTAAAAATTGTATTGATGAACCATTGGCATTATTGTAAATGCCTGAATGCTGTTCATATAAAACCAATGTAAAAATCTTTGAAAGATAGCCCTGAAGCTATAAGCAAAGGGGCTGCATGACAAGGGATCCAAATGACTATCAGCCAGATTATACTGGTCTAGGTCAGAGATGGGCAGAATCTCATGTAGCTGTGTTTAGGTGAGAAGGAATGGGTTAAAGCAGGAGATGGCTGGACCCAAGAGCGGAGTAAGAGAGGAACGTGATGTCAGAGGAAGAAGCAGTTCACTTCCTTATCTTCTGAGCAGGTACCACCCACCCTTCCCCATTTTGCAAATTTTGTGAAATGTCAGGAGTTTTCTTTTTTATGTTCCCATATTATCTATTAATAACTGAATATGGATGTTTTCCTGCAAGTTCTGTTATATTGGGGTTTATTGATCTTTACATATTATAGTTGTGAGAGTCTGTATTGTATTAATTTATTTTAAATGAATGTGAAATGCTTGATCCAGGGAATGGTTCTGATCACCATTGGGGTCAGGAAGGATTTTTTTCCCTCTTGAGGCATAATTGAGCAGTGGCTTCATGATACATTTTTTGCCTTCCTCTGGATCAAAACAGTGCACATATGAAATTATATTTTAAGTTTTATTTGTCACAGCAGTGGAGGTACTGTACAAGTAAATTCAGAAGAGGGAGAAAGGAGGTTCTCTCCTGTGACTGCACAGTGGATTGATTGATACAGGTGCCGCAACTGCTTCTAAGGGGAAGCCTGCTTGGATTTCCTATCATCGAGACACTGCAGAACTGCTGAACTTCTCTCATGTTGGCGGCAGAGCATAGTATCAATGTCTTGTTAAAGTCTTTACAATATTGCCTTGGGTTAAGCTGGAAAGGTCCTTTTTATTTGATAAAATGTGAATAAATGCTGTGGCCATTTTACACCTATCTCTGTCTCCTGATTTAATCAAGGTATATAATAATATGGTTCAATGGGATGGCTCAAGGCAAAGGGTCAAATTGAGGAGTCCCCTTGTCATGTTTTTCTTCTTGAAAACAAGGAATTTTAACATGGTAAAATGTAAACAAAACACTTTAAGTAACATAGCATGAAAAGAATGCACACACCAATGTGAAATAGATTTCCAGTCTTATCTTAACACAAACTTTGGACATACATTGAATGGCATAAAAGTCTGCAGTATGAAGTGAATCATTGCAACTACGCTGTTGTTTTTATGGGATTGACTCATTTTGTATGAAATTGCACCAGAGCATTCTTGAATAGCCCTATATCTGTCTACATGAAAATGCTAAATTGGTTAATTTTTAATACTTATTTATATAGCACCGACACATTTATGCAATATTTTCAGGATGGAAAACAAAAGGTCTGGCACGTTTAGGCATAGCCCATTCAACTAAAAGGGAGGAAGCAGTGGATGATTTCTGTGCCATTAGCTAAAACTAGGCCCCTTCATATGGGCGAGGTTCAGTAACATCACCATCCATTGACAGGTAAGCACCGGATGTTGCTTCCTTACTTACAATTATAAAAATAGTTGCCAAATCTCTTAGGTTCCCTACAGGGCTTTAAGCAGTACTTTGTACAAGATATTAAACAAGTTATAAACTTTGACCACGGAGAGATACCTACAGTAAGTGGACACCACTTTTCTTGTTGAAGGTTTAATCTGCAATCTGATTTTCACCCTAATTCATGTGCATAATGCATGATTGGAAGAGCAATTATGTTTTGGATAAATTGACCTGTTTATGAAGTAGCCAATATTTACTTCATAGACAACCATGCAAGGCATAAAAGACAATAAAAGACAGAATTTGACCATCAAATGCATTGCAGGAATTAGAGCTCAAAAGGCATAACAACTCTTGTTGCCCCACCATTTGCATACACAGCAAATTTTATCCAAGGTGTTGATTTCACAAATCCAAATCAAAAGAAATTATTCCTATTCTGCTAAGTCTACATTTTATCTGGATGCTTTATAAAAAAATATGCTGTATAAATAAATAAAATCATGTTTTTTGAATATGAAAAAATGTCTGTAAAGGGGCAGCTAAGTCTTTAGCTTGGATTAGATAACATTCAGCCAATAAACATGTACTTGTAATGGCACATAATTAGATGGTTAGACATTTGCAGTCTCTCAAATAGGAAAAATCTTGCATCAGCATGAAATGCTATGTTCCAACAAAACAATGGATTAAAAGACATGGATTGTGTAGACACAGGGTAAATGCAATGCAATGAATTCACTAATTAGTGAGGAAACAGTGACTCCTGTAATTGGTAAGGAATGCTACTAACTTTTAGGGCAGGGGTCATTATAAATGAGCCCCAGGCAGCCACGGAAATAACATTGTCATTAGTACAAATATCCCCAGGGCATAACTATTAAGACAGATGGTGTAAAAGGCACAACAAGGTACCATGTTACACAAAATACCTGCTCTATAATGGTGTCCTTTGACCCAAAGCACAGAGAAACGAACACTGCGTTGTTCTTACACTACATGCTCATTTTGTTTATACAACTAAAAAAATCTTGTGATATCGCCAAATACGACAGGGAGTTGTCTCCACCAGAAAATTATATTTATTGGCCAGTAAGAGCTGAGAGCAGCAGAAATGCTTTGCTTACTCATCACAATTCAGATTACACTACTGTCTCCCGATAGATAATAGCTTGTATAGCCTTAATGAAGAACTAACAATGAAATTATAAAACCATGTCTGAAGATGCCAAACTTAAATGAAACATTTAACCACAACCTTGAGAGAAATATTGTCATGCCCAGATGATTCATGGCTAAACCTCAATGAGTAATGGAACACATTGGGGGACGTGAAAGAAAGCCTATTTGTGATTGTGTTTAAGAAAATAAATTGATGTTTGTTGTTATCAGTATCAATTCTGCAGATTTGTGCTGGTCTCTGCTGCCCAGGACAAAGATTTTGGAATCACAAAGGACTAGAGATGAACGAAACTTTGACCGTTATTGTTTTGGGAAAATTAGGGATTTCTCAAAATAAGAAATAAAGAGTGTCTCTGATTTACTAATACCTGTATATGGATGTATAGTGACACAGGATATTATTTTTTACAGATTTAATTAGTCCTTTATAGATTATCACTGCTGATGCTCTTATACCCCATAGGACACAAATTTAGGCAAAGTGAGTGGACTTTTGACTCACAAGCACATTTAGGGGGTTATTTATTAAACATCTAAATTTTATGGTCAGGCTTTTTTGGGGCAAACATTTTTTGTAGGAAAAAAGCTTGAATTTACAGAATTTATACCCTGATGCTGCAAAAAGTCTGAATTTGATAATCCGCCATCTCAGACTTGTTGGGTTCCTTTAAGGTCAGTGGGAGAAGCACCTATTCCAATTTGAAGTTATTATGGTCTGCGCTGGGTCTAGGATGAAAATAGGAGTTTTTGAAGGGGTTTCAGGCAAAGACTCGAACAAATCAATTGATTTGGGAAAAAAGCCTGAAAAATGAATACGGTTTGGGTTTTCGCTCAATTTTATAGAGTTTTTTCACAATCCAACTAAACTGAGCATTATTATTAATAAACAAGCTAAAAATGGGCATGGGAGTTTGGTCGAGCTTTTTTTACTAATATTATTTGGCGACTGGCAGTAGTGACATAAAGGGGCAGATTTACTAAGGGTCGAAGTGAATATTCGAATGCAAAAAATTTGATATTCAAAGTAAATTTTTGAAAACTTTGACCATTAAATAAGCAACTTCAACCATTCGTTTCGAATGGGCAAATAGTAAAATCCTTCGACTTCGAAATTTGAAGTACTGTCTCTTTAAAAAAACTTACATTTTTTTACTTCGCCAAATTAAATTAAAGCTGCCAAATTGCTATGTTAGCCTATGGGGACCTTCTAGACCATTTTTCTAAGTTTTATTTTATCAAAGAAAAATCCTTCGATCGTACGCTAAAATCCTTTAAATCAATTTGAAGGATTTTATTGTTCAATCGAATGTTTGTTCTTCGATCGAACGAATGCCAAATTCGGTGAAATATCCTTTGACTTTGATATTTGAAGTCAAAGGAATTTAATTTGATGGACGACTTTCGAAGTATTTTCTACCTCAAAATTCGACCCTTGATAAATCTGTCCCAAAATGTAATTTAATACGAGAGTCCAATATAGAATAGAAAACTATGGAGGGAGGAAGTCTGGGATGGAAAATGGTGAAGGAAGGAAGTCCACACAAGGGATAGTGCAAGAAGAAGTTGTGAAATGGGGAATGAACAAGGAGAAAAATAACTTAGGAGTAGGGCAAACAGGAAGACAATTAAATGTGGTTAAGATGCAAGTGTAAGTACATGAATGAAAGAGCTGGAAGGAAGCAAGGCAATATGCTTATGAATACCAGAGCTCTCACATATGGATTCCCCAATTCAAATGTTAATGCATCTGCATTTTTTGTTTTGTAAAATAGCCACGTCACCAAACATAAATCCTTACATCTCACCCCCTTTTATACAGTCAGTTCTTTTTCTGTACCCTTTCTTAGGGGCAGATTTACTAAGGGTTGAATTTGAGGGTTAATTAATTCGACTATCGAATTTTGGTTGAAATTTGATCAAATTTGAAGGGTTATAACGAAATTCATAGAACAAATAAATTTGTTTTTTAATGTGTCTGTGCATGTTGATTGACACCAGTGTCAGCATTGTGTATTGCTAAAGTTAGATAATAATCAGAACTGGCACCAATATACATGGCGCTACTCAGCAGTACAGCACAATCGGTATACACATACAAACCTATGGTTTGTTGTGTGTTGATAGGCACCAGCAATATATGAAATGTTATACACACAAATGATTCAATTATTCTTTCTGTAATGCAATATTTAAATAATACTACAAATACCTTCACAAACTCCAAGAATTGAGTTTTGATAAATGTATTGTGCATTTTTTGGGGAAGTTCACCTGCCAAATAACTTTTAGTACAGGTATGTTATATATTTTACCCCTTTCGAATAACGCGGTATTTTTGTTGGTAATGGTCTACTCATTCTGTCTTTTTATAACCTTCAGCTCAAAATGCTGCCTGATTGTTAGTGTCACTGACCCCAGAAATCCAAAAAAAAAGCCTTCCAAGTTTTTTATCCATACTGTAGTGTTTTCCCATGATTCCCCAGCAGCCGTAAACAGAGTTGCATCATTTGCAGTGACAGTAGACAGAATTGCACTTGCATTTTGATGCCAATCAGGTGCAAGTTGCACATAGCCTTTTCAGAGAGGTGGTTGCATCACTTCTGAAGTGCTCATTCAAAATGGCGTTTGCATATAATTCACTGTGTGAATTTCACCTAATGATGCAACCCGCTGTGGGAACCCTATAGTTATGTATCGCCAGGTGCCCCCAGTGTCAGTAGACATAGTTGCTCATTGATCAGCAGCAGCAGGATGGATGCATAGGAAACCATGTGAAAATACAGAAGAATGGAATGAGACAATGTGCACTCTCCATTGCACCCATTTCACTTCCCAACCTTGGGGGTCATGTTTGTAATTCCCTCTTAAAATTAAATTTTCAAGTGATTTATCCATTTAAATGCATTATTCATTGTTCAGATTGTCAGATGGCTACTTAATAAACAGCGCTGCAAAATATGTTATGTTACCATTAAAGCATTTCATTTTCTATGGGGCACATTTACTAAGGGTAGAAGTGAATATTCGAATTAAATTCAAATTTAAAGTAATTTTGGGCTACTTCAACTTTTGAATAGACCAAATTTCAATTCGAATAGAAAAAATAAGTCAAAATTTCGAAGTACTGGCCCTTTAAAAACCTTAGACCGACACTTTACCACCTTAAAGCTGCCAAATTACAATTTTAGCCTATGGGGGACCTCCTAGAACTTTTCCTAGGAATTGTTAGAATTAGAAATTGTTCAATTGGAACAATGCGATGAAACGATTCTTATTCGATCGAAAATGGACCTATTCAATCGAAATAGGTCAATTTTTGCCGAAAATTACCCACAAAAAAAATTAGATGGTCGAATTTTGAAGTTATTTCCCTTCGAAATTCAACCATTAGTAAATTTGCCCCCAAGACTTAGGGGCAGATTTACTAATGGTTGAATTTCTAAGTGAAAAAACTTCGAAATTAGACCATTGAATTTTTTTTGAAGGTCCATTTTCAATCTAATAAAAATAGTTCAAATCGTTCGAATCGAATGTCCATTTTGCCAAAAATTAAATGAAAACTTTGAAATTCGACCATTGAATCTAATAAAAATGGTTAATCGAACGATTTTGTGCAAAATCCTTCAAATTCCTAGGACGTAGAAAAATTTTCAGGGCAGGTTTTAGGAGGTCCCCCATAGTTTAAAAATGGCAATTTGCCAGCTTTAAGGTGGCAAAGTGTCAAATTCGAAGGATTTTAAAGGGCCAGTACTTCGAAAATTCTAATTTTTTTCTTTTTTCTTTCCAAAACGAATTTTGGGCTATTCAATAGTCTAAGTAACCCAAAATTACGTCAAAATTCGTAATTTTTTGAATATTCACTTCGAACCTTAGTAAATGTGCCCCTTAGTATTCATGGGTGAATTCCCATTCAGTAATCTTTCTATTCTCACTGAAACATTTGTACCACTAAAAAAAACGAACAGATTTTAACCCCCAAACACAAAACATGGCATGCTATTGTATTAAGAGACTGACTGTAGAAGGAACAACTATTCAATAAAGCCATTGTTTAACTGTAGGGGACTTAATTACTAGTTCTAGCAATTAACTTACCATCCATGTTGCCTAGTTTATACTTTAGCAGACTGCCATTTATTGTGGGCAGGCTGCCTATTAAATCATGTTGACCATTTCAAGAGACAGAAAACAATGAAAATATTTCTATTACATTTGACAACACCCTAGAGCTGGCATGGTGTCATGTATTCTAATGATTTTTTATTACATGGCTTTATAAATATATAACTATAAATCCGACTAGCTATTACAGAGACAAAGAGTCTTTCACATAACTGATATTGAAGAACTGCAGCTCCCACTATTCATATCAATTGGGGGGGGGAGGTTTGTACATGTACTTGTGAATATCTGGAAAGCTTGTTTTTAATAGTGATGGGCGAATCTACCCAGTTTCGCTTTGCCGAAAAATTTGAGAATTTCCAGCGAAATTCACGAATTGGCAAAAAAATTTGCGAAATGAGTCGCGGGCCATTTTTGACGTGCGTCAAGTTGACGCGTTGCATCGTCTTCGACGCGTGTCGCATTGTTTTCGTCGTGATGCGTTGTTTTCAACGCGTGTCGCGCCATTTTCGTTGCAACTCGTTTGGGCCCATTTTACTAACAACTGAATCTCGTCTTTTTCTCGAATTTCGTAAAAAACTAATTTTTAAAAAAGCTCTAAAAATTCAAGATTTCTTAAGTGTAAAAACCAAGAAAACCTCAAATACAAAACTTTGCTTGATAAAAGTTATCAAGGTCCTATAGAAGTTATTGAAAGCTGCGCTGATCCTATTAGACTACTTTTAACCTATTTGGAATTTCTTTTTCGATAGGCATTGTCAGGAAATACTAACATTTTTATAGGATTTTGAGATTTCTTTTTAGAGCATTATTTTCTATTTATACTTTTTATACGGATCTTTTAATAAATGTCACAACATTGTTAGTTTTAGAGTTTGTGTAAAGCCACTGAAATCTGACAAATATGAGCCTCCTTTACTACTAGGGTACTTCTATCTTTATTGGCACATATTTTTATACTCACATCCTAAGCTATTCTGCAGTGTGGGAGTCTTTTAGCACTTGGGACATTCTGGGCATTATGTGGTACAGGGGCATATAATTACATGACACTGAATTGCACTAAAGCTTAATAGTAGAACTGGAACTCAAACAGCCACTTAATTCTGTATACAGTGGTTGCCCACAAAAGGAAACAAGACTCCAGTTCTAAGAATCATTGCAAATATTATCTGTTTATTAAATATTTCCTGTTTTGCATTTTGGCATTCACTTCAAGCATAGTTAAAGGAGAACTCAACCCCCTTTCTAATAGAAAACCTTTACCCTCTACCCTCCATAGTCCCCCTCCCTGCTCCCCCCCACAGGAGTTACCCCAAGTTAATACCAATAAACCAGTAATTACCAGTGTTGCAGAGGAGTTTTTACTTGTGGTAACTCCTGTGCGGGGAACTATTTATATATGTATTTCTTTTATAAAGAGGGCAGCAATTTAATTGTCTCTGGAGTTTCCACAAACTGCATGGGTTAAAGTAAAACACACTTTTGAACAAAGGATTTGAAAGATAAGTAGAGAGGCCATGAATGAAGTGCTGTACCATACAGTACAAGTGTTTCTTCAGCAGACAAGGCAAACATTGTAAGCAAGCAGCTTAAACACTAACCTCTGTCACTTAATAAATTACATGTGAGACAGTGAGTCCAGTTAACTGATCCCAGCAGGTTTACTTTACCCCTTATTGTTAACTCCAAGGTAGTTTTCTCTTACTTCTCTTTTAAACAATATCCATGATAACACAATGTACACTGACAACATTCTGCTTGAGAATCTTTTCCTGCTATGCAACAATTAGGAAATGTAACAGTCTCCAATTTCTAGATTTCAAACAGAAATCTCAGTTTCACTTCTACTATGTCCATGCTGTCACCTCTATGGCTGACATTTAGAAAGTAGGTATACTGTATAATATACATAAAAAAGTAAGAACATAGTCTATATTACTTACCATAAAATGTCAATAAAGCACTCAAGGTGCCGCTCTGTAGAAGCTTCAAACTTGTTATGTCTCAGGAAATCCTATGTGTCACGGCTTTGGAAGAAATTTGAAAGAAGCGTGTTTGGGTTTGGCAGTTCATTGGAGAAAATAAGAGCTCTTTCCAGACAGGTGTGTTGCTTGCTGTAACATGCAAATGACTTGTCATTCGAAACCAGCTAGTAGCTAATAGCTGTGCAAACCTGTTTAAATTCAAAGCCCATCCCTTCTACTGTGAAGCCGGAAAAAAATAATTAGGTAGGCGTTGCAAGACATTTCCCTTTGTGTATCAACTTAGAAACTGAGGGAAAATGAACTGAAAGTGTGTCCTGGAAATCATTTGATACTGATTTGTGATATCAACGAAGCTAACATATTTTGATCTTTCATATCTTGCTGGCAGAGTGTAAGCTACCTGTGCTTGCTTAAACTTTATTTCACCAGCAAAGAAACCCAATAGGTTTATGTTTTCCATGTTGCCATTTACACTATCACCATGTGAAGTCCTACACTGAGATTAATAAAATTGTCATTGTAGATGCGACAAAGTTGCAGCTTAAAATTGATTCAGGATAGATCCAGTTCCTTGAAGCCACTGTATTTATTCTATTTCAGAATATCAGTTTGATTTGTATAATGTTTTAATCCAGTAGGATTTGCCAGTATGCCTGTTTTAATTTTCAAGATTTTGTCTTAATAATAACGGACAGTTTATTTTAGAAATTAAAATGTAACAGCAAATTAGCAGTCAGATATCAATAAAAATCATTAAAATAGAAATACAGATATGTTTTGTTAAGTCTTAGGGGAATTAAAGAACATATTTCACACACATAATCACACTGGTGGATGACATGCTTTACACTGATATAGTGATAGTACTAGTAGGTGTATATTCATAAAGGTATGTAAAATACACTGTTCAAATTCACAAAACATCACCATTTATGTTATTTTATTTCATATCTTCGACAGGCGTTACAGATGTTACAGGTTTGTGCCTAAATGCATAAGATAATTGATTCCACTTTATTCTACATTTTATACATGTTCAGAATTTATTAAAATTGTAAAATTAAACTGTAAATTAAGAAATTTAAATGTATATTGAACTTACAAACATGCACTTCCATTTTTTTATAAAATTGGTGTAAACTTGCAGTTTTGGGCTCCAGAAGGATATAAATGAGCTGGAGAGAGTGTAGAGACGTACAACTAAACTGGTTAGTGGGATGGAAGACTTAAATTATGAGGGTAGACTGTCCAGTTTGGGGTTGTTTTCTCTGGAAAAAAGGTGCTTGCGAGGGGACGATTACACTTTACAAATACATTAGAGTACATTATAGACAAATATCAGGGGACCTTTTTACCCATAAAGAGGATCACCACACCAGAGGCCACCCCTTCAGACTAGAAGAAAAGGACTTTCATTTGAAGCAGCGTAGGTGGTTCTGGATAGTGAGGTTGTGGAATGCACTGCCGGGTGATGTTGTGATGGCTGATTCTGTTAATGCCTTTAAGAGGGCCTTGGATGATTTCTTGGACAGACATAATAGCAAAGGCTATTATGATACTAAACTCTATAGTTAATATAGGTAATATATGGTTATATATAATTTGTGTGAAAGTGTATGAATGCTGGGTTTTAATTTGGAGGGGTTGAACTTGATGGACTTTGTCTTTTTTCAACTCGATTTAACTATGTAAGTAAGTAACTACAGTATGTAACTATGACAGAGTGTTTGTATATTATAAAATGTAATAAAAATTATTGAAACACCAAAAACACACAATTTCTGTAAGCATAAACTCACGCCAAAGTAAAATTACAGAACTTTATTGATAAGCCATTTATTTTACACTTAGGGGCAAATCATCAAAATGGGAGACCAGAATTCTAACTTTTACCCACTGATAAATAGAATTCTAAAAATTTCACCCACTGATAAATAGAATTCTAAACATTTCATAGCAAGGAATAGAAAGGGGCTGAGTATTTCTTTGGCGAGCTCTACTCAAGCACTTTGATAAATCTGCCCATTAGGTGTTTAGGTTTAAATTATCTGACACTCTTATATGATTAAGTTCCTTAGTCTTTTTTGTCTTCTTAAATGAATTTGCAGCATTACATCCAAATACAGTACAAGCACCGAATCAGACAAATGTGATGTCATTTGTCAGAGCTTATGCTGGCAATATATCAAGTAGATAATTTGGCACCTCATCATACCTGCAGCCTCACTTAAAAATATAATATAACATCTGGATATTGGACTCATACTGTACATTCATCCATTTGTGAAAAAACAAGCTGAATGCATACAGGCAAGAAGTTATGCCTGAATTAGAGCAGAACCTGATTGGAAGTAGGAAGCAGGATCAAGTGACAAGGAGAATGGATTATATCTCAGAAGAAATGTATACAGCCATATCTTGTGAATTTAGATTCTTCTGGCATTTTAAGTAAAGGTTTTCTTCAGGATTAAAGAGAAAATGGTGTATTCCAATTCTCACTTTTACCTTACCACTATATTAAGCAGAGATGTCTACTGTCTAATTACAGAATGAACCAATAAATATATTTACACATTTGAAATGTTGATGAACTACAAATGAGAATTTATAACATTTTATCATTTTTGAGCAGTGCCCCAAAGCAACAAAGCACCACAGTGGATAGCTGCCTTGCAGTAATGGGATGCTAGGTTTGATTCCAGCCATCTATCTGCAAGAAGTTTGAAAGGAATTTGAATGTTCTACCCTTATCTGTGTCTATGTCCTCTGGATACACTGGATTATTTCCACACTTCAGGAAAGTTAATGGGCTCCTGATAAAATGAACCATAGTGTGTGATAGCTATAGGGGCCTTAGATTGCCAGCTCTGTTGAGTTGGACTAATTAATATAATTTCCAGTAAATGACTGAAAACAATGTTGGTGCCATATACTTATAGGCTAATAATCTCTTCTGGGAAATGTCATAACCACTCTTTTATCTTCTCCTCCTTATCTGCACAAATAAGCTCTGCATGTACTACTTCCCTTTCATATTTTTCAGCAACATCTGCTACCCTAAGCACTCTGTGTCCAGAAAAACCAGCTAAGTAACTACTTTATTAAAAACTGTTAAGTACTTGATAGTTTTACATCTGTGCTCAAAACAATAACCTGTGTCTTTTGTAACACTTACTTCCTTTTACATTGTAAGATCTAATGAGCACAGTCCGTCACAGCTTATATTGTTGCTTTTCAATCAAGACATGAATAGTTTTCATAAGTAAAGTACCAAGTAATGTTCTAATGTTTTAGAAATTAAATATAAAAATAATAAAACTATTGAGAGAACCCTGCAGGCAAAGGTCCCTATGGACAAGCACTTGAGTATAAAAATATAATGTTGCAGTTTTGTCAAAGTAAAGTAATAGATGTATTCTGGGATTTGTCTCTAATGGCAGCTGGGAAATATAAATACAAGTCCTTTACAAATTCCTACTAGTGGAAGTTAAAATTTAACATGGAAATGAAGAGTCTATAATAGTGGACAAGTATTCTGCTATGTTTAATGTACAGAATAATACTGTTGACTGTTTCATATATGTTTTTCACACAAAAGGGGTCAAGGTCCAGTCCAATAGTAGGTTCCACCTATCAAAACATTTACTTAACCTCTGTAATGTTGACCAAAGTACAATCAATGTCTATATGCCATGTCTTATTTTGTTTGTACTGCATTTTCCATACAGCTGTAATGATACCCAGCCTGCCTCTCTGCCTCAAAGGTACACTGTAACTTGAAAAGAACCATCAACCACAGAAGCCGTGCTTACCAGTTTTGCATTGCCCAACATATATATTAGGAGTGGAGGCTTGCCACTCTAAAATGTTTTTGAACTTCAAAAAATATACATCTATCAATAAAACAAACAAAAAGCAAAGATGACAATGTAATACACAATAATACACAATATAACAGACAAGGTATGGGGCAGATGGGAGACAGGAGATGGTTTTCTCTGTGCCTCCCTTCTGCACACCTTACAGTATTGAATGTCCAATGCAGGCAGTGTTTAAAGATAATATGGTGTTCCATGCATAAAGTAGGCAGTAAGAACAGGACACCGATGTGGCTTGACCTCCTGGCGCTTGCGAGGGGACATGATTATACTTTACAAATACATTAGAGGACATTATAGACAAATAGCAGGGGACCTTTTTACCCATAAAGAGAATCACCACACCAGAGGCCACCCCTTCAGACTAGAAGAAAAGGACTTTCATTTGAAGCAACTTAGGTGGTTATTCACAGTGAGGACAGTGAGATTATGGAATGTCGGGTGATGTTGTGATGGCTCATTCTGTTAATGCCTTTAAAAGTGGCTTGGATGATTTCTTGGAGAGACATATTATCAAAGGATATTGTGATACTAAACTCTGTAGTTAATATAGATATGTGTTTATATAATTTATGTGAAAGTATGGAGGAGTGTGTGTATGGATGCTTGGTTTTCATTTGGAGGGGTTGAACTTGATGGACTTTCTTTTTTAACATGATTTAACTATGTAACTATTTAACTTGCTCATCTGAATGACGTATAAGGTAGGGCAGGGGTGCCCAAAAGGTAGATCGGTAGATACCATTAGACCTTTAGCTGGTGATCAGTAGTTCTCAAGACACTGTCAACAAATAGCTTGTCTAAATCACCATCCTTTTCATGCTTTTCATTCAGATATTTGTGTTACAGTTACACAAGAAAGGGATTGAATTCACTACTGGGCTGTATCAGGTCAGGGTACATCTTACATGCATACAGCAGAAATCCAAATGAAAGCTTAAGTAGCAGAAGAATGTGAGTGGAAGTATTATGCATTTCCTCACATCAAATCTGTGGTGTACAATGGAGTCACTACACAGAAAGGCACCACCATAATAGTAAGGAAAGCAAAAGGATACTCTCATCCAGCTAAAAATCTGTGGCTCGTTGTGTGTTTTAGTTGGGGAACACTCCATTACAGTTTCTTATATAGAGTCACTTTGCCATTTTATTTATGTATACTGAGGTTACTGGAGCATGTTATGTTGGTCATTGAAACATATTATACTAGGGTCAATGTAAAATGTTATGCTGAGTCCATTGTGTTATTTTTATTATATGCTTAGAACATTGTACCATCGCATCCTGTGGTTAATTCTATAATTTTATGGTTTAACGGATAGGTAAATCTTAAACAAATTTAAACCTAAAAAAAATTTAGGTAAAATCTATAGGATGCTCTGAACACTTTTGTGCTTTACATTAATAATTATTTTTGTTTCAGAACTATTTAAGTTTTAATTAACTGCCAGTATAATGAATTTTGTTGATCATCTCCTGTAACTGTAAGGTCAAAGAACTCTGGTCATGAAACAGATCAGAGCCCGGAGATGCCATTTCCCTTCTCATTCCAGAGTAGAATAATATTACAAAACTTCTCTGTTTTTTACAGTGAGTAATGGAATTTAATGCAGTTCTCGAGATACCTACTGTACGTTTCCTTAAGACTAGGGCTGAAACATAAGGGTTCAATTTAGACCCAGCAATTGCTAAAGCTGGAGTTGTATACAGTAGTCTGAACAGGAGCATTGCCCAACCAAATGAAACTCATAGAATGACTCATTTTACATATATATAGTTATATAGTATCAATTCTTCATATCTACATGCCAAATAAATTACCCCCAATTATTCAGCATGCTTACTCATCGTAATAGCCAATACCATGGTTCCCTTCTCAGTAATCATGAAACCACTTCCAAGTAAAATATTGCAACACTATTAAAATTGTAATATGTTTACTTGTGTATGGCTGTGTAGGTATACAAGGTTTGTTTGCATACTGCAAAGTTCAGGGGGAAGTGGGATCACCCATGCACTACGGCCACAACACAGTAGTAGAATAAATGTCCTTTTATTCCTTATTGAAGCAAACAAACTGTATCTTCAGCAGGTAACAATTATAACTTAAACAAGCTGTATCCTCAGCAGGAAAAAAAAAGTAATCTTAAACATAGTCTTCAGCACAAAGTAACAATCACTTTCATGAAAAAAAACAATTCATATTCCCATTCAGGGATCAGGCAATTGATTCTCAGTCAGGAGAGCAGTCTCCAATACACTTCTCTTGT
>CM044439.1:102517267-102535534 GCA_024363595.1 Xenopus borealis
ATATATATAGTACTGATAGGTCTAAAGCAGCTGAACTAAAGTAGCCACTCAGATGAGTGGAAAAACATTTTTAGCGTTACTCAGCAAGGCCAGTTGTGTAGTACATCATACTGTACATTGCCAGGGGCGGAACTACTGGGAGTGTGGTGGATTGCACCCGGCTTGCATCCCCTCGGGCCTGCCAGACAATTGCGCAGGCATGAATCGCTCATAAAAAATTATTCCGGAGGGGGGTTCAAGTGCACCCAGGCCTAAGAAACTGCTAGTTCCTTACAAACACATTTTCTGTGTATATTTATATGGATGAATGCAGAGGATGTCTTGTCTTTGTAAACATTTTGCAGTCACACCCTCACTGCACCCTTGCCTAATGGTGTCACATTGTTTAAGGGTGAATAACCTTCTATTTTATCTTCTCATAAGTACATCATAAGACCTGCACCTGTCACTATTTTAGGGTAATATAGTGAAGGCTCCCCCCCCCACCCTTTTGTTTTTTGCATCTTCTTCGGTTTAAAGTGTTTCAAATATGCAGTAACTGTGCATACCTCAAACAAACACTATACTTCTAGCGGTAGAATTATGTTGTGGGGATGGTTTTTATCAGCACAAACTTAAAACTGTTATTGTTGCAAATGGTGATTCTACAAAATTTTAAAATGTGGGGATTAAACACTTATGCAAACATAAATGAATGTAACAAAAAAGTTAATGCAAAATGCCAATGCTTTGGAAAAAAATATGACAGACCATGAAATTTTAATCTTAGATTTAATATTCAATATTTAAAAAAAATTAATAAATAAAAATGCAGTAACTTCAAGTTGACCATCTAGATCAAATCATCTTGGAGCAATTGCATGCTCCATACTGTAACTCATTTTCCATTCATACGTCAATCGGTTGATCTCTGTGGTATTCAATAAAAAGGACAACAATTTGGGACATTAAACCTTGGAACGCAAATTTCAGCTAAAACTTAGTCCCTGAGAAAAACTTATAATGAAAAAAGAGAATTTCCTGAGAATCAGATAAAAGTGGGTGTAGGATTTTTCAGACCAAGGAAGATTTTTATGCAGTTCACCAGCTGGAATATATTGCAATATATGGACAAACAATTCTCACTTTCTTAAAAGGGGAAGGATGTGCATGCAACATTACTGCTTGTTGTTCTTGCTATGGGTTACTGTACCTGGACAAGCTGTGTTTTGGGCAGGGCATTTTTACAGTAGATTGGGGTTCATTTATGCTGAGCAAATGCAATTGTGGATGCAATTGCATGAACTGAAACCTTTCTTTAAAGGTACTTTTGTCTAAACTCAGACCATGCCTTTCTGCATAGTTGTGTGGGTTTGTCCTGCCCCCACTTGGAAATCATTTGCCGCTACTGATGCAGAAGAACAATGGAGCTACTGCAAGAGGTGGTGATAGCTCCAAGGTTCCCACATTAGCCTGTGTGAACTGACTTGTGTATAAAGTATCAGACACAGTAATGGAACTAAGAAGGGGTCTGGGTACAATCACAAACCTCAGTAGTTAGGCCCCTGATCAGGCACAGATTTCCCCTTGACACCAAAAAATTTGTCTGAACACCAAAGATTTTCAATGTAATTGTGTCCAATTCTTGTTGAATCTCACTTGCAACCTAGCAATAACAATGATGCCGGAGTTGTGGGAAAGAAGCTGTGCTGTGGGTAAAAATCATGGAGAATTAGACCAAAAATTGCATTTTTCACATTGCATTTGTGTTCATAAATGATTTCTTTCATGTCCATAGTATAATGATATGGGTGAATGCAGACGATTTATCGTCTTGGTCTAATGAGAAAACAGAAAATGCTGGTCAAGAACTAGTAACAGCTGTATTAATATAACACTTGTATTTCCACTGGTTTTAACATCAATGGTTGTATGAGGATCTGATGGTTTGTTGTTTACAGTAGCTATAGTGTTGTTGGTTTTGCACCACAATAGCATTTACAGTATGAATCAATAAAGTTTCAAATCCAGGCCAGTAGCTCATACTTTGCTGCTATTGTCACAATATGAAATAATCTACTGTATATAGCTTTTCTTCACGAGACTGAGTGTTTTGCATTCCCCTCTATGTGTGTTGCAATCTCAGTATGAAGAGTGAACATTTATGTTATGAAATAGTGGACTGATTTCTGATTTATAGATTTACCAATGGACTCCATGTGAAGTCTGATACAAATTCAGTTTGCTCATATTTAAAAGATTAAAATGTTGTCTGCTACAAAGATGAATGTATTCCACATCTTGACAGAACTAAATATATCCAATAACAAATGCATATATTCTATTCTTGTACCTGGGAGTGTCAATTTACTTTTCTTTCTGTTTTTCTTTGTACATTTTTCTCATCTCATCCAACTTGTGACATACTATGAATCACCTGGTGTTATACCTGAAATGAGGTGTGTTTTGCCACAGGCACAAAGCACTGAATGTGATCACTCATAAGTATCTGTCCGTAAGTTCTCAGAAGAGCAAGAGTTCACTTACAGTAAAGGATATTTTGCCTTTTGTGTCAACATCTTCAAAATCAGCAAAATCAGCAAATGCGGTTCTCACGTACAGTAGATGTGAGGCACAGCACATATATTTGCTTGCTTCTGTTAATGCTACAAACTTCTATAGCGTACTTATTTATATTGATATTACTGTGAAATAGAAACATATTAAGGAGCATTTTCAGTAGGTACAATGTTTATTATGTATCCCATACTACCAGCACAGATGCACTCTTCTACTATCTTTTCTTCTCTTTTACTGAACGTTACCTCTTATGCGACCTGGCGAAGTTCAATACAATAGATAGAAGTTTTTGAAATTTTTTCTATTCCAAAAAAAGCTAGTGTCTTACTTTTTTTTAGGGTGATAGTCTGAAAAATAGTATAATTTTTTGGGGGGTTACCCTCCTTCCCCGCCTACATTTGCTAACATACAGTATGGCAACTCAACTATACAGTGGGCACATGTTTAGGGCAATAGGACAACTTTATTTTATTTATTAAAGGTTTCCTGGGCTTGTGTGCGTTAATGTATTGGCTGTAACATATACTTCCATTATACTTTCAACTTTGCGCCATATGCAAATAATGCATCACTAGCATAAATGTGCTGAGTAATGGTAGCGCAACTTTGCTAACGTTCACTGCCCTGAGCGCAAATTGGCATTTTAGTGAATTTGCATAGCGCTGGCGAAGCGTGGCGAACGCTAGCGAAGCCCTTGCTAGCGCAACTTCACAGGTTAGTGAATTTGCCCCTTCATGTTTCTGGAAGCACTTACACCAGGGGTGTCCAACCTGCAGCCCAAATGCCACATGTGGCCCAGGATGGATGTGAATGCAGCCCAGTTTCCAAAGAAACCTCATATCACTAAGTATATAGGTGGAGGAGGGAATCTGCCTATTGCAAAGTTAGTAATAATAATATAATAATAAGTCTACATAATATCCAGGTTTCACAGCGTATAGCTCCATCTGGTTATCCAACTGGTATTGTAGTTCTTTTCTGTGCATTTACTTTACTTTTTCAAATCCAAAGTGTTTGTGTATTTCATGTGTGGCCACAGGTAGTTTTTCTTTTTCCAATGTGGCCCAGGGAAGCCAAAAGGTCAGACACCCCTGATTTACACCAAGCAAATTTTGACACCATTCAAATTCAGTAAGCCTATTTAGTGTATGCAGCAATCTTTTATTTTGCTAATTCGTGTTTGGGATCACATGATGTTTCACCTATATATCTGTATGTTAGACTCTTTAACTTAAAGACTTCTGTTTTAAAGACAAAAGATTTTAAATTTTAGGATCCATATTCATTTGAAGTATTTTTAAAATCATTCTAGTTTAGTGAAATGCCTACTTGAAATATTGATACAGCAATGTTAAATATATGTGTGGGGCAAGGATTTAAAATACCATAGCAATATTATTCTCATGACATGCAGTTGGAGTCACAAGAGTAAATCATTAATTGATCTTAGCATTCACCTTGTGAGAATCTCAATAATTGCATGTCATACAGTACATAAACACAGGCGAATACCTTTAGGATAAAGTACACACTCATTTTGTAATAACAATATTTTATAGAATTCCGTTTCTATCTTTGCCTAAATATTTAAGATTTGGTGATGTAAAGTGTGAAATAAAGTGGATGTTTTCATAGAATTTACAATGGGAAAAACTAAGCCAACTGAAGGAGACTGAGACATTAACAGGATATTTGTCAGAAAATGAAAAGGGAAACTCTCACCAAATTGCAATGACAATTTTTTCTAATAGCTCTACTGTATGTGTAACATATTGTATTTATGGCTATGAATCTTCAGCAAATATTTCTGGTTTTTGGTTAAAGGAATAATAGGAAGGAAAACCTTTGGGCTGTACCAACATGCTTACCAGGATTTACAATGAGAACTAGTTTGTGTTACTTTTTATTAGGAAAACAGGTTATAAATGATTTCTGACAGTTAAAGTTAAATCTCATTATGTAACATCATAGATAAGGGGGTTATTTATTAAAGTCCAGTTTCTTCTGGTCAGACTTTTAAAGAGGAAAAATACAATTTCTGTGGAAAAAAAACAAAAATTTCTCATAATTTATTAAATGTGTTAAAAAAACCTGCACCGCAACCCTACATAAACCCCCTTACTTATCGCCCAGCCTACCTGCTACCCTGGGCAAATGCCCCTAAATTTTTTATCCCTTAGTGCATATTCTGTCCAGCGGTGTTCATGGCAGCCATATTCTTCTATTCGTCAATCTTCAGAATGAAAGCGTGTGCCCAGTTGGAGCTTTCTTCTGGTCCTGAACAACTGCACATGCGCCGAAAGTCACAACAACTTCCAATACTTTCGGCAGGACCAGAAGCTTATCCAACTGTGCATGCACCTAAACACTGCTTTCATTTCGAGAGATTGAGAAGATGATCGAGAAGATGGCTGCCGTGAACTCCACTGGACATGATCTGCACAGAGAGGTAAGTAAAAATTTAGAGGCATTTGCCCAATGTAGCAGATAAGCTGGGTTGATTTCTCCTTTAAACCCCAATGGTGTTAAAAGTCCTAATTAAAAAAGTACTCAGACCTGCAGAGTTCTTGTAGAAGTCAATGGTAGATGTCTAATTTATATCCTGATTTGCACTGGGTTTTGTTCAGTAATCCGAAGATATTGTGGTTTTCGGGTGTCAAATCCGAAACATTTGCACAATTTAAACTTCTTCATGATTTTATCAATTTTTTTACTTCACAAGAAATTTTCGGAAAAATGTATTGATAAATGGGGGGGGGGGTCCATGCAGATTTGGTCAGTGCAGTTTTCATAAAATAGTGCAAACTTTTTGGATTTTGATAAATAACCACAAAAATCTGCAACAAACATATACCAGACTATATTACCATGCTCATTTTACAAAATTTGGCAGGTTATGAAAGTTTTAACACATTTCTGGTAGTTTCAGTGCAGTGTTTAATGTGTTTTGAGTTTTGCTAATGATGTTGAATAGCCCTTTAAGTTGCCAGTCTCAGTTCTCCCAAGAAACCTGATTATCTTAAATAGTTATGATTGTATATTTGCTTATCTTAAATTGTTACAAAATTATCCAAATGCAGCTGCTGTTTGTTCCGGGCTCTCTGCCAAAAAGATTCCAATTTTAATTAAGTTTCAGAAACTTTGTATCTTCTGAAGTCAGTGCAGGAGATCAAAGAGAAACTCAGGATATTTCAGTAAGAAACCCAGGACAACAGCCGAGCTATAAAAATCAGGACTGTCCCACAGAAAAGAGGACAGTTGGGTGATACGGTATTCGGTTAATGAAAATATATAATATTCTGTTCTAGAAGTTACTATTTCCTCTGCAATATGTTGTATGGGTTTGCACAGCAGATTAACTGAAGTTTATATTAAAGCCCTGTAGAACATATGGTACATCCCAAGATGGCTACTGTATAAAAAATCTGCCCTGTCTGAGCAGTACTCTGTTAACTGATTATGAGTGTCTCATCACCCTGCCAGGAGATTGTTTATTATCTACTAATGTTTACTGTATTTTCTACTGTATAAGCTATAAAAATCCTGTGATATGTTACTGGGCATATCTATATCTAGTAATAATTGCCTGTTGTAATGAAGGTGGGCTGGTGGCCTTTCTGTGTACATGATAGTGGCAGTGTGTTTCCCTGCTGTTTTACAGGCATTTCCATTTTTGTATACCTTGTTTTATGTAAACTTTACTACTATATGATCACTGTTCCAGTTATGTTAAAAAATCAGTGGATTAAGATCAGTCGGAGAGTGGGCTGGTGGACTTGCTGTATACATAACAGTGGCAACTTCACTTGAGTCCTTTCATCAGCAGCTGTCTGTCTATATGCTGAGTAAGTGTGGGAATCCGGTGCCGTAACAGAACATGCAAATTTCTGATGAACATACTTTCTACTCAATCCCTTTTCCATTCTTTCAAACAGTCTGTGTTCCTTCTTCATAACTAGAAATGGTCAGGCATATGTTCTATCTCTACAATAACTTGACCACCATATCAGTGTCCCCAGCACACATCCAGTTTGACCCATACATTACAGCATGCATTTAAATTACTGATTGTCTTGCATGAGTACTGGTAGGTAAGCACTATAGATAAATACAATAAGGCAACCATAATTATAATATAAATGTACAACTAATTACACCATTACAGGTCATCAACTCACACAACACATGGGTAAGCTGTCATGTAGTCCAGTACAAGCAAATGAAATCAAGTTCCCAGTGATCCAAAGCATAGTAATGGCATATCTCTTTGTACCCTTACACTATAATTTGGTCTGTCAGTGTTGATGACCAAAATGACAGGCAGTGCCTCTAACCTGTCAAGCCATAGCCAGCGCCAAGTCAGACAGGCAGTTTCTACACACTAGGTTTTCTCAGCAAACACTGCAAAGAGAATATTTTCATTAGTGTGCATGCATGGGGAGAAAAGAGTTGTAGGTGAATTGGTAGAAACGTTGTAAAGTCTACGACAATAAGCAGCCAGCTATAGAATGCAAAGACATGCAAATGATTTAGTAGGGCTACAAGTGTAAGTTAAAAGGAAAATTAAGGTACCTAGCATTGTTGTAATATGTTTCCTATCAGACAGCTATAGTATTGTAAACAAATATAAGAATCTATTCTTAGTTTTCATGGTATAAATTGCAGGTTCTGTTAACTTTAAAGAAATTATACCATCAAAAAAGTGTATATCAACATTATTCTATACCTATACACCCAACCAGTTCTATCCAGTCTTGGTCTGGATCATAAAGGCAACTTCTGACATCTCCAGTGGCATGCACAATTACTAGACCAGAACTAAAGCCCCTTAAATCAACTAAAATGGTGATTATTATAGAGCCTTCTTACAAATAGAACTCCAATGTTATTTTACAGAATTCCATTTGTTGTTTTACATAAATATGAAGTGATTTATTTTTTTTATCTCCCCACCCTAAAGATGCAGCTGCAGTAGAATTTAAAAATAGCATTATTTTTAAATATCTCTAAATCTGCATGCTTTATATTCAAGGCAGATCATGATTATCTTAACATCCCCAATACAAATCTAATCACTCATATCAAATATACTGAACATCTTAAGTTGCATGTGCAGATTACAATCAGTACAGGTATGAGATCATTATATGGAAACCCATTATGCAGAAAGCTCCGAATTACAGGAAGGCCATCACCCATAGACCTAATTTTAATCAAATAATTCATATTTTTACAAATGATGTATCTGTAATAATACTAAGATATGATTAATCCTTATCAGAAGCAAAACAATCATATTGGGTTGAATTAATGTTTAAATAATTTTTTAGCTTACTTAAGGTATGGAGATCCCTTTAACTTACTTAAGGTATGGAGATCCCTTACCCCTAAAACCACAGGTCCTGAGCATTCTGGATAACAGGTCCCATACTTTTATATATTGTATATTAGAGAGGGATCTTCCATACCAAAGTAGAAAGCAAGAACACCCATGACATGTTTTCCAACATGTTTAAACATAACAATATTATCTTCATTTCAATACATGTTGATACATTACAGTGATGTAACAAATATCATGCACCATTTACGTTT
Source organism: Xenopus borealis (assembly GCA_024363595.1). Taxonomy (NCBI): domain Eukaryota; kingdom Metazoa; phylum Chordata; class Amphibia; order Anura; family Pipidae; genus Xenopus; species Xenopus borealis. The sequence goes on from CM044439.1 coordinate 102,525,422, forward strand.
TGCAGTCCTTGTGTAATAATGAACCATTGGACCAGTCTTTTGAATTTGTGCTCTTTTTTTATTATTAGGAGCTGCTGGAGCAATATTAAATAATTGACACTTTCAACAAAGTCTTAGTGAACTGCCCTCATTTCCAAATAGCAAAACCGCAGTGTGTTAAATCTGTGTCAATAAACAGATTATTTCTCGTGGAATTGCCGACAATAATCCAGTCCCCTTAGTTAATTATGCAGTGGAAAATGGTCTTTGGATGTTCGCATTAGCGCTGATTCATGGAGCAAGTTGTTCTCACTAAATCTGCTGTTGGAGTCGACTACAGCAGCAGCGTGGACCGAATCCCCAAGGAGCGGTGAAGTATCTTTGTGCTTAACTGGCAAAAGCCAAGCGCTTCTATTTTCAGCAGCAGAGTTGACCGGATCCCCAAAGAGTGGTGAAGTATCCTTGTGTTTTAACTGCAAAAGCCGTGCGCTTCCATTTTCCACTGCATAATTAACTATGTCGGCAATTCCACGAGAAATAATCTGTTTATTGACACAGATTTAACACACACGTTTTGCTATCTGGAAATCAACGCAGTTCACTAAGACTGTCAGTTATTCAATATTGCTCCAGCAGCTCCTAATAATAAAAAGAGAGCAAAAATTCAGACTGGTCCAATGGTTCATGTGCTTTGGTAATAATGTACACGGCATTCTAACGTTAAATTTCTCCAAAAACTATTTTATATGTTAGTTGTATACTTATATACTTATTGGTTCCAGAAAATTAAGCAAGGCACTGGCAAATAATCTGGGTACCATATAAGATAATGGAGTTTAAAGTTTGTGTGATCTATTAACCTCCTCCAACCCACTCTCATAAGGAAAGAATATTTTAACAGTAGATTTCTAATATGGACTGTAGTATTAATTTCATGCTTCAACTTATTTTATGTTTGTTTAAATTAAGTTAATGGTTTCGTATAAGTATTAAAAATAAAATGAAGTAAATTTGAGACATGTATATATCATGAATTGATTGTTTAGATTTTATTATATAACATGAATTGTAATATTTAAATTTGAGTGACTTAATTGCTGAAAGTTTTCTACAAAAAATTTAATGAACTTTTTTGGAAATCTGCTGAGTGCAAATTGAGGCACTTTATTGCCGGTTAGAATAATTTGAATCACTAGTCTCTTGCACCGTCATGAATTTTTGACTAAGTAGATCCAATTATATTAGCAAGTGAGTGTGCAGCCATATTTCTATTAGTAGTTAAAGATACCAGAAGACCAGAGGAACCTGATATCAAGTGTATATGGAAGAAATTGTATTGTTTGGGCTGCTTTGTTGCATCATGGCACAGGCTGCTCACCATCATATAATCCATTATGAATTCTTCATTGTACCAAAGGGTGTTTATGGATAATACAAGACCATATAAGAAGATTGAAGCTCATCTGAAATTGGAATGTAGAATGAATGGATTAAAATAAATACAGGGATGAGGAAGGGCCAAAGCAAATGCCACTAAGATGTTGTGGGAGGATTTAAAATTGACTGTGCATTTAACAAATCCTTTAAACATAATGGAAACTTTTTTCCAGTTCTGAGGTTTGTAGACAGTTATAAGGAACACCTATGTGAGGTTGTTTATACAAAGGGGCAATACAAGCTACTGTATTAGAGCTAAGGGTGTACTTACTTTATACAGAAGGAAGGCCATGCCTGCTCATTTTATTATATTACATTACTATTGAAATTGAAGGACCAGTAACATCAAAAACATTTTTAAAAAACATTGTTTGTATAGCACAAAAAAAACACAAAGACATATACTGTAAAAAAAAAAAAAAAGTCTTTATTAATAACTTACCAAAACTCCACTTACTCTCCTCTTCAGAAAAGGCAACAGGGCGACGATCCATTGTGCGGTGCTCAATTTCTTCTCCCTGGCTATCTCCTATAACGAAGGCAGGGAGGAGAAATTGTGTGCCGCACAATGGATCGCCCGATTGCCTTTTCTGAAGAGGCATCCAAGCAGAGTTTTGATTCATTATTTCTAAAATAAAGACTTTGCAATTAAAAAAATTAATTTAATATGTCTTTGTGTTTTGTTTTTTCGTCCTATACAAATTAATTTAAAAAAAATTATGTTATTGGTCCTTTAAGCAGAAATAGGAAAAGTCCCCATGTTAAAATATTTGCAGGGGGTATATTTAATTTTTAACATGACTTGATAATTATTTTATTCATATTTCTGTATAAATATTTCAGGTTTGAAAAGTGATTGCATAGACTTGAAAGGAGTGCCGGGGTGTGAGTTCTGATAAACTAAAAAATATAGAGGAAAAGCATGAGTAATGGGAAACCTGAAATACTGATGTGCTACCTGAAATACTGATGTGCTAGGCCATAGTTCAGAGAGATGTAGAGAGCAATTAAGGACAAAGAATAATACATTAAAGGAGGATTTCTTTACCTTATGTCTACTAGAAAAACACTTAAACATGAAACACTTAGGGCTAGGCCAGACGGGGAGATTCGGGGGCATTTTATCGCCTGGCGACTTCTCGCCGCGACTTGTAGCCCCCGAACCTCCCCGAACAGCCACTTACCTAAGCGCACCGGCGTTGCTTGAAAACGCCGGCGCGTATCCACACGCCAGGCAATTTGGAGCAATTTTAAAAAGCGCGCCGCTCCGTGTGGATACGCACCGGCGTTTTCAAGCAACGCCGGTGCGCTTAGGTAAGTGGCTGTTCGGGGAGGTTTGGGGGCTACAAGTCGCGGCGAGAAGTCGCCAGGCGATAAAATGCCCCCGAATCTCCCCGTCTGGCCTAGCCCTTAAACCCAATAGGCTGGTTTTGCTTCCAGTAATGATTATAGCTTAGTTGGGGTCAAGTACAAGGTACTATTTTATTAATAAAGAGAATAAGGAAATTATTTTTAAAAGTTTGGATAATTTGGATAAAATGGGAGACAGGGTCATAATACAGAAGGAACTGCAGTGGTTGCAATAAGGCAGTAGGAATAGTTTGAAACTGTACAGAAGCAGAAGCAGAATGAGTACAAAAATATACAGTAAAACCCTTAGTCAGAAGTGCAAGAGCACCGATTAAAAACATAAAATAAAAAATTGTCTCTTTCGTTAATTGTTAAAAGCACAAAATAACAGCACCAGAATAACATATTTTAAGTCTTCCATCTATTGAAGAGGACTTGTTCTAAAATAAATACAGTAGTTATACTTAACTGAAAGTGTTATTTATATAAATCTTCTGGGAATATGGCATATAAATCCTTAAATTATGCACTTATTAATCCCACATTTTTAGATATTTAATAATTACAAAGTAAAGTAAAATTATAGGTAGAAAGCAGAATAAAATAAAACATGAAGAACCATTCATTCTGATTCTGAATTTGACATTGGTATATGTAAACTAATATCAGTATTAAATATACTTATTGATACCTGAGCTACATGACTGGAAATAAATAAGTTTTGCAATATAATAATTTGAACAGGAAAGAGGGAGGGGCTACATACATATTATATATATAGATATATAGATAGACAAAAAATAGACAAAAATATATCTATATATATCCAACTTTATGGCACTCTCCATTCAAACTCGTCATGGCTGAGTGCTAAACAATAAATATACAGTATATGTCCAATGATTGAAAGCACTCACAGCTTGCTCAAATTCAAAGTGGTAAACATCTTTATTCCACACTCACATCAACTCTCAATGGGTCATCATCAGGATAGTGTACCCAAGTGAAACACACCCATTTAAAACATATTAATCCAATCAGTATAGTGCAATGTGATTACCTCACTATCTACTTGTGTTCACCCCTGAAGTCCCAATCAATATGCAAATACCTCTAATTTCAACCTATATCAACACCCATTGACAAGCACTTCTAAGCATTAGGGCTATTACCCATCCTACAGGGACTTAATTCCACTAATAGTAAGCAACTGCTATATATGAAGGGGGCCTTTATAGGAGTACAATCCTCCACAAATCAGGGATTGCTAAACAGGCATATCACCAATGGGTACATCCAAACCTAGGATGTTACTTATTAATCACATGGTCCCCAATTTATCCCCTTTTAGTCACCGGTATAAGCCCAGATTCAAATGCATAGTCAATTTACTTTGAAATTCGACCATCAAATTTTTTTAAAGGGCTTTTTTGATTTGAAAATTGACCTATTTTGAATTCACTTCAAAAAAAAATTCAGGACAGGTTCTAGGAGGTCCCCCAAAGGCTACAAGGTGGCAAAGTGTCCAAGTTGAAGGATTTTAAAGGGCCAGTGCTTCGAAAATTTGACTTGTGAATTTTTTCTATTTGAATCGAATTGTGGCCTATTCAATAGTCGAAGTACACCAAAATTACTTTGAAATTCAAATTTTTTAAATTCAAATTTTATTTGACTATTCACTTCAACCCTTATATGTAAATGTGCCACTAAGGGGAAGATTTACTAAATTTACTCAATTCCTGTGAAGGTTTCGAAATTCGATTGAATTTGAATTTTCGAATAATTGTTGTGGTCACTTCGACCATCGAATTTCAAAAAATCAATCAAATCGAATTATTTGAATAGATTGAATAAAAATCTAATCGATCATTCGAACATTTGATGGTCGAAGTACTTGCCATTTAAAAAAATTTGAATCCCTAGTTCGCCAGATTAAACCTACCAAATTGCTGTTTAACCCTATGGGAAGCTCTCATAGGGTTATTCCAGCATTTTCAGGGTTATGCCAGCATTTTATCGTTCAATCGAATTTTTCCTATTCGATCGTTCGTTCGAGCAATCGAATTTCATTAAAACCCTTCGAATTCGATATTCGAATTTGAAGGGTTAAAATTCTACCAAAATTTGATGGTTGAATTCGAGGATTAATTAACCCTCGAATTCGACCAATAGTAAATCTGACCCTAAGTCTAATGAGCAAGCTGGGAGGCTCTTTAATTAAGTGTATGCTTTTGACAAACATGGCCATCCACACTGGGAGCTCCCTCCTGGTGCAGGCGGCACAGTGCAGGTGCCCTCTATTAGCCTGCACCTCTGTTGAAGGAAACAATTTTCCCCCAACTAGGACATGCCTATATACCTTAGCATAGAGGGAAAGAAAAAGAAACATTTACCAATGCAAATCAATAGTGATGGTCGAATCTCACCCGTTTCGCTTCGCCGAAAAATTCGCGAATTTCCAGCGAAATTCGCAAATTGGTGAAAAAATTCATGAAACTAGTCAATTGCGGCGTTTCCGACACGTCGCGTCAGAAACGACACGCGACTCATTTTTTTGGGCGAATTTTTGCTGGCGTTTTTTGAATTTATTCGCCAGCGGCGAATCGCGGGAATTCGCAGAGAATTCGCCCATCACTACAAATCAACATTGATATAATCATGTTTTTTGATATTTAAGTGTAAATTCATTCACATTACATACAGTACTTTTATTTTTAAACTTTTAGTGCACAACATTGTGTCAACCTGTTAGCCTAATTACATAACCTATTAGCATACCAGTGTTTAGCATATGATTTCAAGGCAACTGGCAGTATGTTCAGCTGTACAAAGGAAAACTTTAATGTAGTACAGGTATGGGACCTATTATCCAGAATGCTCAGGACCTGAGGTTTTCTGGATAATGGGGATTTCTGTAATTTGGATCTTCATATCCTAGAATATCATGTAAACATTAAATAAACCCAATAGGCTGGTTTTGTTTCCAATGAGGGGTTGTTATATCTTAATTTGGATCAAGTACAAGCTACTGTTTTATTTTTACAGAGGAAAAGGAAATACTTTTTTTTTTTTTTAAATTGTATTATTTGATTATAATGGAGTCTATGGGATTTGGCCTTTCTGTAATTTGGAACTTTCTGTATAACAGATCCCATACCCCTGTATTACAAAAAACAATTTGTTAGCTGCTAAAGTGTTAAAATGTTTGATGATGATTTACCTTTCTTTTAGTAGTTAATCAATTTGACATTTACATCATTGGTATCCACAAAAATGAAAACATTTAAAACAGGTATGGTAAAAGAAGCTGCCCAAACTGGATTTTCTTCCTATGCAAACCCCAAGGCAAAGAGTCTCTGCCTTGCCCTTAAAATATTTCATTGCTCAGAAATGAGAAGAAAAATTATAATCTCTAAAACTCAACTTGTTATTAGTATAGCTTGTCTCACATAAATGTATGTAACTTTTTTTAAGTGGCATCTTAAAGGGGTCTTCCGCCAAAAAACAGTTTTTTGGGGGGTAATGAAAGACGATATAATTCTAAATGACTTTCCCATTTAGATTCAATAAAATGGTTCAGTTATTTTCAAAATATTTGTAAACATAGTTGTAACCGAGGGTTTTTTTATTAAAATCAGAATCTCCAAAAAAAAATTAGTTTTTTAAAGCTATAAAATCCAAATTTTTAGTGGGGATTATTTTCGAGATGTATTATATCCAGAGGATGTAAAAAGTCTGAATCCTTAAATACTCCATCTCAGACCTGCCAAAGCAGGGTCGAACTGGCCTGGCATCACACTGGGAAAAAACCCAGTGGGCCCGACCCTCATGGGCCAGACCCCTCTCTCCCAATTCAATGATAAACTGTGAGCATTCGGTGCTTCAGAGTAGGGGGGCAGTGGGCAAGACCCTGGACAGCAGTCCTGGTGGGCCCTGGGCCCCCCAGTCTGACCCTTTTGGGAGAAATTACTATCCTATTTGTAAGTTTCTGTGGTCTGTGCTGGAATTAGCCCAAAATTCCAACTATTTCTTGGCTTTTCGGATAAAAAAATCTGAAAAATTCTGAATTTTCCGATAAAAGTCTTTTGTGATTTGGGGGAAAAAATCAGAAAAAATCGTATAATTCGGATTTTCGCTTGTGTGTATCAAGTTTGATCTAATTTGATCCAATCTGGCTTTTTTTTTTATAATAAATAAGGTCCAATTGTGGATTCTAGTTTGGTTGGACTTGTTTATTTAAATACTCGGTTTTTGATAAATTAGGTCTGACTCTTAAAACACTGCAACAGGAGGTCTTTATAGACACCTTCTTGTGTTTATACATAAGCTTATATATATATATATATATATATATATATATATATATATACAGTATATATATATATATATATATATTCCATTTAACTCTAGAGGGCTGTCAAGGATATGCTATCAAAGGTGTAATTGGCAAATTGGCACAATGACAGGTGAAAGTGCAGGTTTTATGACTTATTTTGCTCCCTGTAATATATGTTCTGCACTCTCAATGTTGTTTTAGTTATCCTTGTTTATGTGCTGATTACTAGAATATACTGTAGGCAGTACTACTCAGTGCATAAAATTGTTACACAACACAACTTATGTGCTCCATACAGCAGTAATTAAAAGAAAAAAGGATCTGACTATGTTGAGGACAATCTGTGTCATTTTTTTTTCATTTAATAAAAGTGCCACATCCCACCCCATACACCATCATACTTGCAATAAAACACCTCTACATTAAATTAAACCTATGAGAGAACATTTATTATAAATGCTAGCTAGAGGCAATATTAGCTCACAATTGTTTTTCTTTTGTGTACAGATTGTAGGTTAATATTGCTTTAGAAGTATTCTCTCACGGATGTACCTTAATTAGCTGGGGGCTTTCACGCTTACCTACATTTCTTTGTATTAAAGGGTAAGAGAGACATAGTTTTGCTTTTCTGTTTCACATTAATGCATATTGCTTAATGGTTTTAAATGTACCATTACTACTACACTAATAAGCAAAAAAAAAGCCTTGCATAGATTAAGGGCCATGGACTTGGAATATGAGTGTGGTACTAACAACTGATTTGAAGCTAAGTTTATTATATAAATATACACAGACTGTCTTTTTATGTGTACAAATAATGATTGTATACATAGAAATGATTGTTTTCAGCTATGCAAACACTAACAAACACTCTCCCATGACAACAAAAATACATTTTAGTTGTGTAGTAACATGGGAACCAATGTGCCTGCTCAGTGGCTCATATAAATCTGCTATATACAAGTAGTGCTATCTACTGTAAAGGTTCAATATGTATTACTGCATCAGAGCAAACTTTAAACATTTTACTACTACTGTAAACAGAAAATTGTTACATACTATAATATGTAGGTGCCCTAAACATTGATTTCTTCTGGTTGAGGATCTCAGGGGTAAAACTCAAAATTTTCATCGACAAAAAAGACATTTTAAAGATTTATCATACCTCAAAGCTGCTAAATACACCATCTCAAACCTGTCGAGATCATATAGAAGTCAATGGCTGATGTCCCTGAAGTTGTTTCTTGACCTAGTGATCTGCGCAGAATAATAAGAAAAAGTCTGGGTTTTGTCCGATAACCCGAATAAGTCAAGTTTTTCACAGCGTAAATATGATAAGTTGAATGTCAGTCGTATGATAAAAAGGATTAATAAATTAATTTAATTCAAGGAAGGGAGTTTGGTAGACTTTGTTTTCATGAAAAACTAATTAATTTGATTCATTCAGATTAATTCAACCCCTTAATCTCACGCTAATTGGCCTTTAAGATGAACTTTCAAGTGTATATAGGAAAGAAAATGTGTATTTTCCCCAGGTCTTAAGGTGGCCATACACACGCAGATAAAAGCTGCCGACAGACTGTGTCGGCAGCTTATCGGCCCGTGTGGGGGGCCCTCCGACGGGCTTTCCTGATCGATATCTGGCCGAAAGTCGGCCAGATGTCGATCGGGCAGGATTAAAAATCCCGTTGGATCGCGGCCGCATCTGTTTGTTGATGCGGTCCCGCGATCCGACCGCCCGTATTGATCCGAACGTTGGGCCCTAGGGCCCACCTCAAGGTGGGCATATCAGGGAGAGATCCACTCGTTTGGCAACATCGCCAAACGAGCGGATCTCTACGTGTATGTACACCTTTACTCCAATAGGCTTTTGGGCTGAGTCCCCCTGCTACATTCTAGGTGGCCTAGTCCCACTCCCAAAGTTTTGAATTCAAGTTCTGATCCATTTGTGCCAATGCACACTTTTCCTATGGCATGCAGCCGTGTGCTTTTGGGTTTATGCTGGCAGTGAGTGATGTCATCACAATGCGATGTGAAAATCCAAGTATTTAAAGGGGTCCTGGCCTAAATTCATTGCCCAACATAAAAGGTATTTTATCAAGTTCCTGAATTCTACTGTGTATTGCTACTGTTCTGACCCTGCCTGTCCCTGGTTCTAGTCCTGTCTACTGCCTGTCATGATTATTGCCTGGTTTTTGACAACTCTTTTGGATTCTGATTTTGTACTGCGATTCTGGCGTGTTTGACCTGGCCTGTGACCCCGACCATCTCTAGTCTCCTGCATCTTTATTACCGACCAGGCCTGGCTTTTGACTATGATCCTTGTTTCCCATTCAGTAATACTATGCTTGGTTCCCTTGCTCGCTCAGAACTCTTTCCTAGGTTCTCCCACAATAAGCTGTGCAGGCATCTGAGTAGAGGAGGGCTCCTCCTGAATCCAAAGATGGTTGATAAAGGTACGGGCTGAGACCAGAACCTTGGGGTTTGTACAGGGTTTGGGATACCTTGCATTATAAGTATATTGTACTTGATTCCTTCTAAGCTATAATTAACAGAGAAGGAAACCCTAAAAAAGAACAGGGCTAAAAATGCAATTTTATTATATACTGAACTTATTGCACAAGCCTAAAGTTTCAGCTTGTCAATAGCAGCAATGATCCAAGACTTCAAACTTGTCCGAGGGGGCCACCATATTGGAAAGTGTCTGTGAAACTCGCATGCTCAGTGGGCTCTGAGCAGCTGTTGAGAAGCTAAGCTTAGGGTTGTCACAAATTATCCAGCAGAAAATGAGGTTGGTCTGTAATATACTGTAAACTGATGCAATAGGGCTGATTGTTAAATTCTGATGCGAATTGCACTGGTTTCTGTGCTGCCATGTAGTAATTATCCACATTAATTAGTAATCAGCCCTATACTGTGACATTTCTATTCTATGTTTACTGTAGAATTGCTGGTCCCTAAGCTCAGTAAGTGACAGCAGCACTGAGCATGTGCAGTGAATCAGCAGAAAA
>CM044439.1:102542900-102553394 GCA_024363595.1 Xenopus borealis
CCCCCCCCACTGAGAAAGGACTAGTAAAAATGACCTTAATTATTTCAGAAACCATGCAGAATTGATTGCATTTAGAAAATGGCTTATTTCAGTATGATGACGCTTACATTAAATTTTCATTTTCGCATTAGTTCCCCTTTATTTTTTTATTTTTTATGGTAATACATTACTCTGTTTATAAAGGTTCATAAAATATTCTATGCCAAAAAAAAGGTATAAGAATCACTTAAAAGGAAATATGTATTTATAATATAATCTTCTGGGAGTGTTGTAGAGAATGTTTACCAGTTCAGATAAAGTAAGTGGTAAGGGTGATGGAAAACCAGGAGGCTTGTGTCAACGGAGCAACTGCGGAACAGTTCAGCCCCTCAGATACATATTGCTATCATTAGTAATTATAAAGACCAAACTACAATAAAATTTATTTTATTCATGTATTATTAAACAGCTGATTTTGGATTTTTTTAATATACTTTTTAGTTGTTCTATCCATGCTGAAAATTCCAGAGCGCTGAGAGGTGGAGGCTTTGCTCTGTTTCTATTTGATGTCTAGCCACATAATTACATAGGTTTACCTGAAATATGTTCTAGTATGTTCTTTACCTGAAGTATGTATCAAGAAATTGCAAAAATACACTTTCCTGGAGGCAGTTTGAAGTTGAAATTCACATAAATTATGCTTATAAAAAAACAGATGCAAAGTATGTATATGTACTGTCTGCAATTAGTACTTGATTCAGGGCAGGTAGTAGCTGTAGAACTTTCACGTGTACAGGTAATACATTGTATTAAGTGCTTAAATGCAAATACAACTTTTACATTTTAGCATGGGGTAAATGTTATGACAACTACCATCAAGAATGTATTTCTATTTACAGCTACAATGCCTTTGTGGCCCCACTTATACGATCTTTTGCAACCCATCTCCCTGTAAAAAGGAAAACACGTCAACTATTTTTTGACAAATCTACTCTAGTGCACTTCACCTGGTATGTGGTGGCGAAGGCAAGTCTGGTGCACGAGGTAACGTTCAGTAAAATCCGCATCTTAGTGAATTTGCATCATTACGTCCCTTTGCCAGTACAAATTTGCATGGTGTTAGGGAGCAAAGCTAGAGCTAGAGTCTATCTTATTCGTTAGTGGTGAAGTTCCAAAATGACGTCACACTGGTGAATTTTCACCAGCGTTAGTCATTTTGCCCTTTAGTAAATTTGTCCCTTAATGTTTCCAACTGTTTGTATAAATAGCCATTCATCTACCCAATCTGCACTATCTCAGGTCCCAGATGCTTAAAGTGCTCTGTAATGTTCTTCTAGCCTCAAGTGTTGGCCAATGTGAAACATCATTTAATTTTTTTTCTGTGCAAGAAATGGAGTATAGTGCTGAGAAGCAGCCAGACAAGCTACAGGGCGTTTTGCAGGTAATTCATGTCTGGGAGTGTAACAGCAACTTCAGTTTCACAAAAACAATTTATAAGAAAGTTGATGATGTAGAATATTTTAAAAGGTTTGTTTACCTTTGAATTAACTTTTAGTACAGGTGCTATTATCCAGAATGCTCAGGACCTGGGGTTTTCCTAATTGGGTGTCTTTCCATAGTTTGCATCTCCATACCTTACTAACTAAACTATCATATAATCAATAATGAAACCCAACAAGAAGGTTTTGCCTCCAATAAGGATTAACTTGTCTGGTTCTACTGGGATTCAAGCTAGTGACCTTTGGGTTTCTGGCTTGATGCCTTAACCATTGGGCCAGGTGAGCAGCCTGTAAGGTTGTTCACTATAGGTGACCTTTCCTCTGCAGCCGCAGCCCAGCAGCAGCCTGATTGTTTGCAATCAGCCAATCAGGGCTGACTCTGTCGGACCTAAATACAGTTCTGCTCCAGTTCTCTTGCTCTCTTGCTCTCCAGTCCTTTTGCTCTCTTGCTCTCCAGTCCTCTCCAGTCCTCTTTCTATTCTGTCCTCCCCTATACCCAGTCTAATCTGATTCTATGCCTGCACCGTCCTGTTCCGATCTACGCCTGCACCATCCTGTCTCATCCCGTCTCATCTTGTTCTACACCTGCTCCATCCTGCTCCTACCCAGTCTGCTCCTGTTCCTACTCGTCGCACCTCTTCAACCTTTCCAGTCCAAATCTTCACCCCCTCTGTCCTGCACCTGTCAACTCCAGGGCCGGAAATAACCCAGTGGGCCCCCGACCCTCATGGGCCCCCAGTGAACCAGACCCCCATTAACCGATTCTGATTCTGCACGCATTAATCTTTTCAGGGTAAAGGGATGGGTGGGCCCCGGGCCTCCTAGTCCGACCCTGGTTAACTCTGACAGACTACTCACTCATCACCCTGATCCTGCATTTTCCTTTGTGCCCTGTGGGCACAGCCAGTCCCTGCCTAAAGGACTCACCTTCCTACTTTACCTCTACAGCCCCCCTTCCTAATCCTTGACATAACTATAGCTTAGATGTGATCAAGTACAAGGTACTGTTTTATTATAGAGAAAAAGGAAATACATTTTAATTATCTGAATTACTTAATTAAATTGGAGTCTATGGAAGATGGCCTTCCCATAATTTGGAGCTTTCTGGATAACTTGTTTCTGTACAGATTCTATAACTTTATGATGTAGTGAGTGAAATTCTGAGACAATTTGCATTTAGTTTTCATGTTTTATGAGTTGTGGTTTATGAATTATTTCATTTTTTTTATTCAGCATTTCTCCAGTTTGTAATTTCAGCTGGTTGCCAGTGTCCAAATTGCTCTAGCAACCATGCATTAATTTGAATAAGGAAAGGACCCTATATGAAAGATGTATATGAACAGAAAATGGGGGAGGAATTAGCAGTAACAATAACTTTGTAGCCTTATAGAGCATTTGTTTTTTAGATGGAGTCAGTTGTAAAGTTGCTTAGAATTAGTAATTTTATAACATACTAAAAGTATGTTATAGAATGACCCCTTTACGAAGAAAAAATTGTGATAGTTAAATTAAATATAAAATATTGCTAATTTTAAAAAAAACTAAAAAATTAGGCCTTTGGCTGTGGACATAGTACAGCTTCAAATATGGATGTTGAAACACTGTGCCCCTTCCCCACAGTGACACACACCTAGGCACTATGAATGTCCCCTACCCAGTATTTCACCAACCTGACTGGTAAAAATGATATATGATACCAAAGATAGATAGGAAGCTTGTATTTATTACAATAAATGAGGCACCCTCAAGAACCAAAAATGACAACATATATCCTCTACCTAAGCATAATGGCAAACCCCTCTACCCCTTCTACCACAGCTTACACACTCAGGGGCAGATTTATTAAAAAAAAAAGTCACTTTTTGTTGATTTGAGAAAAAATGTGAAGGCAAATTTATGTGTGTGTATTTTATGAAATCTTGAATTGTTATTAAAGAGATTTATTTTTAACAAAATCATGAAAAGTCAAGACAAACAACTTAGCAAATAAAAGTCTGTGTAAGATGTGAATTCACCTTAGAGTGAATATAGATAATATTATAAATAAACACCAAGATTGCTTTCCCTTGAGTGGGTGGAGGTCGGCCACAGCTTTTGTTTATTGCTCTGACTTTTTCGAGAAAAAGGACTGATGAATGAGTTCAATTCATGGAAGGGAGTTTGGTTCAAGAGTTTCAGTAAATAATCCTCTTAGTTTATTATCAAGATTTTCCGTTTGTGTACAAGTTTCTTGGGAAAAACATGACGATGGATATTAAAAGGTTGCTTTTTTCCCCTCAACCTCAATATTTTATGAATCAGCCTCCCAGAGTATCAAGAAAATTCAGGTCAAAGTCCATTTCAGAATAGGTGACCCACAAAATCAGTCAATATTCAGAACTGATTGCTGTATACTCATAGCCAGTTATCTTTCTTCAGCAATTTAATTACCCATAGTAGAAAACCAGCAGGTGTTTCCGAGTAATTACACTTCACAAAATCAATAAGCTCAGAGAGACACTTTCACTAGGAGCATATTGATTAAGGAACCAAAACCTTTCGGTAGAACACTGTTTTTCTGAAAAAAAAACACTAGTCAACTTTGTGCCTAACACTGTTCTGTTCATTGTCCTATGTATTGTATATCTTACCACAAGGATAGTCGGTTATAGGAAATATAAGATTGCATTGGCTATAGAACACCAAAGCATTTTATAACGCTACTGTGATTTAAATATGGAAATGTTCCATGCATTTAAAATCCCAGGGAGCAGAATGTGAATGAATATCAGCTTTTTCTAGAAGTGACATATATGTTTACATTTGCACCCTGTGCATGATAATATACACTGTATATTGTATAATGCATATAAATCAGGGAATGTATTTGATCTGACCACGTTCTAGACTTGTGATTGCATGTTGATATTTTACATTAATTATTAGAGTGCCACCTGGAGTCTGTTTTCAGTATAGGCAGTTGACATTTAAAAAGCTTTCTGCCGCACTGAATAGTAATTATCACAGTAATCAATGTTTGGTTCAATAAATGTAGTACCTATTTACAGTAGGCCTTTGTACCACCTTCACTATTAAAGGTTTTAATGGGATGTTTAATCAATTTAAGACATTGGAAACTGCAGAATATATAGGAGCAGCGTTGTAAACCAGATGTAAAGTACGTGACCTTAAAGAGTAGATGCGGAACCTACCTAACAGAAGAAAAGTATCCTCAGTATACAAGATAATGGGGGAGCACACTATCACTGTGATATATTGATCTTGTATAGAAGTGTTGAAAATAATACAAGTTTAGTTTGGTGTCTCAGATACCTTCCCATTAGAATACTGAGCTGTAACTGATGAGAGTACAGTGTAGCTCAAAGTGATACTGACACCAGAAAGGAAACAATTTTTTACATCTATCATAATACTGGCTTTGAAAGCTACTTATACCTTTGCCATAAAGTATTTGCACAATTCTTTTACATTACCGGTATGATGCATCTTGCTCGTCTATGAGGAGGCTGACATATTTGTGCAGCAGGAGTCTGTTAGCATTAGAAACTCTAACTGACAGGCTGAGATGGGACAGTCCGGTTGGCAAAAAGTCAGGTTTAGAAACTTCTAATAACAATTGCTTACAAAAACAAACCTCTCAGCAAAAAACATGACATGACCTATAGGTGACTTTTAATGTACATTCATATTTTAAAAAGTCAATTATAGGGTCAGTATCTCTTTAATAGATTTGTTATAGATGATGCTGTGAAGAAAACAAAGCTCACAAAGAAACAAAAATTGCATGGATGTTTACATTATTTATTATGCAACACACATAGATGAGAAAGTTTTAAATATGATATGATATATCAACCTATAATCATCCTTCAGGTAAAATTCATCAGTTTGTCAGTAGACAAAGACAGTAGACTAGTGAAAAAAACGGACACCAGCATCCAAAACGGATGCTGGCATCCAAAATGAGACACCAACAAACTTTTGGCAGGTGAATTTTTACTGGCATTTTGCGAATTTATTCACCGGTGGCGAATCAGGGGAATTTGCTGCAAATTCGCCCATCACTAACTATCAGTTAATATTTCTTTGAAAAAAGAATACAGCAGTTGTACAAGCCAAAAGATACATGCTTGTGACAATTATAGAATACTTCAAATGGGAGTCTGTAGTGACACCAGAGAATTAGATGTACTGTATAATGAAAAAACGTTACCCCCAAAATCCCCAAAAATAAGAAACCATTCGAGTTGTGAGTTAATTTGAGTTCATTCAAGGTATAAAAAACTCTAACATCAGACTATTTATAATTAAATTATGTCTGAATATGTATTTTGGCAGATTTCAACAAAATTTGAAAACATTGCCTATTTTATACACCTTGGGGAAGTTATTGTTTTAAGTGTCTTTCTGTTGGATTTAATTCAGTAGCAAAGATCTTGCATCTGAGTCTTGCAATTTTTGGAAGGAGTTAAAGCCTCCAGAAGTGAAATTGAGTTGCCACAGAAACTGAGCATAAAAAAAGATTAAAAAGGCTGTACTAATAATAAAAGAAAACAGAATTTTGATAAATATCAGCTAAAGAAAACAGAAATTGTGTACGTTTGTACAACTATTTCTCACAATGATGTGTCTGAAATTGGATCCAGCTACGGGCATAGTAATTATGAAAATGGTCAGACACAATTATCAAAAGGAATTGCAGAGATTTATGGCGTCGTTAAACTACCTCAATGAGTTTATCCTTAATGTGGCAGATAGGACTACATACTGGAAGAGCTTGTTAGTAAAGAGTACTGAAGTGGCCTGAAAAAAATTAGCATCCTTGCTAAAGGGCAAACATTCCTATATATACCTCCTTTTCAATAGTTTATTAGGAATCAGTCATCTGAAATATCAGCAGTTGTATTTATATCTGCAGTAGGTGCAGTCCAGCTTCAACAAAACAGTAAAGAATGGAAGCTGATGGACAGAGTTTGACCTATTGACCTCCTCCAATCAGAGAGAGAGAGAGGAGGCTTCCTTGCCCCCAGCATTTTTTGCCTAAGCAAACAGGTTCGATCTAGTGCTAGGTTGCTCCTGCTGTCTTAGTTAAGGTACCTGGGAAATTGTCTTGTGTGACCTTGTGCTCCTAAAATCCTTGGGATCATGTTATGTTAATGAATTAATCTGTGCATGACCCCGCCTGTTCTTTGAATATTCTCCAATGTAAAAATCCCTGCCTCTGTTCAGTTTAAGACCTGGCTTGTTGGTTTCCACTGCTCTCCCCCTCTGTGGTTGATGCCTGCCACTTACAGATTCCTTATCAAGGACTTGCCTTGAGGTCACCTCTGATAATTGAAAAGTGTAATACAATATACTGTAGAAATACACATTAAAATACTGTGCAATATCTAAAGTAATACCAAGTTTGCATTGCATTAATCCTATGATGTACCTGCCTAAATTATACCATGATTATTCTGATGAGCTGCAGTAAAATAACCCCTTGAATTGCAGTGTAGTGTAGGGAAGTAGGGCCTAGACCAGGGATCCCCAACCTTTTGAGGCCGTGAGCAACATTCAGAAGAAAAAGGTGTTGGGGAGCAACGCTAGAATGAAAATTGTTCTTGGGGTGCCAAATAAGTGTTGTGATTGGCCATTTGGTAGCCCCTATGTGGATTGGCAACCTGTATTGAGGCTCTGTTTAGCAGTACACCTGGTTCTTATACAACCAAAACCTTCCTCCAAGCCTGGAATTCAAAAAATAAGCTCCTGCTTTGAGGCCACTGGGAGCAACATTCAAGGGGTTGGAGAGCAACATGTTGCTCACGAGCTACTGGTTGGGGATCACTGGCCTAGACAATGTTGGATATTGTTTCAGTTCTTCCTAGCTCCAGATTGCTAAAGCAATGAGATTAGATATAAGGGGTGCATGGAATGTTCCTGCTTCCTGGTTGTTGACATGGGCTGGACAAGTCCTGACAATGCTTCTGTCATTATAATGGAGGTTGCATAATGGTGGTGTCTTCCTATGTTAGAGCATGCTAGCCACAATACATAAAGACCATCTAGGCAATGATCAGATAATTTTCAGTATTCTGTACCCTCAAATATAATAAAAAGCATTATTTTTGCCCAGGAGTTGTAACCCATAACAGCCAATAATTTGCTTTTTAAAACGTGTCCAGTAAATATTACATGCTCATTGAATGCTATATGTAATTAGAACAGTAGCAAATATTGCACCCTTTATTACATTTCACTAGTGTCTAAATTGGTATTGGTTATGGCACGAATTTACGAATATCAATATTTTCAATAATAATAACAGCAACAATCAAAAAACTGTCCTGTTTTCCTAATACTGCATCTCACTGAGATAGGGTATTTAATCATAAAATCCCAGAGAGGAAGCTTGTTTTAAATATTAATAACATTTTGATCTAATTAAATGCTGCAGCTTACATGTTTTCTTTGTAGTTCATCCTCTAATTTGCTTAATGGATATATTTAAAATCTGATTCAATTCAAGGAGTATTCAAGGGATAAAAATGTTTTCAGGTCTCAAATGTCAAGTGGGTTACTCACTAGAGGCAATGCTTCAAGTTCAACTTCAAGTGTATTGTCTCTTTCTGGTTTCTAGTTTGATTTTTTTTTCTTTACTATATATACGTATATATATATATATATATATATATATATATATATATATATATATACATATATATATACAGTATATATATATATATATATATATATATATGTATATGTACATTTATTGACAATTGGTCAATTGGTGAGAACTAGTGATGTATGGAAAGGATTGCAGATAGTAATTAGATGAGGCAGAGAAACTTGATGAACTTGAAAATAATTACACTGAGTACATTAAACAGGACTGGAAAGACAAAGGAAATGGAAAGACAAAGTAGGGACAGAGTGCAGGTGCAAGCAATGTTTTTTCTAAGCTCCACTAAGCATCTAATCATGAGTCCAGTGAAAACAACAATTTGTGTGTGTAAACTAGACTGAATGAATACCGTGCTAGAGAAAAAATATATAAAATATGTATTTATATAATATATTAAAATCAATTTTGACTCTAACATAAGGGCCAATTTTATACCAGCAGTACGTTTATCATTATGTAATTTGCTACCAAGTATTTTCTTCTGAATTCCCTGTTACTAAACTTAGAGCTACAGAACAAAGAAAATAAGAACATAGTACTATTCTTTTGAGAGTAACACCACAGTTTCTAAAAATATATTGCTAATCCTTTGAAAAAATATAATATATACTAGAATCAGATTTAAGGGGGAATGCAATATGTTTATTTTGCAGATGTTAGTAACTTTGCATTCTTTTTGACTGATTACAGACCTCAACTCCTTCATCTTCAATTTTGCGACCAAATTGCTTTTGCAAACATTTGCAGTGTACAGTATGTAATAAAATTTCTCATTCACAAAGCATGTTTTTTAACAAAATATTTAATGAAATGCAAGTGCATGTGTTAAGAATGCCTGGGGGAGTGAGCCAGGAACTGGAAACAACAGGACTAAGAATAAGGGAACTGGAAGAGGAGGATAGGGATTATGGTGGTTGTAGTTCCTGGGTTACTATTGGGATGGGAGGTGACATAAGGGGTTTAAAGAGGAAGGAAGTGAAGGGAATATGCTCTTAACCCTGAACAGCCCCTGCCCTCTCCAGAATAAAGGGTTAGTTGGGTAAGGGGGTAGACTCAGTGGGAGGGACTCTCCTAAGGGGGAAGTCGGTGAGAGTGGTAACAAGTGTAGGGTTTAACAGGGTTTAGGCCTAGGGCCAAATTGAGCTCAGTGGAATGGCATGAGTTACAGAGGAAAACTGCAACTAGGAAGAACAGCAGATGGGCCCCTCACTATTGGGTACAATTCTTTGCATTCTTCAGCTGCTATCAGATGTTAAGTAAGTAAAGAGTTGATAAATGTGGTGGTACATTGCCCTACACTCAACGCTTTTAGTTAATGTTGGTTTTTATTTATGTGATTTAATAAACAAGCTGTGCCCTTTTTCACAAAAGATATCAGAAGTGGTTGGTTTGTTATTTATTTAAGGAAAGTGGCGTGAAGCTTGGCGTCAGATTGATGCTGCCCCAGTCATCCACAATGTAATATTCACATGCAAATGATTTTACATTGTATATAGTGCTAAACATTAGCAAAATATTTCATTTCCACATTAGATAAAAATTACTTGACACCAAGTCAAAAATACATGTATTCACTTGAAATGATGCAGACCACTCTGGTACAGTTATCATTAACCACTGAAGTGGGACACAGGAACCAAATATCTTGAATAAGATAAATGTACACTAGGGACCATGAGTCACTCCAATTGCAGACAGATAGCCAGACATAAAAAGTAAAATCCAGCTAAGTCTCTCTTACCTGCATTCTCCTGCCCCAAACAACTTCAGGTCTTATTTAGAACTTGAGAAGTCTGTATATGCTCTGAAATATTGTAATTTATGCTCCAAGGTAATGTCATTTATCTAGAAAGGAGCAACAAAAAATTATAATAGGTATGCATGTCATTGATGTTGCTTTTATTATGGAATTGAACCTTCATGCGTATTCGTGTGTGTACAATGACTAACCTCTGTTTGGCAACATGATCATGTATTTAAATGACAGAGACATTTAAACAGGTACTGATGAGATAACGTTGACCCAGAGTATTTTACACAACTTTCACAGATCCCTATCTCACTGTAATTTTTATTTAAATATAGTAGTCTTGCAATTAGTACTCACATACTCTATGCACTGAGTATGAGGGTGGTTTAAATATATTTTCAGTAAAAATTTTAACTGTAGTCATTTGCTCAAAACAGCAATTTAAGTTTTCCCAGCCAAAATGTTGACTTTCTGATTAAACCGAATGTAAGAACATTTCATCTTCATATTGGCTGATCCTGATCCAATCAACACTCATTCCTAGTGATGGGCGAATCTCCCGCGATTCGCTTCGCCTAGAGATTCGCGAATTTCTA
>CM044439.1:102557485-102569779 GCA_024363595.1 Xenopus borealis
TTAATTCAAGTTCATTCAAGGTATAAAAAACTCTAGCACTCAAGCGTTGATAAATAAAACCCATAGTGTATGTGTTCACTTGTATGTGATGAATTTACTATAGCAAAAACATGAGCACAGCAGTTCATGCACAATGAAACTCATAAAAATACTCCTAGCTGATGCACATGTAAATGTGATCTGTGAATTTGAGTGAGAATGAGAAAGGGAAAATGAGTTTTATGTTCATTACATGCATATACTGGCATATATTTATAAAATTTGGTCAGTCTCATTGGTTAACTGTTTTAGCCAATTAGAGACAAAGAAACTACAGAACACTGCTGCAGAATACTGCTACAAACCAATGGAGAAAAGGAAAATGCAGGAAAAGCTTAGTAAATTGTTCATATTTGAATTTCTGCCAAAACGTCAGGCAAGTGACAGGAATCCCTAATACACCCTGTATAACAAATATATAATAGTTTTATTCTTAAGTCTGTTACTATCAGTTAGTTTCTTATTTAATGTAAACATCCTTATTTGGCAAACACTAATTAAGAT
The DNA here is from genome assembly GCA_024363595.1 of Xenopus borealis. NCBI lineage: Eukaryota > Metazoa > Chordata > Amphibia > Anura > Pipidae > Xenopus > Xenopus borealis. The sequence goes on from CM044439.1 coordinate 102,558,029, forward strand.
TTTTTTGACATCAGTTTTATTCAGATAAAACAAGCTCTATCTTTATGGGGAAAGGAAACTAATATATAAAGGTCACTAATAGAAGGACCTGTTAATTTTTTTCATATTGATCACCTGAACGCAACTATCTTATGCTGCTCTTCAATTAAGAAATAAGTGGGGGATGCCCAAGCTGCATTCATTTTTAATAGTTAGAATTTAAGACTGAAGTTCAGAAATGGAATGAAAGTGACCAGCAATGATGGAGTTCAGGCTTAGTTTTTAGATCTCCTATTTACCAATGCCCATAGCCCAAGCAAAAACAAACATTCTCTCATTTTAAAAGACAGGGTCAGAAAACAAAGGTGCAGCTTCAGCTAAACAACAAAACCAGGACCAGTGCAGAGCACATCAAGGAAATATGCCTACATGCATACTCTCCAGTAACCATACAAGTAACTGCTGAGTACAGTATCTTTTTCAAAGGCAAAAATAGACAGTTGCTATTTCACAATATCTGCAGTGATCTCTACAAAAGTCAAAGATACAGAAACCTCTTAGAATCAGGGGGAGCACACAGACTGTAATGTACATAGATGACAGTTCCAAAATTACCAAACACAGAGGAACGACTGTAAATGACACACAAATAGGTCACCGAAACAAGAACTAAAATTTAATGCCAGCTGAACTTTGTGTAAACTGCCCGTTAGGTCTAAAATTACTGTACTACAAAATCCAGAGAAACCACAATATACTTGATGTGGTTACCTTTTAAGGTTAATGTGAACTATGAAGTTAAAATCTATATTCTACAACACATTCATTATATTTGTGATAATGTAAAATATATCTGTGGGCTTAGTCAGGTTGCAGGGACATCTATGAAACATATCAATTTATACATTGTAAAAATGTACACCCTGAAACAATGCTTAAAATAATATATATAGCACTACAAAATATGTTGTTGCTATAGAAAAACATATTATTATTATTATTATTATTAATAATAATAATACTAATAATAATAATATGGGCTTTTTATGTATCTTCATGGTGTTACTGAAAGGTATTAAAGGAGAAGGAAAGTCTAAAATTAAATAAAACTTTAATTATTGGCTATTAATTAAATATATTCTTACCAGCAGTCTTTTATTCATTGACTTTTTCACTAACTCTTGAGCTTAAATACTTTTTAAAATATTTTAAGAGCTGCAATGAGAAGTGTATCCTTACTGCATTACAGAAATCATCCAATTCAGGGCACACGCATGTGCATTTCAGCTCTCAGTATTGCAGGGGGAAGTGACGCAATGATTTTAAAATGGTGGCGCCAAAACGTAAGAAACTGAGAAATTTCTTTCAGCTCCTGTGCACTTTTAAATGTGGTGTTTCAGGAGAGGGGGTAAAGGCGAATAGTATCAGCTAATTTGTGTTTTAAAAGTTTCCTTCTCCTTTAAGACTTAAACCCAAAACTCTATGATCAAATAATATGTACATTTAGGCAGGTCTGGATTTGTGGCAAGACTACAAAGGCTGGGCCTAGGGTGGAGAATTTCTAGGGACAGCATCCCGCACTAGCCACACACATGATTGGCTGACACTAGGCGGCCTAGGCCTTCAGGGCACCACAAATGGTCCGCCCTGCACTTCTGAGACAATTTCCTAGTATGGGCAATGTTAGAGGTGAGCAAATCTATTGTTTATCCCATAGTGAGACCTCGTTATAAAGGGTCAATTTAACCAAAAACAAAATCTAAGCATCTAGCGCGTGATCCCCAACCAGTAGCTCGTGAGCAACATGTTGCTCTTCAACCCCTTGGACGTTGCTCCCAGCAGCCTCAAAGCAGGTGCTTAGTTTTGAATTCCAGGCTTGGAGACAAGTTTTGGTTGTATAAAAAGCAGGTGTACTGCCAAACAGAGCCTCAACGTAGGTTGACAATACACATAGGGGCTTCCAAATGGCCAATCACAGCACTTATTTGCCACCCCAGGAACATTTTTCATGCTAGTGTTGCTCTCCAACTCCTTTTGCTTCTGAATGTTGCTCACGGGTTCAAAAGGTTGGGGATCCCTGATCTAGTGCATTGGCCTCTAAATATAATTCTGCAAATAGTGCTATTGTGTTTCATAAGCAACTATATTGTATGGTATGATATCCCTTATCCAGAAAGCTCCAAATTATAGAAAGACCATCTCCCATAGAGTCCATTCTAATATTTTTCTCTGTAATAATAAAACAGTTGCTTGCACTTGATTCCAACTAAGCTGCATGAACTCAACACAACCAAGCAACCTAATTACTAGGTGGATCTTTTAAGGTTCAATGCTAAAGCTATGTTGCTTTGAGAATGTTTAAAATTTACTTTGCTTTATGGGTTATGTTTTTTTCTTTAACTATTTTTATTAAACAGTTTTTTGGTATGCAATTTCTCTAAGCTTCAGCATCAGGAATCATAAATAGCTACAATATGTACCATGGTATCACTGCCTATGATAAGCAGGGGTTTATCGATAATCAGCAAGATTGAGTATGGTAAACTCTTTAGTGTATGAAAAAAAATTGAGTATACCATTTAAAACAAATAAAGACATAAAAAGACATAATGAGTCCAACCGGTGTCCTAAGTAGTAGATATTAGGGGGGATTTTTGAAGCGATAAGGATAACAGTGTCCAGGGTAACAATGATGTAGTATCTTACATCAAGGAGTCCTGAAGTTGCTTAAGTTGGTATCATTGTTTGGCAAAGATATTGGGGACCAGGAGTTAGAAGAACCTTGAGAACATTGAGGCTTTGGTGAAACGGTGCTCCATGATGGAGAAGACCTGGTGATAATGGAGCTTTTGACTAAGATTTTTTTATCCAGCCTGAACTGCAATAGTAGTTAAGGGTCATTGTTGTCCATCTTTGGTCACTGTTAACCGAAATGGAAAGCCCCAATGATATCATAGGGGATGTTCTATAAGCTTCTTTATGATCGGCCGTAGCAGTCTCCTTTTAGCTAGAGTTGCTAATGAGAGATCATTGAAGATTTTTATAGTCACTCCTTAGTGGGAGAGTTGCTGTTGGTTATGCAGTTTTTGTATGATGGAGTCTTTACTTTGAAAGTATGCAGTCTCACACAACATCTTTGGGTAAATTATAGGTGTTAGTCCCTAGGGCTCTATCGATCCTATCTATTCTCCATGATTCCAGAGGCAATTCTGGATTAATGGATGAGAAAAGTCTCCTGATAGAAGTGTGTTAATCAGGTGTTAGAATGGTGCGGTATGGTAATCCAAATTACATAAATAACTATTATCCAGAGAATTCCAGGTCTGAAGCATTCCAGATAATAGATTCTATACTTGAGAAATAGCTAAATTTAAATGAGTTCTTCTAGTGTGAAATGCACAATGAGCAGTTATAAAGCCTTCCACATACAAAAAACAAAATGATCTACAAAAAAAAGTCGATTAAACAGCACAGAAGCAATCATCCAATTTTCAGAGGGGTACTACCAAATCTCAACATAATGCACCTAAGAATGATTTGTATTTATAAGGGCAACACTATTGTTGTCTTGGGTTGTTTACAACACAGTTGGCATTGTGCAGTACTTGGCATGTCATATTATTTCTGTGCTTAACTGCTCTACCTTCATATGGTTGAAAAAAAGATCTAGATTTGCCGGCCTGTCAGTTTTTTAGTGTCTGTGAAATGCAGTCTCTGGCACTGAGAGAGTGCAACACTGCCAACCTGTGACTTTCAATTACACTGAGACACTTACTTTGTTCCTGCAGACTCTTGGTAATAGCAGTTTGTCTCCCACTTGAGACATCTGATATCCATGGCTTTGCTTTCTTATTATTAAAAATACTTTACTTTTAATGTGAAAAATAGTGGAGTAGAAAAATGAAACTTTCCAGCAACTTCAATAACATGTTTGAAATGTTTATCAGGAGTCCAGTGTATTAAAAACTGAATCTCTTCTAATTGTGTTGCAGTTGGATCTTTCTATCTATCTATTAATCTGAGCTAGCTCAACAGTCTGCTCATTATTATAAACAGACTGTCACACTGACTTTAAAATAATGACTTTAATCTGGGGTATCTTTGCAAGTGTTACCTCAAGTTCACTTTTTATTATGTGGATGCAGTATGCTATTAAAAAAAAAAACCTTACAACATGTGTGCTGTGATGCATATCTGTGGTCTTGCATAGTGCATATTAATGGGAACCTCAAACAACCCATGCAATGTAACAAGAATATTCAGAGTTATTGCCAGTTTGTCAAGGACACAAAGATTTGCAAAAATTAATAGAATCCAGTGAACCAATCACTAGTGTAACTGGTTAGCTGTTTGCACCTTTTATAAGCTTTTGCTATTTTTCAACTTGTGAAATCGCACTCAAGGTTTATATAGAAGGTCCTACGTACACAATGTTCAGTTCTTGTCAAATATTTCTCAGTCTTTAGATGTCCTTTCAACATTTGCACTCTCTTCATGTTCTGAATCTAATATTTAAAAATACATCTGAAATTTATGAAGTTGAAATTCTGTATTTAGAATGCCAATACCTCAAGCTTAGTCTACCACAAGAAAAAAGGACATAGGTTTTACTACTTTAAAGGACATTGGTTAAATGTCTTAACCAAATACATAAGAATGTGGCCAAGGTTTGTTAGTCATAGCTAAAGTACACTCAGCATCAATCACATATTGAAAACCATCGTACAGTGAAAAAAACGTGTTTTTGACTTGGCAGGGTTATCAGGGTTTCATTAACAAGAATAGCCCACTTTTTTAAGACATCATATTATTTAACCATAACAAGGTTTCCAAAAATAGCAGAAAGGCATTATAGTGCTCTACGGAAAGACATTGCAGAAAATAAAAAAAATAAGTATTTATGTTTGAATTTAAAACAGCTTGCAAAAACGTCACATGCAATACCAAAACCAAATGATAAACAACTGTATAGTAGGACAAATGCACACACCCAAGGAGGGCTAAAACAAAACATTTTGTGGATGGATGAATGGCTACATCCAATAGTTGGTTAGTACATTTCTCAGTTAAATGAGTATCCGCAAATTAAATACATACATTTAGAAAGAATTTTGACGATCCCCTCAAAGAGGACAGCAGACAGTGAATGTGTTTCAAAAACACTATCCATGTAACAAAGAAAATTTTATAATTTATTCACACTATCAATTCATGAATAGAACTGGACTGTGCAGTGCCCCACTGCAGTAATATATTTGGCCAATTATAAACATAAACCGAAAAATACATTTCTATTTCTTTGTTTGGTCCCTAAAAATAACTTGGCCCCAGTGCACACCAACATATATAGAATCTGGCGGGTAGTTCCACCTCTATCTATGATACACAGAAAATAAATATAATATTTTAAAGTATAATTTAACTTTACAGAACAAACCCAATAATCATTTACTAAGTGCAAAAAGGAGATAACCAAATCATCGGTATATAAGGCCAAAAATTCTTCACCTCGCTAGTTTCTGACATTATGGTGCCCCTCATGCCCAACTGGCTTATCCAAATTCCCAAAAATGAAAAAGACACATTCCCTTACCTCTTTGATACATATTCACTTTGTTTTCCTAGTAAACCATAGCAAAAATTTTGTGATTCAACTTCATAGGATTAATTGTCCCTTTCCACAATTGTCTGTGGTTAGTGAGAAAACATTTTCAGAAGGAGTTAAACACACTGGAAAAAAATTTAAATGCTTTTTCAAGTATGTTTTCTTTCTTCATTGAAATGCATATTTAGTGATTCTTCCCTGGTTTTCAGTATATGCAATAAGAAGAAGGCAAATATGCAAGAAACATCCAACTGCTGGCAAAAGCTCAAAAATGTTCGGGATGGGAATATATTTCAGTGGAAGATGCACGCTAGTCAACCTTGCTTAGAAGCTGAGAGCTGAAGCTTTGGTTTACAAGTAGGAAATAGCACCTTATTGAGAGGGACTGTCTGCAAGTTCTAGCCAAACTAACAGAGACTGGTGAAATACCTGAATATATTAGCACAGTGCTGTGACAGTATATGGAAATCTATATAGCAATCGTTTTTATATTCAGAGATAAATGCAGGGACAAATATGCTAAAGAAGATACATTTAATATTTAATATATATTTAATATTATTGTTTAATGTAATGTAAAAACTCTTCTTTCCTATAGAATGCAGTTTTCCTATAAAATGCTAAACTATACTACTACAACCAGGTGGCTTTATTACTAGTGATGGGCGAATTTATTCGCCACAGGCGAATTCCCACGATTCGCGAAACGCCAACGAAAATTCTGCAAAAAAAATTCACCGGAAAAAAGGAGTCACGCGTTTTTGACGCGACGCACGTCGTAAACAACGCGACGAAAACAACGCGACGTGCGTCAAAAATGCGACTCGTTTTGTTTCACGCATTTTTTCGCCAATTCGCGAATTTTTCAGTTGAAGCGAAACGGGGGAGATTTGCCCATCACTATTTATTACCAAACACAGGGCTTCATACTATTGCCTCATATGCAAGTGCAATGGCTAGTGCAATTGTGAAATAGTGTGCAAATAAAAGTCCATTCACAGGGCATTTGTGTCCTGGGCAATGACTGTACCCTGAACCTTGTGTTGGATTAAAAATGCTGCACAAGGTGTAGTTAGCAGTGTTGGGAGCAAGACAGCCTTGTACCAGAGGTAATGGAGCTTTGTGTTTAATGTCAACCAAAGACAAGTGATAAGCACAGGGCTATCAAGTATCTGTGAAAGATGCAGAGCACACCATTCAGCTCCCAGTAGTGTGACACAAAGTGCTAAATTCTCCACTCTTTAGACTTCTAGTGTTTTTCTGTACTATTACTAAATGGGTCCTCCTATGTGCAGATATTTTAAAATAGACTTGATGCTGTGCCGTTCATTTCAAGCTTTAGATAAAATATACAAAAGTGCACAAAAACAAATTACATTGAGGATTTGTTTTATAAGAACAGGAGTTCTGTGAAGAAAAAAATACATTAAATTGTAACAGGTGCTAACCCTGTTCCTGACATGTTTGCTTCTAGTTGTTTTCTGTAAAATACAGCAGTGATTGTATACCATACAAATGATTTTCTTTTCCCTGTATTAATGCTTGAATTAATACCCAGTGGGGCTAATTTACTGAGGTACAAATTCCAATTTAAGATTAAGAATATATACATTTTGGTGATTTATTTTACAGCTTTAAATTGCAACTGACATTACAGTACTCTGGACAAGGTAATAATGCATTTAAAAAAGACAAATAGATTGAACAGAGTGTGAAATAATCTTTGATTTTCAAACAATGCAGGATCTCAAACATCATGGTTCAGAGAGGTAATGTGACTCATGCTTAATGCTGGTCTGTTATATTTATTATAGAGGTTTCCTTTTAGTGTTATTGCACAGAATAAACAAACTGCTTGTGTTTTTATGTTGTTGCAGATAGCTCATAAAGAACATCAATCAGATTCAAAATGTCTAACCTTTTCTTGGTTTCATTCAAAAAGATGTAAATGTTGAAATGTTTAATTTAGGCTATAAAGGAAATGTTAATGCTTTCTTATGTTTATTTGTTATTCCTTGATGGGAGTGTGAAATGCAGCTCTAGACTCACACAGCTGGGAGAACAGTTGGGATATAACAGGTCTACACCTAGAGGGATTGTGGTTATATGGGATGAAGATTATGCTGTTTTGTTCTATGACATCATGAACACTGCAACAAAACAGTGTTTTGCCTTCCTCTGTTAATACATTATTTGGAAGGGCTTGACAAGGGGATACCTCAAATGACCCTTCACCTTGAGCTATGCCACTGAACCACATTGTTAGATCCCTTAATGAAACACCAGGAGCCAGAAATGGGGTAAAAAAGCCACAGAATTTATTTACATATTGACAAATAAGTAGGACCTTGCCAGCCTAAAACAAGGCAATATTCTAAAGTCAGAATTCCATAAAATATCTCTACTATGCTCTGCCGTTCCTCCCTGAAGACTTGATTTTTACTACAATAGTTGCCACTTGAGATGAGCACTATGTCATTATATCCACCACTGAGTATTAGGCTGCCTCAACCTTTGCTACCAGCAGGAGTTGCATAACCCACCACGAGAGAAGTTTAGCAGCCTGCTGCCGTTCCTGAATCTGCAGGGTCTCGATGATAGGAAATCCAAGCAGGCTTTCACCTACAACAAGCAGTAGTATCATCTGTATCAATCAACCCACCATTTAGTCATAGGAGAGAACCTCCTTTTTCCTTCTTCTAAAATTTCCTGTACAGAACTCAGAACTCATATATACACTTTTTTTTATTCAGAGGAAGGCAAAAAAAATTCAACCTAAAGCCTTTGCCAATTATGCCTCAAGAGGGAAAAAAATTATTCCTGACCCCCAACGGTGATCAAAAATATTCCACAAATCAAGCAATCAAAATTAACATTAATTAATACAATGCTGACTCTAATGATTACACTATATAAAGAGGCAGAAACCACAATATAACAGTGCACTCATGAAAACATCCACATTAATTTATTAATAGATAATATTAGTATTTAAAAAAGAAAACTCCTGACATTTTTGTAAAATTTTCAAAAAGGGAGGGTGGATGGGATGTTTTACCTGCTCAGAAGATAAAGATGTGAACTGCTTCTTCCCTTGACATCAAATCCCTCTCTTTCTTTACACTGAAGCCCAGATTTCCTCGTTCCTTCTCACCTAACCACAGCAACATCTGATTCTGCCTATCCCTAAACATAAACAAGTGTAATGGGACTGCTGGTCACATGTAGCCCCTGTGTGTATAGCTCTAGGGCTTTCCTGGTCTTAATATAGCTGTCTTGCTACCTATTAGTATTAAGGTTGCCACTTTTTTTACTGGCCCAGATGGTAAAAATGATTCATTATGTCAATGTTAATAATAGGCAAGTAAGATGAAAATATATTAAAGCTGGTATTTTTTTTACAGAAAAGTTGGCAACCCTAATTTGTATGAGTGACAAAGTTAATGGCAGGGAACTTAACCTGTGAGTTCAGGGTTTTAGTATCTAAGGAAAGGGATCTTAGGTACGGTAGATACATGTGTTAATGAAATCATGGTGTAGGCATGTACTGTACATGTAAACAGAATAAATCTAATCAAGGAAAGAAATGAATAATTATAACACTGGGGACTATAAGAAGACTTTATTGATAGACACTTCATACTGCAAAGAAATTTTATCCACCCCGATCATTCGGGTTTCATTCCAGGGAGATCTGCAAATGTCAATATCCAGTTCTTATACACAAACCTACAGTTAGCACACACAGAACAGGAATACCCAACTGCATGCATTAGGGGCAATGATATAATTAATCTCCCTTACCCTTAACATAAGGTACCTGACAGGTGCCCACTTTCACTCATTCTTTTTGCCTTAGCATTCAGACCCCCTAGCTATACTCATGTGCAATTTGCAAAGAAAATGTGTTGTTTTTGCAGACAATCTTCTAATTTACCTGGCTGATACTGAACTTACAAATGGTGAACCAATGTGGCCAGTTCTCAGGGTTACAAAGTAACTGGGACAAACCTCTACTTTACTCTATAGATAACTTCCACCTCAAGTAAGTTTCCTTCCTTCTTCAAGCATTACAATTCTCCTTAACATAGACCAAGGTGTACCTCTTATTCTATTCCTTATCATTTCTTCAATGACAACCAACTTTTACAACTGGGTTGAATTACAAATGACCCTATAGGGTCACATAAACATTTTTAAAATGAATTACCTACATTTCGCCATGTGTGCCTCTTTGTGAAAGAATTTCAAGACATTAAAGGAGAACTAAAGCTTAATCAAAGAAGTAGGGCATAAATGTTGTACATAAAGTTTTGGGCTGCTATACCAGCACAAAGCAACCACAGCTCTTTAGCAGTAAAGATATATGCCACCAAAGATGCCCCAGTAGATCCCAATCTTCTTTTCTGTTGATTAACTGCACATGATCTGTGCTGCTGTCAGTTACTGAGGTTAGGCACTGAATCACAATATACTGAATATATAAAATGTTGCAATATAAGACTGATTAGTTAATATTTAATGTGTACCAATAATTAATAATAATAATTATTGGTGCATGGCAACACAATTAGCATCAGAATGTAAAAATCAGCCCTGTAGCATGCTCTTATATCAGAGGCAAACCTCATTTTCTGCTCAAAGCATACTGAACAGGTGTGTGTCAAAGACACTCTTAGGAAATACCAATATGGGAAATTTTTCGCCGATTCGCAAATTTCTAGAGTAATTCGCAAATCTTTCGGCGAAGCGAATCGCGGGAGATTCACCCATCACTAGTGTTAAACATACAAACTACTACAACTTTACAGATACTATACAGCTCTTAAACAAATTACAATGCTCAGTTCTCTTCTAACAACAAATCTAACTTCTCTCATTGTAAAACATACCCTACATAACCAAACACCACAAAGTTAGACTCTCAATTATACCACATAGTTCTCTACATGGGCCCTAACCCCTCAGAGATGGCTACAGCCCATTGACTTGTTGATATTCCTCAAATAAAATAAGAGGACTGGGAGGAAGCTATGGATAACTGCTACAATTATTTGATCACAACCGGGGATTGATAAGTGCTATACAAAATAATGCACCAGTTAGGCTCCATGATATAGACAGCTGACCTTACCACTCCTGTCCTCTGACTAACACCTCTCAACAATTTTATATCATATGATGCAGTTTTGATCGTCCATAACCAGATATTGGTCCAAGCTTCATGCCATACTGGACGATAATGTTTCCAATTTTTTTTCTCCACTCATTTGTCTCCTGGGAGCCGTAGATACCTGCACAAAGTCAAAATATTATAGGAACAGATTCTACTTACTACTGTTCTATGTCAGGAAAAACATTGCCATGAAATGGATGGGTCGTGGCCAACCTGTTATGGTACTATAACTACTCGTCATTAAAGCAATTCCATTAATCAAAGAGGGACACATTTGAAATGCAACATAATCTCGACTCCATGGTGTAAAGCAGGATTAGAATAGTCTTCTGCATACTGCAAAACATTGCCTATAACTCTGCCATTCCCTAATGTTTTCATTTTCATTGTTTTAATGATGGTCTTGACATAATATTATGTTTTACCCTTAAAAATTTGTAAATTTACATCTACATTCCTTCCCCAAGAAACAAAGTGATTAAAAAGCAAGGTTAGAATTTAGACTAGTAAATAAAATAGGTGCTGAACCATCTGAGACTTTTATTAAGTACAAGAAAGTCAGTTAAGCTATTATTTTACTGAAAGATGTAAAATAAAACATATATAAACAATATGTAAATATTAAGCAGGGCCTTCTCCGATACCAATGAGAAGATCCATTAGAATTTGAACTAGTTAAATGAAACAGTTAATGAAGGCTTCCTCACTTATAGACCCAGTTTAATAAATGTAATTATAGGTGAATGGTTGACTTGGGAGGAAGAGAATATTTGAAAGTAAATAAAGGTCCAGGATTTCATTGTATTTACCCCAAGGTATTAAAAGAGCTGAGCTCTATGGTTGCCAAATTTGTTTACTTTATCTTCCTTGATTCTTTGATGTCTGGCCTGGCACCAAGAGATTAGCATATGACTACTGCTGTGCCATTATTCAAAATGGGATTCTGTTCTCAGCCTGATAATGTAAGCCCTGTTAGTTTAATATCCGGTGC
>CM044439.1:102630781-102641908 GCA_024363595.1 Xenopus borealis
ACTGGCCCAGTTGGAGTCAGTGCTCCAGCAAAACCTAGAACAGTCCAATACAACTACATCATAAATGATGTACAGTGTATCACTGGATTTACTAGTAGGGATGGGCAAAATTTTTCTACAGGTTTCATCTTGAAAAAAAGGCCCATAGACTCCACTGTATTGAGAAAAATAAGTGGCTTGAAAAAATGCCCATTGACTTAAATGTGATTTGCAAATTTTGGAAAATTTTCAGTGAAGTGAAATGGGAAAGATTTGCCCATCCCTATTTGTTAGTAATCCTGATGGTTTTTCAGGTCTAAAGTTCACAGAATCTGACAATAAATAATTGATGGTTAAGCTATACTAGAATGGATCGCCAACATCTGAGAACTCTTCTTTTATAAAACACTGGAGTGCTGGTGTTGTGGCTATATATAGAGTCTTGACGCAATACAAACTTCAGAAATATATTAAGACTGGTGGAAAATGCAAAAAAGGTATCAACCTTTACAACTGTGTTGTTTGTGAAGATTCTCATTCATCCAGGTCATGGAATTTATGTAGAAATACTGTAAGTCAAATCCCTCAAAGACTTTTCATCAGTCATCCAACTGGCTTTCTCAATTCAGAATAAATTGTACATAGAATTTCTTCAGTATATGTCCTCTGGAATGTTGCTCCAATCAGCATAATCTGTTTGTCATAATTTGCAAGGATGTCATTAAGTTAGGTGTTGATTGTATTAGCATGATTAAAGCTTTGAGGTGTTATTAAACCCAGGGGCGATCTGTGGGCTGCTGCTGCCTGAGGCAGCAACACTGATGCTGTCCCCTTTCACGCTCCACGCTTAAAAGTTTAGCGTTGGAGCTAGTCAAAAGGGGCTGCATTGCTAGTGCAAGAGTGCGTACTGCGCTGAACTAGCAGAGCCGAATAAAGTTAAAGGTAAAGGTAAAGGTGCTCACCTTGCCTCATGGCAGGAATGGCCCTGATTAAACATTCCAGGGAGAGGTGCCAAAACAGCATTGTATTTTGCACACAATAGGGGGCTCATTTACTAAGGGTCAAATTTCGAAGTGGAAAATACTTGACCATTAAATTTTTTGGGGGGTAAACGGAAAGCGGCCGCATTTGATCGAATGAAAATCATTCGAATCGTTCCATTCGATCGAACGAGTTGAAAGATTTTCACCAAAATCCTTCGATTTCTCATCCAATCTAATTTTGGGCTATTCAAAGTTGAAAATTACTTTGAAATTCTAATATTTGAAATTCAAATTTTATTCACATTTTCACTTCAACCCTATTTGACCCTTAATAAATCAGCCCCTAGATGTCACAACCCCCCAACTCTATATTTCAACTGTGTTCTACATTGTATCAAAGGTTTACACGTTACATTTTATATTTACACATTGCACATGAGGTGACTGCTCAGTAGTTGTATAATAATATATTCTTATATAATAATTCATGAAAATGACACTAACCAGCTGTTAAATAACTAAGTTACTTTTTTTTATACTGTACTTTTCATTTTAAACTATTGCTGTTTAAATGTTGACTTAGTTGATCAATATGCAGTAGTTGATGCCCATGATAGTAACCAGGCTTAAGAAACAGTCCTCACCGGGATACCAGGAAAACTCCCGGTGGGCCCAGATGTCAGTGGGCCCCTTTGTTTCTAGCCATTTGGCCTTTCACAGTCATTCCCTATTTCTTTATGGTAAAAAAGATGCTTAATAATGGAAGAAGAATAGAGTATAGTAAATAGATATAAAAGACTAGGAGAAAAAAAAGGTTGAGTGAGGAGAGGAGGAATTTTAGTTTGGAAAGTGGGTCCAAGGTCTAAAGTTTTCCGGTGGGCCCCTGGTCTAAGGTTTTCTGGTGGGCCATTGGCATTCCAATCCGACACTGCCTCAAGGTAGGTTCCATTTCAACAACTAATTAAAAATGGAAGTGGAATCTATTACTAGATACAATTCAAGGTAAGACTGCTTTGCCAAGGTAATTTTTTTCTTTCTTGCTTTTTACCAGTATAGAGTTATTTTTAAGTAATATATTATGATCTCAGCACTGTTGGTTTAAACTCTTTTATGTGTCACCATCAAATCTAACCTGCAGTCAGAGACACAAATTTAGGATGGCATTGTCATTGCTATGCTTGCAGGAAGAGTTCTAAAGAAACATCAGTTTTCAGGCAAATCACAGTACACTTACAAATTCTTTACAGCTGTTTCATGTACTTACAAAGTTGATCCCACTGTGATACTGCCTTTCTCTCCTGAAGAGAGCTCTTTTGCCCTCTAGCAATGGTTATTTTGCAGGCGATGCATATCTGTCACAATATTAGGTTTTTTGGCCTTGTTCTGTTTAAAGCACTATTATTCCATATAATTCAAAATCTTGCAGGGTACTGAATGGTAACATAAACATGGCGATATCATGTTCATTCATTTTATCTTCCTGAGACTCCTTTACCAAGGCAAGGTTCTCTAGTTTTAATTTTCCAATATACAGCAAAAGGGAGGTTCAATCACCTATGTTGGTTTTGTCCAGGACAAGTAATAACACTGATTAATACAGTTTATTGTTGACATATTATGGGGCAAATTCACTAACCTGTGCAGTTGCACCTGCGTTGGCTGTTCCCACTGTATAGTTGAGTTGCCATATGTTAGGAAATGTAGGGGGAAGGAGGGCGATCCCCCCAAAAAATTACGCTATTTTTCCTAAAAGAAGTAAAAGACGCCAGCGTTTTCTTGGGACTTTTCAAGTTTTTTTTTTCAAACTTCAATCTATTGTATTGAACTTTGCCCGGTCTGACCTGGCCGAAGTAAAGTCTAACGCAAGAGGCAACATTCAGTAAAATGGGCATCTTAGTGAATTAGCGTAGTTACATCCCTTCATCACTGCGCAACTTCTCCTGGTGTAAGGGTGCAAAGTAGTGCTAGTCTATTTACTTCGCTAGCAAATTTTTGCCAGGGACACTGTTAATAAATCAGCGAAGTTGTGAAATGACGTCACGCTGGCGAATTAGCTCTAGCGTTAGATGCTTCGTGCTTTTGTGATTTAGCCCCTATGTGTGCTGACTACAGAGACTGATAAAAATATATTAATTGCATAACTATTACCATTTTTATTCATAAAGTCACTTCCAATTAACTTTATTTACTGTGTCTAAATGAGTTCTTCAGTTTCATTTTACTTTGATGAACTGGCTCATCAAGCCTGGTACATTTTCATGTCATGCACTTTAATAAAAATCTACTGGGAATATGTTAAAGGGCATCTGACTTTCTGGTATTAAGCTGTAAAGAAACAATTTTGGCAAGTACACTGTATATGCTGGTGCCTTTTATTATTATTTAAAACACGATTTTGGGGTGGGGGATACTTCTTTTGGGAGATCCGACCTTGGACGGGCCATTAGATTAGGGGATATAAAAAAAACCTTCATTCTTACTATGTGTTGATGGTGAGGGGAAATGTTTACCTTTACAAAATTATGAGGATGTAATACCCAGGTATGCTGGGAAGTATTTGTTCTCCACCCATAGTGGTGGGTTTAAGAATTCCTCTGTACCTACATCCCAATAATTTACACTCCCCAGAGAGAGTGTAGTATCCCTAGGCATTCCTAGGGGCATCAACGCTCTACCCACCATTACCAAGCTTGCATAGTTAATTACTGTATATCTTAGAATATAAGGATATACTGTGGATAAATAAAGCAACTAAAGGAACTGAACTGCCTAATAAAGGGATAGTTACTCTATAGGTAGGGGCCTAAAGACTGGTCTCCATAGTTTTAGGTTGGGTCACCATGATCCCGCTGAATATTGGTTTAATAAATACAGTACATTCTTTGGTATATTTGTCTCAGTTAATATATAACCTCTTCCTTGTTTCAGTTATATGTTTGGTAGGAAATTGAGAAAAACAACTATACAAAGCAGATACGTATGTTTAAATGCATGTATCGTCAAAAAAACACAATCCACAGAAAAGTTTCACAACAAATTCATTACATGGAACAATACAAACAAATCTGTTTTTAAAAATGTTACATTTGCTCTTTTGTTAGGTCATACAAAAATATGGATTTAGAGTAATGATTTATGCTAGATTTAATTTGTTTTGTGACAATCTCCTTTTTAAAGCTTGAGGAGACTCTCCATAATGAATAATTTAAAGAGTACAGATGTTCTTGTTTAGTATTTGCTGTCAACAAATTAGTTTGATTTGCATCTCTTTTAATGATGTGAGAGAAATTAATCATGTTCATTTTAGATTACAAACAATATTCTACATGTCAAGAGCTGGTATTGTGAATGTCCATTTAATTAGAACTAGTTATGAAACTTACACACTGCATATAATGTTCTTCATTGCACCAAAATACTATTCAATGCTACAACAAACTCATTTTATGGCAAACACAGATGCCCAAGTAGTAATCTGTTAAATAATACATTTTATTCAAATGAAAAAAATATAAAATATGGCAGTGTTTCCTAAAATAATCCCTACTTGTTGTTCAGCTATAATTCCCATCATTGACATCCAATAACCATTTATGTCTAACAGTCTTGCTGGAATTTATATTTTGAGGGCTAGTAGCCATATGTGGGACATTACTGTTCAGCACATTAGGTGATATGTTAAAACATCTCATAATGAACTGTATTGTAACTATGAGGGGATCATTTAGTAGCTAATCTCAAAGACTGATCACAGTCAGTTAAGTCAGTTAAGCACACTTCAGTTCATACTGGTTCTCAGGTTAATTAACCTTTTACCCTTTGCTGAAATAGTACCAGAGCTAGAACTATTAATTCACAATAAATTGTACTAGAACAGGACAGGACATGCGAAATTGTCTTGAAAGTCTCATAATAAAAATAGCAAGACATCCTATCATTTCAAGATCATTTATATATTTCATTACTATATTAGAACACTGATGGTCTTTTATGGCATTATCTAAAGTTCTAGAGATATTACAAATTTTAGAACATTAGCGTGACATCAGCTTTATGGTTGTGAGCATGACTGCAGCAATAATTTATAATGATTTAAAGATTGCCATTAAAACAGTGTTCCAATATTAGTGACAGATATTATCCATCACACCCTTAACAATACAAAAGGGTCTAAACTCCTTCTTACATTACAGTTATGACAGGTAATGTAATTTAGATATTATGTACATTTAATGGCAACATAACAATAATAATATAACTTAGGATAGACTTAACTTTAGTACATTGCATTTCTTGTAATAGGAAAACATGCTTAATGGAAACAAATGTATAGGGAAAATTATAAATCTGTATTTTGATGTGTCCTCTTCTTGATTCTCACCTGTAAAAAATCAGAAATTCAAATTAGCTTGAATACAAAATATGCTTGTATCTTTGTAATCAAACACATTATAACAGTGTCACACCTTAATAATCTAATAACAATATGATGTGATGTAGCAATGCTTGTATTGTAGTGTTGCACAATAAAGAAGGGCTGAAAGATGGAATGGTCTGCAAACTTTACCGTTCTTGAAAATAAAGAATTCAGAATAATAAAGAAATAAATCCTATGGTAGTTAAATAGATACTGTGCGTTAACGGCCTCTGGAATACTGTACATCAAGTATGTCTAGCTAGTGACTTTAAGCCATACTTCCCATTATTATTAGTATTATTATTATTATTAATAAAATAGCAGCTGTTCAATTATGAGTCAAATTAAACTTTAGGGTAATTAATTAGACATCACTAAAACAGGTTTTTGTATCTTTTCTGAACCACTGAAATATTTTCCTACTGAATTGTTCTCAGTGTATGTTTACCACGATGCCATTAACCACCTTGTTGTGTTTTATTTATTTTTGTAAACCTTTTTGCAGACAAGAAAGTATGTGAGGCAACTTGGGGCTACATTGGGCAGCACAGTTGATTTGTATGTTTTCCCATCAATTTATATAAATGCTGATAGGAAGGGGAGTTCAGATATTGTGTTGCCCATACTGGAAGAGATTAACAAAACATCCCATATGCCAATAGAGGTGTACAGTAGTAATAATGGGGAGCAATTGGTATATTACAATGACATTTAGTATTTAGTGAATATAATCCATCTACAGTTTATTGTGTTCTGTGATGGTATGGAGGTGTTCAGAGTCTTTCTCAGAGGCTTCCTCCATAGAAGAGTAACCTTTGTTCCCATTTGTATGGTTTGTGATACAGGCAGTTTTATTTAACATTAAAGCAAGAGAAATGAGTCATCTGGTTTTCAAAATCAAAAAGATTCAATATTCTGGCAGCTGGAATAAAAGCAGCTGAATTGTATCATAAACACAAAAGTTCTTTTCTCAAGAGCTCAACACAAGTAAAAGCCACTTGTCATTTTGAAAATGCATTCTGGCTTTTTATTCAGAACAAAAGACCAAATATAATATATATATAGAATAGCATCAAAATCCACTGTAGATATTTATGTAAATATCCTGAGAAGAGGTTTTTCTACTGCTACAAAAAGTCCATATTCCTACAGATCCAGCTCCTCCATTGACCGAGATACTCAGGATTTTCTACTGCTAAAAAATTTCTATATTCCTACAGATCAGCTCCTTCCTTGAGCGTGATATCGTTTTCTCTTTGTAGCATCAAATTATGATTAATCACGGTGTCAGAATATTCTTAAATTGCATATGAGTGCATGTACTATAGTAGTAGATGTTGCCTGCCAATGATAGCAGAACAATTTTCCATTTTCCAAGTTGACTATTGCTAGCAGTCACATTCTGCATTTTTACTGAATATATTTTGCATAGTATAAAATGAATGAATCAACTTTTTTATTGAAATTCAGAATTCTAGTGAATCACAGTCAGTTTATTTAGTATCCACTTTGAACATCTCAAATTATATCAAGGGTATAATTATGGACCACTTATGCCACAGTCCAGGGGAGGTAACAAGAAAATGTGTTCCCATCCTTAAAATCAGTTTGAATACAATTGAAGGAGAATTCTTATTTGGTAGAAAATACACACTTTTTTGTACACACACTTCTATACTTTTTATAAGGGTGAGGACTTTGGCACACTACTTGTTACTTTTTTGTGCCATAAAATATTCATTGCATGGAAAGAGCAATGAAACTAGGATTTTGATCATGGACCTCATTGCACAATTGTTTAATTATTGAGATTATTTATTAGCTTTTAGCTTAATTGTGTTCTGCATTATTCTTAATTATTGCTTTTGCCATAAAAAATGAGTGGCCAGTATTTAAATTTTGGTGTCTCTAGCTAAGTATATTGAGTATAAAAATGTTCAGAAGACCCCTTGTGTTCATAATTATGATGTTTTCCACAGTATCTAATGACTTGTGAGATAAAGTGTGATTAGATTAGTCATCTACTTTACACAAATATTTATCATCTTACTTTTAGACACTTTTTTAATACATAAAACAAAGACTCTGTGTTAGTTTTGCAGTAGGCAGGGAGTCAGACATGAAACCTTGTATGCATGGCTTTTATTTTTAGGTCTCTAAATGCCACATGTTGTGGTAATCCTATGTGTATTAGACATTAAACCTCTGACATTCATATTTATAATCATTTATCTATGTGCCCAAGGACAGATATGATGAAATAAAAAGTTGCATTGGCAGTTTGGACTATAAAGATATATTTACCCATTTAAAATTTTCCAAAAATACATGTATATATGGTTTTTTGGGTTCAAAATGTTTAGTGTGTGACTTTTTACCACAAATAACAGAGATTGTGTTAAATTCATAGGAATTGTTTACATTCTGTTCATGCCTCATACTTTGGTAATCCTGTGTAGAATGGGCATCAAACTGTTTTATGGTGAGAAGACCATTTATTTAGGATGTGTTACCTTAGAACAATATGATCTCTGATATATTTCTTTGTGCAAAGAACCCTATTTTAGGTTATGCCTATTTGGAATGGTTTAATATATAATTTTTAGGTCATGCCCTTTTGGAATGGTTAAACATATTATTTTCGGTAAAGATAAATGAAAGCACTTATAAATGGTACTTTATACAAAATCATTGTTAAGGTAGATAATTATGTTAATGCTGATCACTTTAAATTAATCCAGAAGCGCTTCTGTGTGTTATATATTGAGCAGATCACATGAAATGATCGAAGTTCGATCGAATTCGATCGAATAACGATCGTACGAATTTTTCGTATATCCGGATATTTTAATTTGGCCTCTTCGATCATCGAATACCGAATTATCGAATAGATTGAATAGATCGAATGAATCAAAATTGTAAAATTGTTTGACTGCCTACTTCGCCAGATTGAACCTACCGAATTGTAATAGAAGCCTATTCGTATACCATTCGTACGATCGAAGCATTCGATCGTTCGAATCATACAAATTTTTCGGATGCTGGAAGGAAATTTTATGATATTTTTGTGAAATCAAATGGTCGAATGCTTATCGAATTTCGAGGAAGATCGAGCCAATTTTGGGGAATAATAGTAAATTCACGCCTTAGTGTTCAAAACTATGTAAATACACTTTTTTTTGCAATACAACACATTGCAAGTACATTCACATGTAGGGAATAACATGCTGTTAAATGAGGGTTTGAAAATCCATTTAGAAAACTTTTGAGTTTGGTATTTTGTAGTAGAAAGACATATTTATCCATTTAGAGAGTTTATTGCAGTTCACTTACGCTTGCATTAGTTAAAATGTCAGCCCTAAAAATTATAATTTACCCAGATCCCCAGGAAATGTCTTAATGAAGAAAAGCACAAATGTGAAATGCTAATGAAATGCTTCTTCTCCGGTGTAAACAATTCCATTTTGGCCAGCTTATTTACAACTGAGATCCATGCCTTTTACTAGATTTGCCATTCATTTAAAGGATTTTCCGAACAAATGTCTCAGTGAAGAACTATCAATCAATGATGAAATTCATGAACTCTACATTTTGAAATGACATCAGTTTTCTTTCAATCAAAACTTGCATACCACAATGAGATGAGGTTTAATTATACTGCATATTCTGTTTGCTTGAAGGTTCTTCAGGGGTTGGACTTTGCACATATACTTAGAGGCCTATTTACTAACAAGGGGTGTAAAAAAAAAACCAGCAGCAGAAGATGAGGACATTTTTGCATAATCCTGTTTTTTTCCTCAACATTATTTACAGAAAAACATGAAAGAATATTTGCAGCTGCGCTTTTTTTCCATAAATGACATTCTAATATTTTCAATGAGGTTGAAAACAAAAATGATTTATTAAGCTAGAGGAATAATGAAATAAATACATTTTTCATAGACAATGTTCCATCCTGGCAACTTTTCCAATTTTTTCTTGAATCAAACAAAAAATGCAAACTCGATTTTTGATAAAATGATTAGGGATGCACCGAATCCAGGATTCGGTTTGGTATAAAGCCAGAATTCAGCCATTTTCAGCAGGATTCGGATTCGGACGAATCCTTGTGCCTGGCCAAACCGAATCCTAATCCTTAAAATCATGTGACTTTTCGCCACAAAACACGGAAGTAAAAAAAGTAAAAAATTCTTTTACCCTGCTCCTCGCTAATTTGCATAGGCAAATTAGGGTTCGGGTTCGGTATCCAGCCGAATCTTTCACCGCGGATTCGGGGTTCAGCCGAATCCAGAATAGTGGATTCGGTGCAAAACAACCTAAAACTAAACAAAACAACCCCTTAGTGAATGAGGGGAATAAATAAAAGTATTTTTTAAAAAATATATTAATTCAAACAACCCCAACTCACAACAGAAAATTTTCTGGCATTCCACATATCAGTATGACATCCAGTTAAAAATAGAAATAGACACCTGTGTTGTATGAAAGCAAAGTAGTTGATTCTACAATGCTTAAATCACTTCACCAAAAACAGTTCAAATATTTCAAGGCATGATAGGCCCTTCATCGGTGATCACTTATTTTAACTTGAAAAGCACCATTCCTTCCCATAATTACAGCACAATATCATGTGCCCAAATCAAGTGCAAAATTTACAATGAACCTAAATAGGACAAAGAGAAAGAATGGCACATGGTCAGGTTGATTGCTTACATTCTCTTCATTGCATGTAATTCCATTGGTGCAGCATTGAGCACCTATTGGCCCAACATGCAATGAGAGCCCTGTACTTACCATTGGATAATAAGCATAGAGTACCCTTTCTCCAGAGTGTCCTGTGCCTCATACAACAAATAATGTGTAGAGAAAAAATTGCAAGTATAAAAAATGGATTGGGGCAAACTAGGCACAGGTTGCTGCAGGCATTTTATTGGATATCAAATGTGGTCCCATTTTACTATTCCAAATGATTAATTTGCATTTGATATCTGACATCACAAGAATATGCCAGTTTAAGTGACATACTATTGAGCACTTTTTTGAGTGACCTGCCTTTAGAATGGACTTTTTAGTTTAGTTCTCTTGGGGTGTACTGTATTAGTGCTACTACATTTGCATGCTACTCACTACTTAATGACATGCACCAAGCAAGCATGTCACATTACTATTCAGTTGTAAATATATTTTGGTTTATTTCTGCTAGTATTGTTTCTTGACCCTTTCATAAATATATATGCCCCAACGTCATCCTAATGCCTTATTACATTTTTTGTGCTGTAAATATATTCGTTTTTGTAACAGTCTTATGTGCTGTGTTTAGGAGGTATGGTGCAATTTATTGTTCTATTTCAGTGATTGAAATAGTGTAAGATTAAATGATATAGAATATTTCAGTCCATTTCACACATACAGTTTGAGAACATTATTTTAAGTATTCATCTCTCAGTCTTTTCTCACTTCTGGAAGCACTGTCATATTTATATGAAATATTACATTGTAGGAGGCATGTAATAATATCACTCTGATTCCCAGTTTTATCTCCTGGCACCTGTTGTGAGAGATGTGACTGAATACCAGTGTCAGTACATTCCATTTTACTACTTGTTATTTATTACTATATTTTATACACTTGGACTACATTTTTAAGCAAAATAATAAAAATAAAGGAAATGTTAAAACAAGAATTACTCTATATGTAAAGAATCAAACTCTATTTATGGTGGCATCAAGCTAGCAGGGTTGGACTGG
>CM044439.1:102657755-102675659 GCA_024363595.1 Xenopus borealis
CAATATTCTGTGCTAAGTGGGATAAATGGGATAGATGAGTTAAGTCACGTCGCATTTAACACACAAATCCAAGTGACTGCATCTGTCATTTTTGTAATTGCTTTTGTTTTCCTTTTTTTTCTATAATAATTGATACTGATGGTCCTACATAAGATGAATCATGGATGCATTTCCAAGAATATCAATTTGAATTATATCAATTTAGAACTATTTGTTCTGAACCAAACTACTATGATCAGATTTGTTAAAGGGGACTTGTCCTGCAAAGGAATAATAATAAATTCTATTTCATCATGTTTGTTGAGCAATATAAACTTCTTATAGTATATAAATTATTTTAATCTTGTTTCTTTCATTGTTTTGGAGTGAACAACTAAAGAATGCAGACCAATGCCATTTTGTGGGAACTGGCAAATCTTGCATCATTCCAGAATCTCATGGATGCACCATAAAGGATGACTTGATGCAAATTCCCATTCCCAGGTTACGTGGGCATTTCCGTGAAAAGAGGGAGTGGGCCTAGAGGAGTTCAGTGACAACAAGGAAGTGCAGAAATGATAGTGAAAGTAATTGCTGTGCCTCAGGCATAGAAGTGAGGAAGGTAATATATGATTGACAGATTAAATATTTAAATAAGTGTATAACAGGTATGAGTGTTTTATTAAAAAGAAGAATTTAATTTTCATGTTGAAAAGAACTTTTATTATACAACTTCTATGTCTGTTAAACAGGTCCCCCTTCATAAATAAATGAAACATAAATAAAGTTGCCTAAGCAGTACCTTAATATTGGTCAAGATCTGATGCAGAGATGCCTTTAGACTGATTTTGTTATGGTTATAATATTGCTAAAAATAACTTGTTATTTAGAAACATGTCTGAGAAAATAAAAAGTTGTTTAGAATGTTTTTCTTTTTGTATAATATCTAAATCAATTACCTTGCTCAAATGGTGTAAAAGGAAACCTTGTTTGCTGGAGCTTTAATTGGACTGGCAAACAAAACATCAAAGCAATTATAGTTAACAGTAAAAATCTATGAAATCGTATAATTTGCATACTTAATCTAGATATTTTACAGTTCTTGTTACGGTAGTTATAAAATCAGTGGGGTGGAAAGAGAAAGATGCCAAATTCTGTCAAGTTCTTAACAGGCAACTCTCCAAAGTTGTATCAGTCCAAAATCCATAGTAAGCAGAATGAACATACAATATAAAGAAAGAGCTTGAAAGTTCATTTACATGTCACAAGATAGAATTTTTTTCATACTGAGAGTCTGGTTCTTTCTCATCCCTTATATACCCTAGCAAGTTAGCTACAGTATATGAATATCTATGTGTGCTTCAGACATACAGTTTGTTGCTGTTTCTATTAAAAATTACAAAGGGCATTTGCAGACTAGACATTATTACATTTATGATTATTAAAGGGAATCTATAGTAAAATGTCTTCTTAGAAAGCAAAGCATGTCACTTTGTACATATGAATTTGTTCGTCTTCACCATTTTAAAAATAAAATAGCTATTTAATCCCCTCCAGATGAAACAAGAAAGACCTCTGATCCTCTTCTTACTTATGACTGTCTCTTGAGTAGAGCAGCAATGGACTTCTTATTTAAATGGCTTGATTTGCGCTGTACCAACAAACAAATTAACTTCAGGATGGGAAAAATGGGAATCATACCTTTCCTACTTTATTTTACAATTCCCCAAATTAGTGTAATAAATGAGGATGTATTTAAACCCTCTTTTTGATTACGCTGATTTCCCATACATATTATTGTTTAAAATTTCAAATATATTCTGCAATGATAAATCTAATTGGATTGTGAATCATTGATAAAGTATGAATCCACAGTCGTATGTCCCCAAGGGGAGGCAACAAGCAAATCATCCAGTAGAGAAAGAGAATTCTAAAGATTCTAAACTAAATTACTTTCATTAATCCCATGTGAGTATACAGCATTTAACATAAAAATCTTTCTCTTTTCAACAATTCTTGTAATTCTTCTTCTAATGCCAAGATACACTTTCTCAATAGACCAAAAATTTTATTTTAATGTATATTAATTATGTTCTTTTTTTTAAAATGTGTGCTACAGTTGACAAGTCTCTATCTGCTTCAATTCACTATGCACATTTACAATGTTTCTGCAAGTTTTTTTTTAACATTCGATTGGTCATTCCAACATATTTTGTGACAGAGAATCTATGCAGTAAACTACACCTTGGTTGAATGTTAGAGTTGTATTTCAGCTTTGTACATGTAAATACTTATCACATAATGTGTGACTCTGCATGTAAACAACTGCAAAGACCAGACAGAACAGATGAGGGCAGTTGAAGCTTGATATTGTCTATAAGTTTACCTGGCTGTAAAATGTACACACGTGGGAAGGTTGTGGATAACCACTGCCAGGGCTGCTTTAATATAATGGTGGACCAAGGGCAAATCTAATTGGTGGGCCATTGCAGCAAGACTGCCCTCAAGCTAACAAAGTAAATCAACAAAATTATGTCCTCATTGCTGGCCCACCACACCAGGAACTTCCTATTTGTGTATGCAGCATAGTTTGCAATTATTGGGCAAAATTGTATTATTTTTCCCAACAGCCGATTCGAGGTCCCTGCTTACCTTCTCATAAAAAGAAATTAAGTTAGTCTGGCAAGATCTATTACGCATAAAAAAAGTCCAGTATCCTATCCTTTATTAATCCTTTGAAAAGCTTTCCTACCACCGATGTCAGACTAACTGGCCTATAGTTTTGAGGCTGAGAACCGGATCCCTTTTTGAATTGTGGCACCTCATTAGCAATTTGCCAGTCTCTCAGCACCATGCCAGACTTCAATGAATCCTGAAAAATTAAGTAGAGAGGTTTGGCAATCACAGAGATAAGCTCGCTAAGTTCCCTGGGATAAATGCCATCTGGCCCTGGACCTTTGTTTATCTAGTCTCTTTTGAATTTCATCGTGTTAACCATGCCTCATTAGATGTATTATTAGAATTGGGACTATTAATAAGGAAACCTTCATTAGCTGTGAAAAGCATTTCCCACTTAATATGTGGCAGAGATGAGTTCCTGGGTGTGACTTAATTGCTTTTTGATTCCGGTTTGCCTGCCTTCCTGACTTGTGAAATAAATTCTGCCTGGATTGACCCTTTTGCCTGGACTTTGACCACTATCTTGTTTAACCCTTTGGATACCTTGAATTGTACTTGACTTTGCGTCCTCCTTGGTCCGCAAATCCTTTTTTGACCCTGACACTTCCTACACCAAGACAAAATCTCCAAAAAAATTACATTGGAAGACGTTCCCTTAATCTTAGAGTCTAGATCCCTGAACTCTTTAAGGTCTTCCATCTACCATTTATCTTGTCATTAGTACTGATATGTACAAAGACCGTTGGGTCATGCCCAGCCCCACCCAATAATTTGTCTACCTGATCAATCACATGCCGAACCCTGGCACCTGGTTGTAGTGATCTGCATGACACATTACCCTATCCACTTTCCTAATAATTGAATCCCCTACAACCACAATCTGCTTAGGTCTGACTCTGCTCTCCTCCCCACCACTACTAGAGAAACGGTATCCCGGCTGTTAGAGAGATCAGCCCCATCTGGAACTGCCATTCCAGAGTTCACACTCCCATCATCTTCACACAATCTGGCAAAACTGTTGGGATGTATAAACCCAGGATCAGTCTTCCTTTTCCTTTTGCCCACCTTAGATTTACTAACTTTCACCCAGATAGCTGCCTCAACATTCTGCTGCTGTTCTGTTCCCCCCAAACTATCTCACCCCGCTGGGTCCTGCTCAGTGAGCAAGAGACTCTTTTCAAGATAGTTAATTGACCACAGTGTTTCAATTTGTTGCTCTAGTGCTCTAACTCGAGCCTCCAAAATGGGAATTTGCTCACATCCACCATTGAGGTAAGCAGTTTGGATTTCTTGTTCCAAAATCTGCATACATATTGCAGACTGTGCACTGGGTCAGACCTTCAATCTTGGTAGCACTCATTATCCCATTTACAGATCAAAACAGGATTTTAAAAAATTAGGGTTTAGAACAAACTTTTGACCTAGTTTGAACCTCCTTTAGTTTGAAACTCCTTTGTTTGCAACTCCACTTACAAAACCCCCACTTAAAGAGCGAACACTTGAGAGCAAGCTCCACTGGACTCCCAGGGGTTCTATTTATACAGTCTGTTCAGGTGCAACTAATCAAACCCCACCCCCTAAAACTGAAGGAAAACTAAGTGCAAAAGTGAAGCAGGTTATGACAAACTTACTGTAAGCACACACAACTTTGCTATTTAGCACCAAATACAGGAAAAAAATATATATAAATAATGAAACCACAGTATTTAAATATACCACCTTACTATAAAATAACAGTTAATAACAAATACGTATCCTTTTCAGTTTGTTTGTTTGTTTGTAGTTGCTTTTTTCCAGTCAGTAACCATGTTTTATCATGCGGAAACTTTGGCAGTAAAATGACTACAGTGTATAACTAAATCCAATTTCCAAAATGTCTTCCTATCAAATCACTTGAAAATTGCCTGTATGGTATTTTCAGGCAATTCATTTTGGTGGCAATGGGTGATTTTAGTCATTTTTGCATCAGTCACTATTCATATAAAGTATATAATTAGCTGCTATTACAGAGAAGAAACGCTTGGTTATATTTTTACAAAAAAGTTATTTGCCGACTCATAAGTATGAAATACTTTTACACAGCAAGAGGCTTTATTGTATTTTATTGTTTTACTGTCAAAACTGAAAATAAAAACTAAACCTGATTTAAATAAATGAAAACAATGAATGGGCCGAGTACTAAAGAAAAATATTGTTTTGCTGTAAAAGCCAATAGATGTAACCTCAATTTTACATACCCTGATTTTCAGTTTTCCTGCATTTTACACCATTTTTTGTAGTCCCACCAATATAGAAAGCATAATGTATTGATTTTACATTTTCCCAGATTTTACACTATTTTTTTCTGATCCCCTGAAAAACACAATATGGGGGCTGTACTGTATGCTAAAGAAAGAAAGCAACATTTCTTTTTCTGTTTCACTTCATCATATATTAAAACAGAACTTCTCAACCCTCTAGCATATTCCAGTCACAAATTTGTAAAATTACTGCATAATTGCTGTAATGTGCAGATGTTTAAATATTGAGCATCTGAGGTAGTGTGAAAGATATATGGATATCGTTGCTCAGAACATTGCAGGGCACAGCACACAGAAGTTTACATATCATTGAATAAGAAATGAAACCCAACAAGGCTTCTTATTTCATATAATGGCATTTGCAATATGGAAGCCAGAGGAAGAATGTTATTGCCATTTGCCAGCATACATTTGTTCTAAGGGTGGGGCAAGATAATTAAAAATAAACATAGGCCTGTTTATCCAATATAACAGATTAATTTATGAATACAGCAAAGGAAGCAAAGATGAGGACTAAAATGAGCCAGAAGCGCATTTGAAGACCTTCATATGCTTCAATCAACACATAGAATTCTGTCACTGCATTTTTAAGGTCAAAAACCACCTTGGAATTCCCTGACCTGTGTAAAATTGCTCAGATGCCCTTTACCACTCCATCTTCATTTTGAATACCTTGTACTGAAGGGAATATCCATAGTAATCATGGGTGTCTGTAGAAAATTTTTGAGGGTGGGGTAAATAGGTAAAAGTCTAATAATATTTTAGTGGCAAAAACACAAATGTATAAACTGTAGTTGTTAATATACGTGAAAGAGAACTACTGGACTGCCAAAATGTTTATGAGATTAACTAGCCTGATGGAGAAACAAAATGCTGTGCAGAGGAAATTATATAATAGTGCATGGGGAGGTTTTCCCCTGGGAGAAATGAAAGGACACTCTGGAACCCACATGCAGATCAGGCCAAAAATATTTGCAAAAATGTAGAAAAAATCTTTATTAAAAATTATCTCAAGCCTAACGTGTTAAATGTCCATCTGACACTTAATTGTAAGCTTGAAGCTGTGGCCTTCATATATATATATATATATATATATATATATATATATATATATATATATATATAGAGCGAGCAAAAAGGAAAGGACCCGCACTCTCGGGTCTTATATGAAACAAAAAAATGTTTTATCACTACTACATTGGCGTGGCATGTGTAGCTGTAGCCCCCACTGGATAAGCCAATCCTTGGCTCTTAGGCCAACAATTGGATCTGCCCAATTATGCTTAACATGTGGGTGCTTAAATCAGGCCAAGATCTATTTATTTGGTGACCCCCGCAAGCAAGCGGATCTGGCTGTGTATGACCACCTTTACAGAAAACTACTGTAAGTAGGCTTTACATTATTTTATATATATACAGTATATATTTACATAGATATATATAAATATATATAGAGAGAGAGAGATGATAACGCATACATCTAAAATATATATAAAATATGTATGATACACACTCTATTTCTGTCCCAGTCTTGCGAAATTCAGAGCACTGTGAGTATCTAGCTCATTATTATTTTGCAATGGATTTGTCAGTTCTATCACAGGCATGAAGAGAGCAGAACTGGTTTAAAACTATAGCTACTGCATGAGAAACACTAATAGAAGTAGGAGACAGTAGAAGATGGAGATGAGAAGGAAAAGTTGCTGTAACTATACCATCCCCATTAGTTGAGAGTAATGCTTGTACAGAATATATATAAGTCCTTGTATTGAGGCTCTGGGTTTATTCTTCTTGTGAAACAAATAGGAAATAGGAACAAATAGGAAGCAAAGGTTGTAGCAATGCTTACAAAGGTCAGAAGAAATCGATACCAGATTTAGTCAAAGGTCATTCAGTGACAAAAATATAGACAGAGAACAGTCCAAGTACTTTGCAAATTATATTAAAGGGGAACTCCGACTTCCAAACTAAAATTTGCTAAAGAGGCCCACATAACACAGAAACCTCTAATATACCCATCATAGTTACCTGTTTCTTCAAAAAGTATGAACAAATATAATTTTCTACTCTGAAATTCAGCTGTTTTACAGTTTTCTCTCTGCATCATTTGAAATCCTGGCAAGGAAGGAGGGACTAAACACTGATGTTGCAAATTGTAACAATGTCTCGACAGCTTGCAGACAGCATACAAGAACTACATAACCCACAATGCATTACTCTGTGATGTTCTGTTCCTTATTGAAATAACGTACAGGGAATTGTAGGGTTTGCAGGTATGAGGACAGATGACTGCTGAGTAACAGTGGTTAGCAAAATAGCCAGTAAGATCAGCAGCAGAGTGGGGGGCTAGGCTAAGGGAACTGTGATGTATGGAACTGATGTATTTTGCAAAATTGCTTTAAATAATGTTTACTTTTCAAAAAGCTTAAGGTATATTTTGGGGAGTTCCCATTTAAATCAGCAGTGTTTTGTTTGCTGGCAGAGAAATAGTAGTGATTTACAGTCAATCAGTCTTGGAGGCAGACATTGTTACATAGTTACATATTGTAGTTAAATCTGTAAAGCGGTGGAAAGTGATGGAGTGGTGTATGTGCGAATGTTGTAATCTTTTTTTGTGTGATAAAATATGTGAATGTGGAAATGTTGTAATATTTTTGTGTGAAAATGTGCATGTATGTAAAATGTATGTGTATTTAAAATTGTTGGGTAAAATTTGTGTAAATTAGAGATTTGCTTAGTTTAAAGGGAAACTGTCATGGGAAAACATTTTTTTCAAATGCATCAGTTAATAGTGCTGCTCCAGTAGACTTCTGCACTGAAATCCATTTCTCAAAAGAGCAAACAGATTTTTTTTATATTCAGTTTTGAAATCTGACATGGGGCTAGACATTTTGTCAATTTCCCAGCTGCCCCAGTCATGTGACTTGTACCAGCACTTTAGGAGGGAAGTGCTTTCTGGCAGGCTGTTGTTTTTCCTTCTCAATGTAACTGAATAGTACGCAGTGGGACATGGGTTTTACTATTGAGTGCTGTTCTTAGATCTAACAGGCAGCTGTTATCTTGTGTAAGGGAGCTGTTATCTGGTTACCTTCCCATTGTTCTTTTGTTAGGCTGCTGAGTAGGGGAAAGGGAGGAGGTGATATCACTCCAACTTGCATTACAGCAGTAAAGAGTGAGTGAAGTTTATCAGAACACAAGTCACATGACTTGGGGCAGCTGGGAAATTGACAAAATGTCTAGCTCCATGTCCGATTTCATAATGAAATATAAACAAATCTGTTTGCTCTTTTCAGAAATGGATTTCAGTGCAGAATTCTTCTGGAACAGCACTATTAACTGATGCATTTTGAAAAAAATTTTTCCCATGACAGGATCCCTTTAAGTGTAATTTCTACCCTGGCCACCAGTGGCCACTGTGGGACACAGAAGGGCAATAAAAAGAGGTGCCCTGCCCAAGGTGAGCAGTCCTGATGGGAGGCGTGGCAGGAAGAACATCACCTGGCTGGTGAGTGAAGACTCAACAGATAGAAAAAATTAGAATAGGAAAGATCAAAGTGAATTGGAACTAGGTGCACAAGCTAGACAGGTTATTTAGTAAGGGCAGTTGTGGCCCCATTAAGGAGAGAAGGAGAGAAGTGGAGTTAGACTCCTATGGGCACTCCATAAGTAAGGGAATCAGTGAAAGCTTAGGGCTAGGTAGGAAGGACACTGAGGCTTCAGGCCAGGACTTGGATGGAAAAGGTCCTAACTTGGAAGAGTGGAGGGATATCACCCAGAGGTATCAGGCCACTATTGGAGAGTGGGGGGATACGGGGGGAAGCATGTACTGGACCACTAGCAGTTAGGTGGGATCCAAGATCTTAAGGAAAGGTGTGTCTACCTAAGCTGATTCCATTAACATCTGTAACTGGAAGCCCCTGGTGTGCCTGAAATAAAGTTGTTGTTTTTTTTTTAATTAATTTTTTACTTTTGTTTCCGTGTTTATTGTGGAGTGTACAAGGGTTAACTACCCCTTTAACAACTGGAAGCATATTGGGTTGAAACAGTACAAAGTCCATCAAGTACAACCCATCTAAATGAAACCCAGCATCCATACACACTCACACCCCTCCACTCTTTCACATAAATTATATATACCCATATCTATACTGACTATAGAGTTTAGTATCACTATAGCCTTTGATATTATCTCTGTCCAATAAATCATCCAAGCCCCAAAGTCATTAACAGAATCAGCCATCACAACATCACCCGGCAGTACATGCCACAACCTCACTGTCGTCACTGTGAAAGTTTTCCTCTAGACTAAAGACGTGGCCTCTGGTGCAGTGATCCTCTTTATGGGAAAAAAGTTCCCCTGCTATTTGTCTATAATGTCCTCTAATATATTTGTAAAGTTTAATCATGTCCCCTCGCAAGTGCCTTTTTTCCAGAGAAAACAACCCCAACCTGGACAGTCTACCCTCATAATTTAAGTCTTCCATCCCTCTAACCAGTTTGGCCTCTAACTAGGAGGAAAAATTCTGTTTTCATCCCTTGAATTTATGCTCTTTTTATGTAAGACAGAACTTTATTTGCTTTAGTGGCCATAGAATGATGCTTCCTGGAATAAGTCAACTTGTTATTTACAAAAACCCATAGACCACTAACAGCAAAAAACGTTTTTTGAAAATTAATTGGTTAGTATACCAACAAAAAAAACACCCAGACAAATTAAACTTTAAAATCACACAGCCTTTATCAAGAAATAACTTACCGAAACTCCGCTTGTGCTCCTCTTCTCCCTGCCTTCCTTATAGGAGATAGCCAGGGAGGAGAAGTTGAGCACCGCACAATGGATCATCACCCTGTTGCCTTTTCTGAAGAGGAGCGCAAGCAGAGTTTGAGGAAGTTATTTCTTAATAAAGACTTTGAGGTTTTAAAGTTTAATATACCTTGGTAGTTTTTTCATGGGATACTAACAAATTTGTAAAAAACTATTTTGATGTTACTGGTCCTTTAAGGAAATTCCCAACACACTGCCATTAAAGGAGGATACAACCCTGTAAAAAAAACATACCCCCACCCCATGTAGACTCCCCTGTCTCCTCCTCCCAGCCTAACTGCTCCCCCCGGAAAATGCCCCATACTTTATACTTACCCCTCAGTGCAGATTCAACTAGCAGAGCTCCACGCAGCCATCTTCAAATGCTTTGGTAAGCTGACTGGGAGTATAGAAATTTCCATCCATTTCAGTGCATTCACAGTTGCAGCAAACTGGCAAAATGCTGAAACTATGCATGTGCCAATATGCCGGTCTACCAGTCAGTTTATCGAAGCGGTTGAAGATGGTATTGAGTATAAAGTATGGGGCAGTTAGGCTAGGAGGTGGGAGTGGGTCTATGTGGGGTGGGGGGTACAGGTTTTTTTTTACAGGGTTGAATTCTCCTGGGTAGATTCATCAAAGAGTGAAGTGAAGAGTGAAGTTCCACCACTAGAGGGAGATTCATCAAAGAGTGAAATTCCGCCACTAGAGGGAAATTCCATGCCTTTCAAAATCCCATAGAAATGAACTGAGAGCTGTGGAATTTACCTCTAGTGGCGGAACTTCACTCTATGGTACAGTCATCGTTATATATGAAACCTATTTCTATGAAAGTTTGGTACAGTACATGCTTCTACACAAACACCATGGTAGAAATTCACATTCACAGGACTTATGAATGCAAACTTTGATTTATTTGAGAACAAACTATAAGTTTGAGTCTATAACTTTCTATTACAAAATGTCTCTGAGCATCAAAGGCAGTTTACTGGTCATGCCTGGGAGTAGCAATCCCCTGTCCCACATGCAAACACAGCAGTGACTGGGAAGAATTATTACTAGTCTGACCTTGGTGAAAAACTGTCTAGATTAACACCCAGAACACTTCAGTTAGCTGAAGCGACAAGCAATTACAAGGCTTTTTATATTATACATTTTTTCAAAATTTCCTTCAAAGTTGGTTGCTGAATTGTGATCACTTCAATTACTTGAAATGTACTAGACTTTGCCTGTGGCTGTTGTCAGAACCTCTGCTCTTTTCAATTAGTCAAGATTTTGGAGCATTACACTTTCTTTTTTTATTCTAGTTTTGCTTCTAAGCTAAATACTGCTAAACTAAGATTTTTCAGTAATACTTCGAATGAGGCTCCTTAATAGAGTGCAATTGTGTTACTGAAAGAAATGACAATCTATTAGTGGTTTCAGAACAAACAGCAATAGCGTGCACAGATGGCAAACTATAATGACAATAAACTGCTCTTACCTTGGTGTCCCTGTTTCACTGCTAGACCTTATTATTCAGTTTATCTCATTTGCAGAATTGATTAGGAAGCAAAACAGACTAGGTAACATTTTAGATTTTCTCAGCCTTACGCCGTTTCAAATTAGGTATTTTTTACTCTTTACTGTTTACTGTGGTGCTGAGAATATAATCACAATAAAGATAAGAAATGGCATGCATTGTCCTTGTGTGCATTATTTAAAACATTTTATTGGTGAAATATGCCATAAATACTAGTCAGGATGGGAATATATGCCATTTTTTTTTTTATTTATTAAGCTGACAATTCTACAGTAAACATATTCTTGGCTTGGCCCAATATTAACAATTATTATGCAGGCAAAATCTGGCAAAATGCATATAAAGAAATCTTCTGGGGAGCCCTTCATTCATGCAGAACTTGTTTGTTTAATTAGAGAATAAAACAACACAACATGATCAGCTTGGTCCTTCCCCAGGTCAAATACCTTGATCCCTTGAAGAAGCTAAAAATCTATCACTGTGATCAAGATATCAGTGTATCAAGGTGTTTCATCTGAGCAAGAACCAGGTTGTTCCCAAATATGTAAGTTCTGTGTGACTGCAAGGCTCTCCAGTGGATCGTTTTCAGGATCCTTTTGTGGAGCTGCAAAACCCAAATGCTGTTTTATGATCCACATTGACTACAAACCACCACAAATAAATTGTAGGAAAGATATAGGAATTTTTTAAATATAGACTGGCATATGATCACCCATATATCACTGCTTAAATACTGTATGGATCCATTGTAGCTACAAATGCATTTTAATATTATACTGTATTAGCCAATATGAGTAAACATACATATTGATGTCCGCATCCTCCCAAAAACAAACGACCACTGTTGAGAGATTGTTAGTTGCTGAGTTACCATATTATCAGTCACTATTTAGTCTCATGAGTTCTCCTTTGCATTTTAGGTGTGGTGACTTTCCATTGGTTTTAAATTATATCCAAAGCATTGTGACTTTCCAGTGGCTGCGGCAAAGCCAAGCATGTTTAGATGTAGCCTTAACAACATCTTGGTATTACTTTCCTTTTATGTATGTTAGTAATATGATTAAGAGATTCTTTGAGAGTTGTTACCCTAATGAGAAAGAATGGTTTTGGACAGATTACATTAACTACTAGTACAATAATTTAATTGATTTAGAAAAGCTTGATGAGCCATGTTATCTTATTTACTAGATGTCTAACCCAAATTGGCTGGAGATGCCTCCTAATATCATGCTGCAACATGTTAATTGCATTTTCTATGAACTTGCTAGCTCTTACCAACAGCAATCTGCAGTCCCTATAGCTTTGCTAGATTTAATTAGTTGGTTCAACCCAAAGCTCCCTCCAACCGCTTCTTTACATTCTAGATGAATTCCTATTTGAATTTTAGTTAAACAGGTTTCATGCTAATGAATATAAATGGGACACCTACATGTTATTGATTACAAATAATACATTCTGTTTCAGGCAGAATTATGTTAACCCTATACCATATATATGCATTAGCGAAAATAGTTTGAAATGTAATAAACTTGTACAAAACTAATATTTCAACAAACAATTGTTTAGTCATGTTAGTTAGGTTTCCCCCTCCTAACAACTCTGTCTCTCTTTGATTAGAGTGGTATCTGAAATTCTATGTTTGACACATACAGGTACAGGTGCTTCTTAATGGCATTAATTCATATATCCAACATGTAGATTAACCAAGAAATTAGGATGTGCCATTAGGGATGGCGCGAACTGTTCGCCGGCGAACTTGTTCGCGCGAACATCGGCTGTTCGCGCTCGCCGGAAGTTCGCGAACGTCGCGCGATTTTTCGCCATTTTGGGTTCGCGTTAGTTGGCGCTTTTTTTTTGCCCTCTCACCTCTCAGACCAACAGATACATGGCAGCCAATCAGGAAGCTCTCCCTCCTGGACCACCCCCACACCCCCTGGACCACTCCCCTTCCAATGGACAGTTCCCTGATTTCAGCACAGGGAAAAAGAAAAAGGAAGGAGCTGCTATAACACAAATACTGCAGCCTGCAGTCTGCTCACCACCCTCCCACCCACATGGTCAGTGGCTCTGCTTTTGTTTTTTAGTTGTGCCTGGATGATGTGCTGGCTACTGGTCCACTTTCCAGTCAAAGCCAGGGAGCTGTGAATGTAGTAAATCATGGAAAATAACTGTGCCATTCTGCTATGAGTTCTAGGGGTATTTATACCTGAACTGGCCACTTTAACATCTTTGTGTGAACTCTGAGGTATTTATACATGAACTGGCCATCTTTTGTGAACGCTAGGGGTATTATACATGAACTGGCCAAGTCTGCAGGGATTTGAGGGACATTTTAGGTTAGGTAGCTTTGCTGGCTAGTAATCTACCTTCTACTGCAGTGCTCTGTATGTAGCTGCTGTGGGCACTGATCTCTTCTGATCTCATTCTCATCTGTGTGCTGACTGCTGTAATAACCATTTATAATACATTTTTGCCCTTGATCCCCCTCTGGCATGCCACTGTCCAGGTCGTTGCACCCTTTAAACAACTTTAAAATCATTTTTCTGGCCAGAAATGTCTTTTTTAGCTGTTAAAGTTCGCCTTCCCATTGAAGTCTATGGGGTTTTCCGACGTTCGCGCCATCCCTATGTGCCATGTGACTGCTATAGACAAGACTAGCATAGGCCTTTACAAATTATGCCAAATATAATTAGAAATAACTGTAAGTCACATCTTTTATAAATGTCATTTAACATTATGCAAATCAAAAAGGCAAATTAAAAAAAATAATGTTCTTATTTCTTTAAAGGAAGTACAGGTAGGGTATCTGTTATCCAGAATGCTCGGAACCTGGGGGTTTCTGCAGAAGGGGCCTTTCCATAATTTTGATCTTTATGTCTTAAGTCTACTAAAAAAATCATGTAAGCATTAAATAAACAGAATAGGCTGGTTTTGCTTCTAATAAGGATTAAAGGAATTGTTCAGTTCTAAATAAGTAAATATATATATAGGCTGTACAAAATAAAAAATGTTTCTAATATAGTTGGACTATAAAAGCTGGAGTGACTGGATGTCTAACAGAATAACCAGAACACTATTTCTTGCTTTACTCTCTCTTGATTTCCCCTGATTGGTTAGCAGGCAGCAACCAATCAGTGAGTTAAGGGGGGCATGGGTCATAACTGTTGCTTTTGAATCTGACCTGCATGCTAAGGATCAATTCTGAACAGTTATGTCACATGTAGCCCCCCTTAAAGTCACTGACTAACTCAGAGTCAGAGATATGTAAACCGGGAAGTTGGGTTCTGTTCTGTACCCAATCACTCCAGCCTTTATACATTACAGTTTTGGCTCAATTATTATACAAGAAACATTTTTTGTTTTGCACAGCCTTTTTATCCAGTTTTTATCTTTACACTGAACATTTCCTTTAATTCTATAACAGTTGGGATCAAGTACAAGTTACAGTTTTATTATTACAGAAAAAAAGGAAATCATTTTAAAAATATAGTCATTTTGAAAAAATTGATAATGTCTGCTATTGGTGCATTTTCTGTATATAAAAAAATAACGTATCAGTGACTTACATCATCGAGTTCTTTTCTGGAGGAAGTGAAATGTGAGAATGGATTAGAGCTGCAATCATCATCATCTTTCTTCTCAGTATAAGTTACTTTTGATGCAAGTGGCCTGATCACCCCAGGCTTTGTCTGGATAAGCACAGAAAAAAAACAGTGCACGTTAAAATGGGTGTAACATTGCTCTAGCAGAGATTAGAAAGTAGTAAGGAAACAGTCAGTTATTAATTGACTCCACCTTCAGAAAGAAACAAAGTACAAATTGAATATTTGAAATCAAGAGTGCTGCAAATAATATTGTGATCTGAACTTTTCAGGAATTTTCAGGAATTAAAGGCATACTGTCACTGGAAACATGTTACTGCTCCAGCAGACTTCTGCACTGAAACATGTTTTTCAAAAGAGGACACTGATTTTTTTTTTATATTTAAGTTTGAAATCTGACATAAGGCTAGACTTATTGTCAGTTTCCCGGTGTCCCCAGTCATATGACTTGTGCTCTGATAAACTTCAGTCACTCTGCTGCCCTGTGACATCACCCTCCTCCCATCAGCAGAGTAATGGGAAGGTAACCAGATAACATCTCCCTGTTAGATATAAGAACAACACTCAATAATAAAAACCCATGTCCCATTGCGACCACTGTTACATTGAGTAGAAGAAACAAAAGCCTGCCAGAAAGCAGTTGCAAAGTGCAGCACTGGCTCTTTCTAAAAGCACATGACCAGGCAAGATGACCTGAGAAGGCTGCCTACTACTAAAAAATACTTGTTGGATTAGGAATTACATTTTATATGAGTGAATTAGTTGCAGTATAAACAGTGTAATTTAGGAATAAAAACTACACAATAAAAATCATGACAGAACCTTATCCAAGGGCATAATCTATATGAATTATTATTTGATTTATCAGCCAAGTGTGAGCCACCACAATTCATAAACACTATTCACAACCTTACTTGTGTCAATATATGCTCCTCTTTACTTAGGGCTTGGGTCAGAATTCGGTTCAATTGTGCTTAGTTTAATAATGTGCTTTGGAAAGGGAAATGGAA
The DNA here is from genome assembly GCA_024363595.1 of Xenopus borealis. Taxonomy (NCBI): domain Eukaryota; kingdom Metazoa; phylum Chordata; class Amphibia; order Anura; family Pipidae; genus Xenopus; species Xenopus borealis. Next base: position 102,673,652 of record CM044439.1, read on the forward strand.
TTAAAGGACCCCTCAAAGTAACACCTGCAGCAAGGAGGTTTCATTTGGGCCCATACATAGGGAACTGCACACTATGTTTCCAGATATGTTTCTGCTCTACTTCAATTTACATATCTATTCAATTTACAGGTGACAAAACCCTGATGCTAATTTGCATGCAAGTTTTGGCACATGCTATTAATGGAAATGTTTTGATCTTCAGATAAGCATTTTCATCAAAGACCCCATAGGATGAATATTACCTACACAGTGTTTTGAAGCACAGTCAATGCAGTTCCTGATTAGATCCCAACCACAGAAAGGTTTTTCACTGGCCAGAGCCAATGGAGATACTGATCTTTTCAAATTAATCTACAATAAGTAATATTTTATACTATTTTTTGGTGGTCCTTGTGGAGTTACTTGAGTGTTTGTATGCCCCCTATTTCCTGGCATTGGTTTATCCACATCCTAAACTGAAGGTCTGGGGCTGGTGCACATAGACCTGATCTACCTGGTGAGTGCTTTAGGCAATGAGTCCTGTGCCCCTATCTGTTGTTTCATAGCCAACATAATGTCCCTTGTGGCATTAAGAAATGCAGAAGTGCAAGAGTATTAGGGGGCACAAGAGCGAAGCACACTTCTGCCCAGTGTCAGTCATCTGTATCTCAGCTACTAAAAAAAGTCAGTGTGGGGTGCAGAGCACTGCATCAACAGACTCAGGCCAAACCTGTCCTTGCCTCTTGCCATAGGATAGGTGCTAAGTACAACTGTCACTGCTCCCCTGTGAGTTGGAATGGCATACAACTTAGGGACAAGTAGGTTGAGAGGTAATGGAGTCAAATGACCTTCAGCAATACCTTAAAGTATAACAAATGAACTGTCTTTTCTTTGCACGTACTGTATCCACCTCAATTCCAGTGCATTCAATTATTTCTAATTTCTAGCGCACCTAAATGACATATTTTTAAATGATGTTTAGGTACATAATTAGAAAGTGCAACAGAGCTTTATGAAACATTTATATTTTGTAATTTGCAATTACTAGTTTAATCATCAAAGATTATTATCATTTTTTGGATGTTAACACTCTGCTTACTAGCTTTTTCTACAGGATAAAATTTACATTTCACTTAATATATAAACAGTATCAATAGAGGAAATGTAGCTTCATTGGAAGAAAAAAAGAAAAAATTATGCACTCACTTGTTGACAGTCAATAACTGCATTCTTCCGTGACTGAAGGGAAGCCTGTATAAAAAAAATGAACAGCATGAACACGTAAGGGTATGACACTTCTATTTTTACTGTTGTTTACTTAGAACATACAAATCACAGTCTGGGGTATGACATTCCATCTTGCTAGAGAAGTCTTGTCCTAGATATCAGTATGCAAACAGGTACCCCTAACAATCTTTAAATAGCTGCCATGTCTGCTATGCTTATACTGTTTATATGTAAAAACATTTGCAATTCCATTATACCGCAACTTTAAATATAAATGAAATTTTTTGTATGTAAAAAAGTTACACGTTTTCACCCATTCACATCTAGCAGGATGTCATACTTTTTCACCCATTCACATCTAGCAGGATGTCATACTTTGACCAAGCTTCACCAACCCTTCATAAAGTTTTTATGGGGAGGGTGGAAGCTCTTGTTAATAATCTAGTAGGATCTAATGCTGAGCCACATAACTCTGATATACCACCCAGGACAATGTTCCACAGGTCAAATGTTATACATGTTGAGAGACTCAATTCACCCCTGGAATTACTTTCAATGTAGATGGATCCAATGATTTTCATTCTAGAGAACAGTTTCACTATATTTACTCAATGCATTGGTCACTTTTCTTAACTTTAAACAGTATTAATTACTATATCTTTACATATATAAATATGTGAATATATACTAAACTGTCCATCATTTCGAAATAATCTGAATATCATAAACAGAGTACCAAGCTTTCCATTCATAAAAAGCCTGTCAATAATTGTAAGGCTGAGAAATCAGGTATGGTTTTCAT
>CM044439.1:102677115-102699300 GCA_024363595.1 Xenopus borealis
ATATATATATATATATATATATACCATTATACTGGGTGTCAGGTCATACTTTATACCTTTAAATATTCATTGAACAGCAATAAATAATGCACATGATGAATATCTGGTGGTAGGGGTTGCATGTAGGAAAGGTATCCCCTTGAATTTTGTTAAAAAAATAAATGATATGAAACCCAGATGCTTGAGCCTTGCAATCTCCCAATTTTTGGAAGCATCTGTAGATTTTTGGCACATAAAAATGCAGGAAAGTAATTAAATCTAATTATTTTTGTCAGTCAAGTTGTAAATGTTAAAAAAAACTACAGTTAAGCAACATCTTTGACTATAAAAATAATTTTCACAGTAAGCAAATCTTCCTGTTCACTGGTCTCAGAAGGAAGAGAGGAGTTAGACAAGCTAAAAATTAACATTTATTCTAACAAGTATATGGCAGAAAAAAGGGCTTTCATTTTCTTGTTAAACTTTGCATCTCTTCCCTCTCATACTTTCATGTAATGCTGTTCTACGAAGAATTCCCTTCACTGCCTATATTTTTTACTCTCATCCCACCTAGACTTTCTGGACTGTAATACTCCTCTCACAATTCTTTTAAACTCCCTTGTATACATGTACTTTTTTCCACTAGATTTATAGTAAAAAAAGACAACTCAAAATTTTTGCTTTTTTTGGCATTCAGACTTTAATAAATAACCACCTTAGAGGTTACAATCTACATGGATCATAGGTGTAATAACTTCTGTGGTTGAGGCATTAGTAAATACATGACTTAATCAGATGTTCTGCCACGGCTCTGAAGTATATTTGAGAGACTGAGGGAGATTCTGGCTAGGAATGATGTAAAGAAGCAACAATAAACAAAAACAGTGAGTTGATGAGTAATAAGTAACAGATTTTGTAATGTAATCTTTGATTAAAGGGTGGAGGGGCCTGTTCTCCCTTAGGTTTAAGGATTCTGGCAGCTATAGTCTAAGCTGACCGAAGATGTAATGATAAAGTCATGTTCATACAATTTGCGTGGATCGTCTCAACATTTTTTATACCATGGTGATCAGTCATTTAGTCAATGATTTCTGTTAGCTAATGATAATATCTCTGCATGTATTACCTATCCGACAATATCAATGGGTGATTGTCACTATGTTTTGTCAGACATAACTTTCATAAGATTGCTGTGTCTGTCAATTAATAGCCAGAACATTGTTCTTTTTAATACTTTATTTAATCTGAATGATTAACTGTAGGTCAGGAAACTGCAACACACAATCACTTGTCAGACATAAGGATACAATTTGCACATCTATGGCCAGTTTAAGACAAACTGAAGGAAGGATAGACAGAATTGAGGGAAGCCAGTTATAAACTGGTTGCAGTAGTCTAGATAGGACAGGATTAGGCCATTTACATTTTATTTACTTTATTTACTTATTTCGTTTTTTCTTTATACTGAAACTGTCAAGGATTAGGTTAGTTTAGGGGGTGCTGTGGAGGGAGTGGTGGGAAGGGGAGTCCTTAAAGTGATGCCAGCACCAAAAAATAACTTTTCAAAATATGAATGTACATTAAAAGTTAAATCATGTTGACTGTTATTACTTGACAGTTCTGCTTTTGTCAGTAATTGTTAATTTAAGTTCCTAAACCTGACTGTCTTGTCAACCTGACTGTCCCTTCTCAGCCTGTCAGTTATAGTTCCTAATGCTAACAGAGTCCTGCTGCACAAATATGTCAGCCTCCTCATAAAAGAGCATTGGGAATCAGATAGGTAATGTAAAAGCATTGGGCAAATACTTTTATGCAAAGACAATGTTATGAAAAATGTCTGGTGTCAGTATCTCTTTGGCTGTGCACATAAGGAACAGAGAGGTAGGACAGGAACAGGGTAAATAGGCTGATGAGTTTACTGGTAAAGGATAGTGCAGATGAAGAAAGTAGAACAGCACTGGTGTAGCAGAACTGGAGCAGACTGGAAAGGACAGAGCAGGCATAGCAGAACAGGAGCAGACAGGACAGAGTGGGCATAGCAGGAACAGTTCTGGAGCAGGAACAGGAAGACAATGTAGACAGTACTGGATAGCAAGATTCAAGGTACAAGGCTAGAGCAGGCGCAAGGTCAGAAAAGGCAAGGTCAGGACAGGACAAGGCAATGTTAAGTTCAAGGCTGAGACAGGACAAGAAACAAGATACAAGGTAGGTAGGCTAGCACAAGAACCTAGTTAGGTGCAATGCCACAGTGCTATGATAGACCAATGCTCAAGCATGAAGGTGAGGAGGGCTGGCCTTATATAGGGCAGGTTCAGCCCTGATTGTCTGACCCCAACCCACTAATCAGATTGCTGCTGGGAAAGGGCTACAAAGGCCAGGAGATAGATAGAGAGCCCGCCTGCTGGTCACTCACCTGACCCAAAGGTTAAGGCACAGAGCCAGAAACCCAAATGTCCCTGGCTCAAATCCCTGCAGAGCCTGGCAGAAATGAACATATGTATGCAATAATACATAGGAGGAAAAAGTAACAGGTGTGTGATGACTATGGTGCTGATGTGATAAACAAAGGAGAATAAGAACCACAAGGAAATTATTCACCCGCTACAAATCTTCTCTTCTGCGTGTGACTAATATCCTCCAAATGATTTCTAGCAGCCAATTAATATCCTTGTGGACCATTGCAGTAAAAAGTCAAATATTACCCACAGACAACATTCTGAGTCAACTGGTTAATGAGTATGTTATCCGAAGTATTAGTAAGTGGAGAGAAGCGTCAGGTTTTTAATTTTTGTTAGGGTTAATTAAAGATAGATTTGACAGATCCAGGAGGAGATAACTAGGAGGCAGGTAGAGATTTGAATTTCAGAGATCAGTGAGAGGGTGAATGCATACATTTAATCCACTAACCCCCAGATGCAGATGCAAATGCAAACACATTAAAATACAGCACATTAACAGGAGTGCACAAATGCAATGTTATCTGAGCAGAAGATCCATTTTCATTAGGTTTTTGTTTTTTCTAGAACCCAAGAGGACAATGCTTTTGCCCAAATAAAAGTTTGTATTTCTGGTCGAGGCAACATGGAATCCTGTATTTTATATTTTTATGATGACACAGAGGAGTCAGATCAGAGCTAGTTCTATTATTGTATATCTTAGGAGACTCAGTGTCACAAAGTCTGTGCCAAATATGATGTGACATGAATCAACAAAAGACATAGGAGTGTTTATGAGGGTGGGATCCAAATTTCTAGTTTATAGCTATGGAAAGCACTGCAGCTAAAAGTTGGCAAAACATCTTGCCAGGATTTTTATAGCTGCTAAGATAATCGTTAGAGATGAATGAAACAGTTTAAATAAACCTTCCTTTTGTCCTTGAAAACCAAATTGTAAGATTTTGTTCACTGACCCATTCTGATTTTTATCTTGATATCTGAAATAAATCTGAATTTTATAATGAAAATCGATATGAATACTTTGCATATGACATTGACCCTACAACTTTCTGTGTACTGATAACTAGATATAGCGTTGGGTGTCTCTGTATGGGTCTGTCTCACCCCCTGAATTCAAAATGTTTTATTTCACAATTTTTTTTATTTCCTGAACTTTGTTGATGGGGTTCTTCAAATAATCTAAATAGATCAGGAAGTTGGATCCTAGTATGCAGCATCACCCAAACACTCCCATATAATCCTTCACTCCTTCCTACTCCCAAAATTTAAATTGCCACATTTCAAGTATGAATAACAGACAGTTACTGCTGCATCATCTCCTGAGCATGAGTATGCCAAGGAATAGAAAATGGATATTACAACATTTTCAGATTTCAGTTTATTAAATTGTGTGCAGTAGTTGCATAAACAGTACAGTAGGACTTTTCTGGAATAAATACTGTAAGATAAAAAGGGCTCATTTACTAACATACAGTAAATGGTAAATGGTATGTGCTAGAGAAATTATACTGGGGGGATATAGATTTAGTACATGAAGGGTACAAAGTGCAAAAGAACAGGTGCAATTCACCATGTTTGCTGCATTTTGTATCCAGCCTCAATTCTCTGCATTTAAGAATAAACATAGCCATTGACTGGCATTCCATACATTAATTAAGTACGGCATAGGCAGTCAGACCTCGTACACAAGTGCTTCCTTTTTTTCTAAGAAAATCATGTAAACATTAAAGGGATACCTGAAACTGCATGGAAAGAAATAGTAAAAAGGTAAACAAAAAAGTAAAAAGGTACTATATATTTTTTTTGGAAGTTTATATAGTGTATGTCCTTCTTTACATATGCCCAGCCAAATGAGTTCATATCAAAAATGGGCTATATTTTACTTTTAAATAATATTCACTTGCATTTGTACATGCTCCTTGTTGGTTCCACCAGGGAGACCTGGAATTAGCACCTGCCTTGAAGAGAGGTTACTTTCTGGGTTCCTTTTGTGTTAAGTCTACTCAAGCAGCTGACTTGCACAAAATAAGATGCAGATGGTGCAATGGCTGGTGCCTCCAAAACATTAGAAATATCTGCTTATTAACTAAGAAAAATGTTGCAGCACCTTGTGTGCAAATGACCTGTGGTGTTTGTGCAAGGTGCCTGTAGGTGTCACTGTTTACAGGAGTTGTGCTGAACATGGACAGTGCCTTCTATGCTGTTTTAAAGTATTAGAGTTCAAGTTACTGTTGAAGTGTAATGGCTGCATAAACCTGCTAATAAAGCACTGTTATACTCTGCTCATCCTCAGCTGCCAAAACATAGCATAGCCAACATGGAAACTAAGCACCTGCATTGATTACAACAGACAATATATTCTGCACTGATATCAATTTCTCAAAAAAGCAAACAGATTTATTTATATTTAACATGGGGCTAGACATATTGTCAGTTTCCCAGCTGTCCCCGGTTATGGGACTTGTGCTATGATAAACTGTTAGTCACTCTTTACTGCTGTACTGCAAGTTTGAGTGATATCACCCCCTCCACCCCCTCCCCCACAGCAGCCTAACAACAGAACAATAGGAAGGTAACCAGAGAGCAGCTCCCTAACACAAGATAACAGCTTCCTGGTAGATATAAGAACAGCACTCAACAATAAAATCCAGGTCCCCCTGCTACACCATTCAGTTACATTAAGTAGGAGAAACAATAGCCTGCCAGAAAGCAGTTCCATCCCAAAGTTCTGGCTCTTTTTGAAAGCACACAAACAAAATTACTTGAGATGGCTGCCTACACACCAAAATGACAACAAAAAAATACACTTATTGGTTCATGAATTACATTTTATATTGTAGAGTGAATTATTTGCAGTGTAAACAGTGTAATTTAGAAATGAAAACGACATCAAAAAAATCATGACTGAATCCCTTTAAATTAACTCAATAGGCTGGTTTTGCTCCAAATAAGGATTAAGTATATCTTACTACTTACAATACAAGGTACTGTTTTTTTTAGTACAGAGAAAAGGGAAGCCATTTGGATTATTTCATTATTATTTCAACAAAAGACAGTCTTCATAATTCTGAGCTTTCTGCATAAGGGGTTTCCACATAACCGATACCATAACTGTGCAGTAGATTGATCAGATCTAATATCTAATTGGTTAGGATTGGAAACAAAACTGGTGTAATTTATCCCCTACACTTATAAATCAGTTCCACATTTCTTTATTTTTTATTGAGTAGCAGATGGTGACTTTGTTTGTCTAGTTTAGTATTAGGAGTGCAGCGATAGTAATTAGATTCTGTTATAATAAAAGTTTGTACAGTTACTTAATGGAAACACAGAAATAACACCTTTTCATACAGCACGCTGGGGAACATTAATAGAATACTTTTTTCTGTTTTTTTTTTTCTGCTGCTTTTTACTTTTTCCTTGTATTATCCTTATAGAACCTTATTGTTCAGTAAACGGTTACATATTCTAATTACCTAGGCTTATGAAAGGATTGCAAATGATTCTTCCAAAAGTATATTTATAATTCATAACTGTTTACTGGTATCATCCATTATTCAGAATATTTATGTTATCTGTCCAGCCATATACTTACACAGCAAATGTATTCCTCTTGCAATCTCACATTGTATGCAACTATTTGATATAGAGACAAACTAGTACCCAATTTGATCATTTATAATATTCAACTTTGCATTGCTGAACTGAAACTGGAATATTTTACTATTTCAAATGACAGTGCTCATCATCAAATTCAAGTTCATTTTTTGGGTTTCACTTACTTCCTTGCAATTTCTTTGCTAAAGTTCTCCTTTTATTTCTGAAAATTTTAAACTAATAGAGCAATATTGGGTTATTGTCATATATACCCCGAATTACGTTTATCACAGATCTGGAACTAATATGTGCTTTAAGTTCTTGTCAGAAGGTCTTTAGTTGCAAAAGTGAACATCGATAGATACAAGCTGTGGCATAACCACACTGGGCCAGGTTTTGTATCGCAACCCCTCCCAGGCCCAAACCCTGTTCCCTGCCCACCTGCTTGCATCCCCTGCTCCCCACCCTCTTGCTATAAGGTAGGAGAGCAGCCAGGGAGTGGGGATTTCTACAGCTATAGATTAATTAAACTGTCCCCCTGTCCCGCAGACCCCCTGGGATCATGGGGTCTGCTTCTTCTATAGTTTTGCCATTGGATACGAGGAATTAATTTGCAAGTCACAGTTAATAATATAAAACAGTCTGAGCAACAGACAAAGGTCCAATATCTTATAATATACTACACATGGAAATATATATTCATAAGAGAAAAAATGTGGTGAGTTAAAAAAACATACATTTTCTTTAATAAGGGACTTACAAATCATTAATCCCTACTAAAAACAAAAAAACCCTCATCCATGCTGAAAAAGCTCACATCAGTTTTACTTGCCTATATTCCATTGGATTTTTACATTTTACTGGTGATTGTAAATCATTTTGCATATTATTTCATCCATAAACTGTTCATGTCTCAAATTATTTGGTAATCTTATTAAAATGTGAAGAGGAGAGCCACTGATCAAAAGAATGACTTTCAAAAACAATGTAACCGAAATAAAGTAATATCAATATATTATACAAATATCGTTTACTGTAGAGGTTTAGAAAACCTACGTATTTTGTTTCTCTTCCCGCAGATCCCGATGACGACTTTGGCATCTAGAACACAAAAGTTAAACGTTGTAAATACTGTGTGTTAACAAGATCCTGTCAGAGATATTTCTCACCCAGAATGTGAGCTTATTGTTTGGCAAGTATAGAAAACAGTACAAAACTGAAACAGAAAATTATTTTTGACTACTTCTAGTGCACTATATACTAGTTGAACATTACAGACTCACATATTAAATGCGTTATTTTCTTTTCCCTTTGGTCACTTTACCCCAAGGAATGATGCAGTGGCCCCTGCATTATCAGAGCAGCATCTGAGGGGGCAGACCAGTCCTGTTGCTCCCAGCACCCTCTACCTAACTTGCACAACTAAATAATGTTTAAATTGGGGATAATGATAGGGAGCAGGAGTGGGGACATAAACATGACTTCCCCTCCCGCCCTTCAAGAATATAGTGATAATTAAAATTTTCTTAATATAATTTATAGTTTCGCTGCATAAATCCATTTTGATGGCAAAACAATCCTATTATGTTTATTCAATGTTTTTATGTTATTTATATATATTTTTATAACATGGTCAGGGAAACCATAACATGAACTCACATTTCAGTTATCACATGTAATCACCATTTGAACTTTAGAACAGAGCAACAAGAAGAAAGATGAAAGATTAGCAGAGAAAGAAAAAGAAATAGAGAAGCCATAATTTGGTTTTGGTTGGATTAATTTTGCAAAGGCCCACTACTTTGTCAAATGTCTCCTAGCAGAGGCTGCTAAATAGGGGAGGTATGTACAAGGTAATCTTAAATGAAATACTAGGCAGGTTATGAAAGTTTGAACACATTTCTGTGGTTTTTAAATGTTACAACATTTTTGCTAATGAAGGTGAATTGCCCTTTAAGCTGCAAGCCCCAGTGTCCCCAAAAGACCTGCTTGTCTTAAATTGTTACAATTGCTTTTTTTTTAATTGTTACTAAAGTATCAAAGTGCACCTGCCAGGTATTCTGGGCTCTCTGCCAAAAGCCAAATACGTTAGAAACTTCTGGCTGCTCAGTGCAGGAGATCAAAGAGATAGTAGGGACATTTCATTAACAATCCAGGACTGTGGGTTGAGCTGTCAAAATCAGGACAGTTGGAAGGTATGAAGTAACCAGAGCAGAGTAACCTCTCTGGAGATTTAAGTCCATCACTTGCACCTAAAATGTCATTAGTTTGGGGCAGGCAGCAGGAGTTTCCCATTTTAAGTCTCCAGTTTATACATTCCAAAGCAAATTATCCATTCTTTAGAGGCACAGTAGGGGTCATTTACTTATCCCTGAGGTGCATGTGCTACAGCACTAAGGGGATCAAGAGCAGTATGAACAGGGCTAAATTGTGGCCAGAACCCTCTGCTAGTACTTACTTGTGCATCTCAATGATATGCAAATTAGGGGTGATGGGTATGCCAATACAGTATTGACTAATAGAGTCAGCACTGCAAAATTCAGTGTGCAAACTAAAATAAAATGACTGCTACCCCTAATGGTTTTATGTATGTTTTTTTTTTTCGATAATAACATTGCATGATTTATTTTTCAAACCTGAGAACTTTGATTGACACTCTTGGAATCCCATCTTGTTTTTGTAGGCCTTGATGAGTCACAGTGCTACCAAAATATGACAAAACAAAGGGAAGCTATTAGACACAAAAATAGACACGGATAAGACTGACAATTCTAAACTGCCTTAAAGGGACAGGATTTGACATTTTTGACAACAAATGCTGATTGAAAAGGGCTAGCAGCTTTTGAAGGAAATGGCAGGTCAATAAAAAGAGCACTAAAACATATATTTTCTTACACTGCCCTTAAGCTGTTTAATGCAGTTACCGAGGGAAGCGGGTCATGTAAGACTTCATCAATCACCGCACAGACTTCTTCTGTCTGTTGCCTAAGCAGAGCCGGAGAATACACCTGAAGGGGAAAAACATAGGGATATTTTGCTCCGCAAGTATTTTAGGATAAGAAAAGTAAAGACTGTATTGTTACCTCAGGACGTGTTTCTGTTGTTTCATCGAACCTAGGAGTTTCTTCATTCATTTCAGGTTCATCAAGCGCCTGAGCAAAACAATTTGTTTAACTTTAAATATTCTGTTTGATCAGTTGCAATATTTACCACTCACAGGTGAATAAATACAGTGCATCTGTAGCTTATTTATGAACTGCAACTCTCAGATCAAATCTGCATCAAATATTGGACTTTTCAAAATACATCCAGTACATGCTAAAGTCTTTGTTTGAAAGATTAATAATCAATCCCTACAGAATGACTATTCCAATAGGATAAAGTTGTTCAGTGCATAATATTGAGCTATGAATTTGCTTTCTGAGGTGTACAGTTTCTGTTTACCAGCTTTTTACATTAACACATACAATTGGTCCACAGCCAGAATTAATCAAAGGATATTGTGCTAGTTTGCTACCCTCAATCAAGCTTATTGTGCCAATTCCTGCAACTCACTTCAAATGCCCTTGCTTAAAATACAAGAAATTCATTTTTCTTGAAACAGGTTCAGTGATGTGATATTGATATATTTAGCAGTACTAAGAGAATTGTTCAAAATATTGTATTTTTTTGTTTCCTTGCTATTCTAGACAAATAGCAACTGAAGGCATTAATACACATTGGGTGTTTTTTCTCCTTTTTTTATTCTTTAATTATATATGCTTTTTTATATACTGTGTCTACAGTTCACAACAGTGTCTGAGCCAATGAAGCTTACAATATAAGCTCTCTAACATATTCACACCACCCACATAAAACCTACATAAGGGTCAATGTCATCCAGGGTATGCAGCTGTTATGACATTCACATCGGTTAAAAGGTTAATGCATTTTAAATCATATACAACATTTTTCTTTTTAACTGATTCTTTCTGACTGATTTTTTTTGTCAGTTTGGGAATCTCTATAAAACAAACAACAAACTAAATTCTAAACCCCATACTGTCACCTTGCAGTGAAGCCATCATGTTAAACTGGTGCTTCTTAGTAATAATGGAGCTAACTTGTTTCAGTACTAACCTTGTGGAAAAATAAACTATGAAAGTTGAGTTTATTGTTTTGTGAATTTGATGCCTGATGTTAAATATAGGGTGTAAATTATATATGTAGATAAGCCATATCTTTTCTGTTTCTTTAGCTACTGTAAGGGATGTAAAGTTCTGACTTGCCGTTCTGTTGGAAGTCCCTTGCATAGAATAATCTATGTCTTAAGGAGGGATGTGTTCCTATTGGCTCAGGAGTGTCATGGGCATCCCATATCCTTTAAATGGTAAGGAATCCCATACCTTGCCCTCATTTTACTCCACTCTGGGGTAGCTGCTGCAGTAGAGCCTGAGGTTGAAAAGACTTCACTAAAGGAAAAGTAAGGATTCTAAGCTAAAGAGAATGTCCCATGTGAATGAGGGCAATGCTATCCTCTAGGAGTGTGAGGGTGTTAGAGCAGCTTGGACTCCCTTTACCTCCATTGTTGTCCAAGATCCAAATTAAGAAAGGAGTCACAAGTACAAGTGCTCTGCCTTTAGAGTGACAGGATTTAAATTCCCCATTCTCTTCCAAGGTACTACACTATTATATAAATATTTTATTTAGAAGCAAAGGGGGACATCTTACCTTTTGATCCAGAAGCAATTTATTTGTAGGAATCGCAGCAAAAACTTTATAGTTTGGCTTGATCCTATATAACTGAAATATAAAATAGTATTAAAGAGACAAAAATATGAGACAAATCAGCATTTAAATATGAGACAAATCAGCATTTTTACTGTTGCACTAAATACGTGTATATGTAGAAATGTAATATGAGGGGTAGAAATGCAAACATTTTCCCAGATCATGCAAGGGTTATGTATTAAAGTTGAGGTGTGTCACATTAGGGATGATCCTTGTGACTCATTGGTAATCAACAAAAAAATCATGCAGTACATTGCATTTGTGCATCTTAATTTGCATGTTTCATACTGGGGATATCTTCCCCATCCTCTGTACTAATTATTCTGTAGGTGTAGTACTGCCTTCTGTGCAGGAATGGGTAGGAGTGCAAAGAAAGACCTGCAGAAAATAGGTATTGAAAAGAGAGTGATTCAGCAAGATGCTTCAGATCAGGTAAATATGGAACCTCTGTGGCTGGAAAGTGCACTCTTTTCAGGGTGAAGGGAATGGAGCCCCTGGCAGGCTCTTTTCAGGGCATAAAAACCAAAAGCATACCTCCCAACATTTGAAAAATGTAAAGATACAAAAAAAAGATGTAAAAAAAAGTTATGGAAAGTTTGAATACATTTATGGGGGTTTTAGCACCATGTTTAATGTGTTATTACAGTTTTGCTAATAAAGGTGAAATTGCCCTTTAATCTGCAAATCTTGGTTCCCCCAAGAGAAATCTTATTTGTTTCAATTGTATCTAAATGCAGATATAGAGTATTCTGGGCTCTCTGCCAAGAGCCTCCTTATCTAATTATGTTTGACAAACTTTGTTTCTTTTTCTGTTATTCACTGCAGGAGGATTAAGAGAAATGTGGGACAACTGTAATAAGGATCTGCGGGGCTGAGCTGTCAAAATCTGGACTGTCCAGCAAAAATAGGAACAAATTTGGGAGGTATGCCAATGAGAGTTCTTTTCAAAACCCTGAAAAGACTGCCACTTCAGTGGGTGTCCCTCAACAGATCATAAATAAGAAATTCTATAGCTGTGTAAAGTCACTCCTGTACTGCAGAGACCATACCTCTTAGCTGTCCAATTTTTGAAAATGTTTGGGGCCTTGTGGTAAAGTGGGTGGGATTAGGCCAATTGGAGGAGTAACTGGGTATGATTGTGCATTAATAGGGATATTGTCTAATTTGTCCCCATTTGATAATTCAAATGTTGGGAAGTATGAGGGTACTGTGCAAACATTTATAACTTCTGTGCAAATATTGTAAACCTCTTGCCGTTTACAGGAATTGTGATAGTGGTTCAGGATAGGAGCAGTGTTATAGCATAATCTATCCTGACATGGGTGCACACCCTGACATCTGATACCTGATATCACATGTATAACGAAGACACAGGATTCCTGTAGCACCAGCAACCAAAATTGGTGCAGGATATCCTATAGAAGCCATGGGGAGCAATTGAAGCTTGTTGATGTATCCAAATGACCTCATATTTTCTAGAATTTATTCTGTACCCCACCCAGGGCCGGGCCAAGGGTTAGGCAGAGTAGGCACATGCGTAGGGTGCAAAGCTGGGGGGGCACCAAGCACGTACCTGCTCTGTCACCTACCCCATGTCTGGTCCCCTCTCTCCTAGTGTGCCTGGGCTTCTGCGCATGCATGCATGAAAATTTATGCTTCTGCTCCTGCATGCACTGTGATGCTGCTTTTGCACATGCACACACAGCGATGCATGCGAGCATCAACTCAAGCATGCACGCGAGTGTACCAGTTCTTGCGTGCATGCAGTCAGCCAGTGCCGCAGCCGGCACACCTGTCCGGTGTGGCCTGGCTCTGACCCCACCCTTTCTAAGACATCAAAATGTTTCCAAACCACAAGTTCAGTCTTTTCCATACTCTTTCTGGGTACAGGACAGGCAGGGGTATATATGGAAGGCATATTTATGAAAATTCTAATTTGTGTAATGTTAGAGGTTTCTTTCTACATCAAATAAACTCTGATTTAAAAAAAAAATCTAATGTTTGCTTATTCATTGTATTTTATAAATAAATTCTGAGACATTTTAAGTGCTAAGTAAGCTATACAAAAATCTAATTAATGTGGGACATATATAAAATTAAAGTGTTTCAAATGTTGCTTTTAATACATAATCTTTGTTTTCAAGTGATTCTTAACTTTTAAGCCATAGATGAGATGGTGAAATTTCTATAGTGCCTGGAAAATATGGTTTCACTAAACTAGAAACATTTTTACATATGCCTGCCTACAGCTAAAACAAGAATACCTAAGTATTTATTAATTAAAAGCATGTGAGCAGCTTCAGGGAGGTTTTTCCTCTACAGGCTTGATGTCTCCTTTACATCTTATCAAACCACAGGTCCTATGGCAAACAAGGCATTTGAGCGCCATACCAGTACATATTTAGAAGATAATAAAAGCCCCAGGTCTACTAGAAGTACTTTCTATTAATGACTAAAGGAAGCAGTTAGTTGAGATCTTTTGCCTTGTGTACCATATCTTTACTGGTTGCAGTGATAGTTAGTTTATTAATAGAAAATGAGTACTGTTTTGCACTCCAATTATTTTAGCAATGCATTTTTACTTTATTCCAATTGTAAACATGCTACAAAATTTTTATCTATTGCTGAATATTAAACATATTTCCACTTCACTTGTGAAATATGGTGATTTAATGTAACCATGTAGCCCCATTCTCATTAAATTCAGAATGTGTAGTTGTATAGCAAATACCACACTCTGCAGGTTCATTAACGAATGGCGGGTGCTGTGACAACACACAGTCATAGCATGAATAGTGTGTATAGCAGCATAAGTCTACTGTACATAACAACTTGTAAAAGTTTTTGGACAATGAAAAGGAATATGCTCCTAAAATGGGTTTTACTTGCTTTACAGTTGGCTGTAAATCTGTAACCAGTTAAAACGTCAGTGCTATATATATATTCACATACATTTTCTATTTTATTTTGAGTGTAATCTATATATGAAATCTTTTTATAATGGTTAATAGTTTTGTATAATTCATATTAAATATTTTGTCTACATCTTAATAAAATAAAGGTGTTTTATTTTTACCATAAAAAAAAAGATTATTTTTAACAGCAAATCATTAATAATCAATTAAGGCAATTAAATTTTATACCAGTGAATTGAAAGTAAACCGAACAATTAATAATTCTCAAGAAAAATGATGGCCCTTTGTAACCCATTAATTACCTTAAGCAATAAGTAGATTAAGTATGCAAAGTAAGCAGAATACTGTATATGCAGTCACTGACCTCTGAGCAGTAATGTATTGTATATACAAAATGTGCCAAAGGCAATGGTTTGCCAATGATTAAATACGGAAGTCCTCACCATTAGATTGTTCTATGAATTTTCATTCAGTTCAGTCAAAACATTGTCCAAGCCTTTAAAAAAAATCAATACCTATGGAATGGCAATGAATTTTCAAGTGGATTTGAATAGTATTGATAAAATATAGATATTGATTGAATTTGTTGTCCACTCCAAAAAGGTTGGCCAGGCATCTATGATTGTGAATGTATCCAGTATACATCCAAATACAACTAAGCATTATGGATCAACTGGAAATGATTGTGCTTTAATAATAAATAGAAATTTTGCCAGTTGCATCTATTCTAAGTACCAGATCCACTTGCACCTGATGCAGCGCACTTTGCCCACTGTGTTAGGGTACTTGAATGAGACTTAATTCAAAGCTTACTTTATTCTTTAGTTCTCCTAGAGAAAACTAAAGAAGACTTTTCTGATGTTACATTTCATGGTTATTTCCCTGTATTTAATAGAGTGCATTAAAATGTTGTGTCAAAGGGATGGAGTAAATATTGAAATCATCGTCTTTGTGATGTAGTGTCCTTTCTCATTGTTACTTGCAAAATGTTTATAATACCTATTTCAGGAATTTTAGTGTCATTAGCACCATACAACCAAAGATTCCAGTGTGTCTCAAGTTAATTATAATGCCCACTTATATTAGCACAACTCTACAGCTAATCAACCTTGTGTAAAAGAGAACACATTTTAATATTAGTCCAGCAAACAAAACATTTCATGGACGGGCTGTTATATCCTAACAGTTCTCTACAAGATATAGAGTAAATTAATCCATGCTTTAGTATTTTAAACAGGAAATTGTGCTATGGCATATCTACATGCACACCAACTAGATACCTTTTTATTTTCATAGTCAGAACACTGTGATAATGATAGCAATTCACTTGATCTTGACAAAGATGACCTTGGAGATGACAGATTTCTATCAAGTGATGAAGTTATTGGCTCATGTTCCCTTGATAATTCCTCGGGGCTGAATGTGTTGGGCTGATGTTTCTCATTTGGTTGCAATGATAAAGAAATGGATGGGACTATATATTTGTTTTCATTTGGGGATATCTGAATACTTCTGTTATTCAACTGAGAAGTGATCTGTGAGTCTGTGTTGGAAGAGAGGCGCATAGAATGTGCATCTGAGTACTTGTCTGGTGTATAGTTTGCTAGTCTACTGTCACCAAAAGAGCTTGTAGAACTTTTTAAATGTGGTGATGTTGCTCGCTTTTGACTGGTGAGATGGGGACTAGAATGTGACAAAGGTAATGATGCAACTTTTCTATATTTTGCAGGAAGAGGATACTTTTTTAAGGGTTTATTTAAAGGGGGTTTCACATTAGTTGGCGGAATATTTTCTTTGAAGCTGTAAGGTGAAATTGAGAGTGTTTGTGTTCTGGGAGAATTTAGAACACTTGAACAATATTCAGAATCAGGAGAAAGAGTCCTAATGTACCTTTGATGGAAAGAACCTTCAGTCTGTCCATGAAAGTCTTTTCTTTTGGATTCTTGTGGGCTATCAAGAGCAAAACAGGAAACTGACTTTCTAGTAACTGTCGAGGGAATTACAGGCTTCTGTAAAAAAGAACCTGAATTTGTAGGCTGAGACGTTAGATTAAACTGGCTCAAATTAAGAGAATGGGGTCTTCCATCACTTTTTGATCTCAGTACAGAAGTTAAAAAAGAAAGACGTGATGGAACTGGTGAAATTGCTTCACAACTAGAAGCAGGTGAGATTGGATTGCCAGATTCACCCATGCTACATATTGTTGAAGATGAGCCATAAAACGATGAATGGAGTGGGCTAGGACTAGCACAAAGAGGATATCTAATGACGTTTATCTGGAAAGGAGATGGACTGTGTCTCATTTCACAAGATGTAGACGAAGAATCTGTAACAACTATGTCTTGCATTTCTAGTTCACTTGGAAATTGTGAAACCTTCATAATGGTTTCGTCTGTTCCATGTATTAATGTATGCTGCATATTTACAGGAGAAGTACTTAATTTAGATAAAGCTGGTGAAATACGTTTATAAGGAGTAGGTGAATGTGTTTCTAAAGTCTGTTCATCACAAATATTGTATGGAGCGGAGCTAAACAGAAACTCTCGGCTTTCAGAAATACAGTGTATGAGTGGCTTTTTATGATTTAATCTTGGATTAGTTGAATATAAGTTTGCAAGTTGAGGTTTATTTGAAAAAGAGCCAGTAGAAGAAACAACAGTGTGAAGCTAAAAGAAGAAGAAAGACAGAATTAAAATATAATTACAGAAACAGAAAATTGCAACAAAAGGTTTAATTATAATCAAGAACTCAAAAATGTGAATTATAAAATAGCTCAGTGATAATTTGAATAAAAACACCACTACTGATATATTTTATTCTTTTACTCATAAAATAAACACATTTTAATTGTTTTGAATCATTAAATATAATTTATCTTTTTTTGCAGTGGATTAGGATTACAGATAAATTATATTTTGTTTAAACAAATAATTCAATATATAAATAGTCTTTAAACATATGAAGACACAACTAAAGCTTCTATAACTTGTAGTTGTGTGGGCTTGTACAATATAGAAATATAGGTTAACAAAAAGGTTTTTAGCAGATTGGAGGAAATGCTTTCCTCTTTACACATTGTGTAATAGAGATAGGATCTTACTAAACATTGGAGGAAATTCTAATTGATATTAAGTAAATAAGAAAACAGAATGTTTTCTTGGTATACCATGCCTTGTAATAATAGAGAGCATTATGACCTATGGAAAGTGATTTCATTATTAATATTTATGTAACACCATCTAGGCTAGGCTAGACCTTGTGCAGCGAGGATGAAGCCTTAGTTAGATTTAACACCCTTCACTAAGTGGAAGGTATGATTGGGAAAGTTGTTGAACTACAACTCACTTATGCTATGTAGCTGAGTAGCAGTAGTTCTTTGCAAAACTTAAACAGAAAAGATTTTACTGTCCAAGACAATTCTATATGGTCATAATATTCACTGATTTAATGAGGCAGTGCAGCAATAAAACATATATGATGAATATTAGTACAGTCAAAGGATGAGACGACACAATGTGACACCATATGAGGCAGCTTAGGGAAGTTTAAAGTTCGCTTTCAAGGTTGTCAATGCCACAAGTGCTCTGCATGCACTACAGCAGAAATGAATCAGGGAGATAGAAGGCAGTACCCTGCTATCAATCCTTGTGGAGCACAGGCTGATCTTTATAACTAATTCTCTTACATGAAATAGACTGTAACTGATTAAAGTCTCATTCACAAGGTCCCTCTTCCCTAAAGGTGTTTAGAGCAGAATAGTTTTATTGGACCTTGTTTATCCCAGTCTCCCTGGAACACATTCAGCTGGGTCAGCAACTGAAGGGCAAGGAGGAAGGACCACCTCTTACCAAATACTATATTAAAGTGTGTCAGGAAGTGGTCATATACCTATGGGTCAATGACATAGATATAAATAAATAGCAAAACTAGATACATGGGCAATTGTTCAGCTACTAGGGAAATAAGGTGTAGGGATTTAGAGCTATAAGGGGTAGTGAGATCTAGGAGTCCCTACAGTTATTTAAGCTTGTGCCGTGCATATTTTAATTATATGAAGATCAACCAATTTAACTGGACTTGTCTATATTTTTAATTATGATATATTCCATATTATGATTATATGAATTGTTCTTTTGTCGTAATATAAACTATTGTCCTGTGTTGTATTTTGATCAGCTTAGGTAATGTAGGCAATACCCTGTGCCTCCATAGGTAAAATTCATTAGAGCAGTTAAGAAATGTCTAGTTACATATATTGTATACTATTAGACCACCTATTTAAGTGAATGCATGTAGATAAACACCTTTAATATAGTTAATTCTTGCATATCTCTTTTGTTTTATGAATAAATAGTTTTAGCCACATTATTTTTACGCATACTAAAGGAATGCTTTGTTGTTATGGATTAAGTCATAAGCACACTTTACCTTGATAATATAATTTCATGTGTCTTTTTTTAACCTTCTGCTCAGGTTACATCTCAGAAAAACATAAATACTGCCCAAGGTGTTTGTAACATAAGCTGCTGAGTAAATCCCAGTGAGAAATTAGATCAAGCTTCCTTGTTTGTGTTGACAGTATTTATTTTGCCTTATTATGCATTCAGTTTAATTAACTTTATTAGTACATTTTACTTGAAGTACTAATGCATGTAATGTCATTAAATATAGGTGAAATGTAAAACCATTGGTGACTCAAGGCATGTTTTCCAAAATGTAAAAGGTTAAAGAAGTATAAACTCAGTTTATACAATTATACAGTACTGTTTATTGTTTACTGTTTCTTTAATTTTCCTTGCAAAGATAAGTTTTCCTTAAAAGATAAATATTCCACAGCATGAAATCATGTCATTGTAATATTGCTACACTACAATTGGCATTAGTTCCATTACAATATATAATATACTGTATGTATATATATATATATATATATATATATATATATATATGGGTATGGGACCTGTTATCCAGAATGCTCAGGACCTGGGGATTTCTAGATAATGGATCTTTGCAGAATTTGGATCTTCATACCTTAAGTCTACTTAAAAATAATTTACACATTAAATGATTAAATAAATCTATTAGGCTGGTTTTCCAAATAATGGGTATTTATATGGACCTGTATATATATATATATATATATATATATATATATATATATATATATATATATATATATATATATATACTGTTTTTGTGTTTTTGCAATATGTATGTAGATATGTGCTGCTTTAATATTAATATTAGTGCTTTCATATCGGTCCTCCTTTGAGATGTAAATATTCTAAATATGGAAAGAAGAGCCTTCTGACTTCTCTTTAATGCAATGGTCAAAAGTTTAATTTTTACTGAAAACTGTAAAATGAATTAATTGATACGGGAATACTGGACTTGCAAAGTGAAGGTTTTACCTTCAAGGTAAAATATGTCAAAGCTATAGTAAAACAGATCATTCTGAATCCATAAAAAGCTACTACCCAATGTACTGTATGTTTTACATAGATAAAGTCTTTTATTCTTATTTGGTCTGACTGCGCCATCTTTAAATTTAGGAAATTAACCTGTGCTGTCCTAAAATTAATGGATCTTAAATTTTGGAAATAAATTTAAGCTTTTTAAATTTTTACAACCTGACTGTGGCTTCACTAATTCGTGGGTTTACAAGTTTCCTGGATTGCTCCCCTTGTGCACCCAGGCCCACCCTGTACAGCGGTAAGCTCTCTTATTGATATGTAATATACCAAACAGACTCTGGTTATAAATTTGTAACTCTAAAATTAAATATACAGAGAAATCCATTTATGCATTTTTAAAAGCAATCATACAGTTTGTGAATTCATTATTTTATTGATGTTTCACTAGTTAATCCTCAGAACTAGTGATGAACCAATCTGTCCAGTTTCACTTCTTGAAAATTTGTGAAACGTTGACAAATTTGCGAACACATTAATGTTCATGGTCGACTATTTTTGTAGTTGACCATGCAGTACACACATGCCTTACATTCATGGGTATCCACAGAAAATGGATATTTATGGGCTGGGGCAAGTAGGTAAATGTGTTACAAATAATAATTCCACTAATAGTTTGGCAACGACCTGAAGCTAGAAAAATTGTGTGTGGAACGATTTTTTTTTTTTTTGACAGCCAGGAAATACCTTTTGGTACGTAAAAAGGGAAGGAGAAGTGATGGATTATTAAAGTGGGGAAGTCATACATCAAAATGGGGTGTACTATCCTGGTGGGAAAAAATGCTGCAAACTGTAAATTATAAGGCTATTAGAAGTTATTGAGGGGTTCTGTGACCATTTAAAGGCACAAGTCTGCAGGTTGAGTTATACAGGGAATTCTGAGTATCACTCATGTATTATAAGGGATAATGTATAACTGACTGTAAAATATAAGGACAATAGTAGACTGAATTGCTGTTGTCAGGAGCAGATTCAGACTCAAAGTTGTATTGTCATATGAACAGAGTACCTAGTACAATGAAATACTTACTTGCAAGTCTTCTTTACAGACTAGACAATTAACACTCATTGCAACATTAAAATATAAAATACAGCTACATTAAAGTTTTGTTATCTAATGCACATACCCCCCTTTGGGGTACAAAACGCGTAGGGCCCATGAAGATGTTAGAATATATTTTTAAACTTTAGACTAATAAAGACAAAAAATTTTAACTTTTACTTTTCGCCCTATGGACTGCCAGACAGTCCTGTGTTTCTTGTTGTCTGCTGCAGAATACAAACTGCCATCATAAACACAAAACTGAACTCTCTCAGCATGTGGAATGGCCCGCACTTGTAAATATTCCAGGGCCGGAGTGCAGTTGTGTGAGATTATTTCCATATCCGTGCACCATGAGTTATTAATAAGAAAGCAGATCCACCTCCACATTGTACATAATGTGTGGATCATTCGTTTATTTTTTCTTTTTCACAAGATTTATCTTTTGCTTATATCAAAGAAAAGCAGAGCCTGGCAATTAAGCAGAGTGGAACATTTTAAATGTATGCTTTAGTATTTTTCTGCACCACACACTTTTTGCTGCTTTTTTCATAATAAGTATTTAGATTTATGGGCTTATTTTACCATGCACAGTACAACATGTGCATTGTTTTTTTGTACAGCACCTGAGTGAAAACCTTTTTTAACATCATAACTATTTGCAATTTTCCATAAAAGTATTTACCCCAAAGATTTGGCTTTACCTATTTTATACCCCATGTTCCTCTAGTAGCATCATAAATTCTAACTGACAGTTTGAGAAGCGACAGTCAGGTTGGCAAAGCAGTCAGGTTTAGGAACCACAAGAAATAAATACTTACAAAAGTAGAGCTATCAGCAAAAAATGATCAACATTTTGTTTTTTAGTGTTAGTATCACTTTAAATTACAACATTTAGGCCAAAATGGTTCACTTGTATAGGGCAGTGAGCTGAATAAATCCACAAGATAATGGCACAGAGCACTGGTTCCACTTGCACTTGGTAGTCAGTTTCCATAGCAAGCCCACATTAATGTAGTGGGGGGCCAAAGGAAATGGGGCATAACCATGCAAAATCTAATGTTTTCAATGCTTATGAAATAGGTGCCATGTGATTGCTGTAATTGTTTTCCAATTCTAGTTAATAAGCTAATTCCAGAATGCTATAAAACTATTTCCCAGTAAGGCACTGTGTGTCATTTAAAGAAACTGCAAATACAGTTATGGGATGCGTTATTCAGAAACCTGTTATCCAGAAAGCTCTGAATTACCGAATGGCCATCTCCCATTTTATTCAAATATTCAAATTTTTAAAAAATATTTTCCTTTTTCTCTGTAAAAATAAAACAGTACCTTGTACTTGATCCAAACTAAGGTATAATTGATCCTTATTGGAAGCACAACCAGCCTTTTGGGTTTATTTAATGCTTACATTATTTTGTAGTAGACATAAGGTATGAAGATCCAAATTACAAAGAGATCCATTATCCAGAAAGCCACAGGTCGTGAGCATTCAGGATAACAGATACCATACCTGTATATGGGCAATTAATATCATGAGATTTACTGCAATGGGCGGTAATACCAGTTGAGGTTTCTTGATAAAGGATTGAGAATAGATATTGGAGCTGGTGCTATTGAGCATTCTGAAGATGCAATAACATGATGACATGTCACTATGTCACAGTATGTTTCAAGAGCTGTTATTGACTTTAAAGGAAGAAGGTTAAAGTCTAAAACTATTTCTGTCTGAAGTATCATTAACAGCCTTTCAATCTTCTACCATCTCCCAAGAGTTCATTCATAAATATAGGCTGGGCTAAATATCCAATATTAATACAGTTAAGGGATCAACCAAAATGCATGGCCTGTGTTTTTTTGGAGAAGGTGTTTTTTTTCTGTAAAATTTGTTGTTTTCTGGATATAGCATTTCTGTATTACAGGCCCCATACTTGTATAGTAATATTAAAGGGATC
>CM044439.1:102714484-102747117 GCA_024363595.1 Xenopus borealis
GGCCCCTGGTGTCCCAGTCCGACACTGCCTGCCATTGTTGGAGAGATATGGTAAAAATCTCTAGAAATGGAACAAAACTATGGGAATTTCCACAAACTGAGCTACTGTATATGCACAGACTATCAATTTTTCTTCTTTACTGAACTCTCCATTTATCTAACGGTTCCTATGTTTCTGAGTGACCAATGGCATGTCCATTTTATCCCTGCTGGCACCTCAGAACTGAAAATCTGCCTAATCATTGGTCACTGATACCTAAGGAGGACATTGGCAAAACTACAAGTGACTGGAGTGATTCTATCCTCTTTACATTCAACTTTACAGTTTTTCTGCCCATTAAGTTACCCATCAAGCAGTTTACTTCACTTTTCTACATGATTGCATAGGGTTTGACACTTTGATCACGTAATTACAGCACTATGTAAGAAATTCAGCACTCGGCTAGAGAACATAAGAACAGAAGCAGCACATACTCTGTTACCTATAACTTCAAACAAAATATATTAATTATTAAAATATATAAAAATATGACATTTCCATCACGCATATAAACTACAGTAATGATCCGTGCTGAATGTTTTATATAAAATGGGGACAGTTTATTTTTTTTTCTGTCATTCTTCCTTTCAATAGCTGTTACAGTGCCAGTTGGAAACACGTTAACAAGCTGCCAATGTGTCGCCTTTTTATTCTATTGTGTCTACTCTCTTTCCTCCTTTTACTGACTGATGCTCAGCTAATTGCTTATAAATGTCACACAACATATATAGTAATATGGATAGCCATTTAGCATTTTGCTTGCTCTATTGACAATAGCATTGAGTAAACATCTAATTATAACATGCTAGCATCTCAGTGCAGGTGTTCTATTGGTTATCTCTCATTCATGTGAGAATGAAGCAAAGGAATAAATGCAAAAGGGGAAGAGGACTTTCTAATCATCATAGTTACTGATTGTTAGCTATAAAATCTAAGGGGTATTATTACTCATTGCCAGCACCAATAATCACCCATAGTTTTGTTTTTCTCACCCTTTGCTGTCACTTACAATTTCCTTCTTGTTAAATTAGAAAAAAAATATGCAAAACAACAAATCAAACAGGATTTTACTTATTCGTTTATTCTATTATGTCAGAGGCATTATTACAGATAACACCTACACAGGTTTACAAAGACATACTGTATAATGCATACACTTATGCAAAGGCTCTTGTTTACCACACTATTTTGTTAAAGGGGTAGTAAACTTTAAAATAATTTTTAATATTACTATTAGGTATGGGATCCATTATACAATAAAGCTCTGAATTACAGAAAGTTTATCTCCCATAGGCTCCATTTTAAAATAATCGAAATTTGAAAAATGATTTCCTTTTTCTCTGTAATAATAAAAAAGTACCTTGTAGTTGATCCCAACTAAGATGTAATGAATACTTATTGGAGATTTAACAATCCTTTTGGGTTTATTTCATGTTTAAGTGATTTTTAGCAGACATAAAGTATGGAGATACAAATTACTGAAAGATCCCTTATCTGGAAAACCCCAGGTCCCAATCATAACTGTATATAGACAGCAGTATATTAATGTTTTCTCGTTATTTTTTTTATGTGGTTGTACAAATATTTACATTTCATTATTCTACAACTCCCTGGCTTGAAATTTCAACTGCTGTCTGCTGCCAGGGTTCAAAGGAGAATGAAACCCATGCTGTTTATTTAAAACCAAAAGGCTCCCTGCAGAATCCCCCCCACCCTAAATTCATTTTTCTAAATAACAAAGATTGAAGATTCTGTGATTTATTTGATCCTCTGTGTGTAAGTTTTGAAAATTAATAGAATGCAGTCCCAGAACGCATGCAAATGGTAGTTAAACTACAAGGAAGCACATAACATTAAAAGTGTATATATAGTGTAGTACATAGATATAGAATTAAGAACCACACCACCTGCACATGCCTGTGCTTTCAGAAACAGTCAACACTTCATAGTGGAACTGCTTTCAGATACGCTATTGTTTCTCCTACTCAACGTAACTAGTTGGGATATTGGGGTGTTTTACTATTGAATGCTATTCTCATATATACCACTAGGCATGGGAGAACCTTTTAGTAATGCAGTTGAGCTGTTCCTGTGGGGGAAAGGGATGGAGTAATATCACTCCAACTTGCAGCACAATGGTAAAGAGTATGTTTATCATGAACACATGTCACATAACTGAGGGCACCTGGGAAACTAAGAACATGTCTAGTGCTATGTGACATTTCAAAATTAAACATGAAAAAATTTGTTTGCTCTTTTGAAAAATGTATTTCAATGCAGGATTCTGCTGGAGGAGCACTGATGTATTTTGTAATAAACATGTTTTCCAGTTACAGAATCCCTTTGAAATATAATTTTCAACCACCTTGTGACCCAATCATCAATCATAAAAAGATTGTGAGATCTGATGTTTGTAGTGTGTAGGGAATGCAATAAAATGTCTTAATGAAAAAGCAGTTAATTTGTGCAATAAAAATACACCATTTTTCAGTGTGCAACAGAGAAATAACATTTGAAATGTAATAACGTATGCAAGGGGATGCATGCGTTAGTCTTATTCTGCTAGTTTTTAATTCCATTTATGTATTTTATTGTATAACGCCCTTAGTGGGTAATTTTTTCACAAATAGATTCCATTCTATCTAAATTAAGGTGCTTGCTTTGAGTAGTATGTTTGAATAATACTGGGTAAAAGAAACAAACTGAGATCACTTAGGGATAGAAACCAAAGAAAATTGTTATCAACTAAGGTAGAGAAAACAGTTGGAGAGTAAGGGGTTACAATCCTAGGAGCCCCCAATATAATCCTTCCACCAAAGCAATGGGCTGGATGAGATCATTGATCATTAAAAACACAATAATATAATATATAATATGAAAGCAGACTTTGAGTAAACCAAGGTGCCAAAGCCACTGAAATAAGTTCTTCAGCACATAAGTAATGTAGGGCATGTTATTCAGGGTCAATAAGCCAACAACAAGTTAATTGCCTTTGAAGAAGGCAATTTTTACATTGCCTAGAAACATGAAATTATGAACTGCAGCAAGGTATATCATTTTCTCTCTCTCTTTCTAGAGTTGGCTTCATTGCTGTTTTATAAGTTATTCAAATAATTGCAACTGTATGCAAAAAGATGCAAAATCTCTTCTAAATGGTTTTTACATTTGTATTTCACAGCAGCATATACATTTTATGCAGGAAATGACCTATGGATATCATTATCATATCATTTATCATTGATCTAATTGCACAAAAGACACTGGATTATTTGATCTGCTGCAATCAAAGGGTCAAAAGTATCAGCCTATTGTATATGAAATGTGAAACAAGTCCAGTATCAATGGAAAATGTTGCACTGATTTTGCCTAATATACTTATTCTGAGAAGGGCTGCCAGCAAGTGATGATATTTTGATGTTTTTTCCCAGAAAGATCACAGCAATTATAACATATTTTCATATGGGAACTGAGACAAAGGATTTTGAAGGCTCTCCATAAAAGGTTACATTCTAGGTAGGAGGAGTGGGGTAACTACAGTTCACTTAAAGTACAGTACAAGGAAAGTCTAAAATAAAAGGCTAGAAATGCATCAAACAAATGATGTATGCTTACAGAGTTGGCCACAGAGGGCTGTCATCTTGTAACTTTGTTAAACATCTTTGCAAGACCAAGACTGTGCACATGCTCAGTCAAATAATCTCTACCAGAAGCCGATACAACAAGATTGATTGATAATCAGAATATACAGACTGCACTGGGTCCTGTGTTGTCATGTAATCTAATGTGGACTTGATAGTTTTTGTATTGTTTAATACAAACTTTCTCCAACTCTCCAGGACCAGTGGCTTCAGCAAAAATATCCTTCAAATACAATCCAGTTTATCTGTTTAAGTCTTGCTCCATGATCTTTGTCCCTGCAACTGAAGTTGGAAACAGTAGGTACTGCACTTTACACCATGGTTATAGGCAGAGTTGTGCTAATGAGGAGAGAGCAGACTCACAAGTTATGGAGCAACAGCAGATGCTAAGGAGCTGTACTCTCCAACTGCTGTTGGATTTTTAATGCTTTTCATCAGCAAAACACAGCAAGGCCCTAGATGCAGTTGTTTACTAAATGTGATTTTGAATCCAATAGCATAAGTTTTTTCACATATGCCAATTGGGTTATTTAAATGAGTAGTACCTTTAAAAGAAAACTAAACCCCCAATAAGAAAAGACCCTACCTACTACCATAGATAGTCCCCCCACCCTGCTTCCTCCCCCACATAGTTGATTACCCCTGAAAGTGTCCTGAATACATTGCTCCCATGTCGGTGCAGAGTAAGTGCAGCGAATATTGTGTGCCATCTCCCAGTTCTTCAGGTCTTCTTCAGGGCCTCTTCCTTCATTTCAACAATTCATGGCACATTTGGCACATGCGTATTTATGGAATAAGTCACCACACAAAAACAGCACCAAAATGGCATAATTTTTTTACAAGCTTTTTCTTTGAGCAGCTTCCACTAGAACTTACCTACAAAGGTCTGAAGCAGTGAAAAATAAGTGAAATAGTTGAAAATCTCGCTTTCACATGGCGTAAAATAAAACACACCTTGATAAATTTGTCATTTATTTTGCATAGCCTTTTACACTGTTTTTTTCACATATTTCATTTTACACAGCATAATAAATAGCCCCTTAATGTATTATAGAATGACCAATTCTTAGAAACTTTTCAATTGGTCTTCATTGTTTATTTTTTACAATATGAATTATTAACCTTCTACTTCTTTTTATTCTTTCCACTGACCCCAGAAGTTAAAAATTATTGCTATGTGAGGCTACAGTGTTATTATTGGAACTTTTAATTACTTATTGTTCTATTCAGCCCCTCTCATATTTATGTTCCAGTCTCCCAAACAAAGCACTGCTTGGTTGCTTGGGTAATTTAGACCCTAGCAATCAGATGCCGTCTAAAACTCGAAACTTGAGAGCTTCCTGACCAAAAGCTAAATAATTAAAAAAAACACTGGAAACAGAATATGAAGACAATTTGCAAATTGTTCCAGAATATCACTCTCAACATGAAAGACCCTTTAACATCTTTATAAAAGCAAGAAAAATCTCTACAACAGGAAAATCATTATATATTCAGTTCTTAATTCAAAAAAGTAGATGAAAATAGGAAGTTGTTTCCTTTTAACACAGAAATCATTATAAAGGACACTATTAATGTATTGCATGCATGAAACTTCATTTATTGGTCTAAAGCTGCATGTGGCAAATAGAGTCTCATTGCACATTTATCATTTTTTGGTCTGTGCTCAATTTCATACAGTAGCTACAACCTTTATTTATTAAATCTTCAAAGACATATCATCTTCAAAGAGATTTACTATAACAAAAAGCTAAGATTCACTTTGATATGTTACCTTTTTGAAATCATTTTCTCTAGGTACAAAACACAAAGGATACCACTTCAGTGAATGAAGAATGGAGGTTAGCTGTGGTTATTGATTACACCCCTAACACACAGAGTTTTGCACACACACACAAAAAAAAGATTATAAAATTCAAATTCAAATGAAAGAAAGTCAGTGGGATAGAGCTGAGCCCTGACGTCCCACACAAAACGTATGAATATATTACATTTTTGCTTTTACTGGATTATGTTTAGAGATACTGTATTAAAATGTTATTATTGTACACTACCAGTTGGAACACTAAATCTCCATTAATCTTTCATTAAAAGAGTACAAGTCGTACAGCGGCGACCTTATTAGGAATCAAAAATGCAGATGGTGTTAATGATAGGTTAAGAAGTTTGTTCAATTAAAGAATTAACAAGAAATTCCACAAAGGGTTTGTGTAAGAGGTTTCTTTGTTCTGAGTAATAACAGTGCTAAGAAGGTGCAGAATAGTAAAACCAATGAATCTTAGGTATATTGTAGGTGCGCAGAGCAACAAAAGCCTCCACAACTGGGTTTGGGCTTAATATTATTTTAGTTTATCATCCATTATTTCTTGGTGATCTTTCTACTTTTGTAAAAGCCCATTGTGTGATGCAACAGGGGACGTTATTAACATTGACATTATTAACAGTGTTCTGCCTATAGAATACACCCTACACAGGAATGGGATCAGTTATCCTGAAAACCAAATTACAGAAAGGCAATCTCTCATAGACTCCATTTTATCCAAATAATCTAAATTTTTTAAAAATGATTTTCTGTTTTCTCTGTAATAATAAAACAGTACCTTGTATTTAATTCAAACTGAGATATAATTAAAGGAGAAGGAAAGGTTAGGAGCACTTGGGGGTGCCAAATGTTGTATCGACTTACCTGTAACCCTGGGCCGGTTATACCAGTGAGCAACATAGAGCAATCCACTTCCATCTCTTTCATTCTTCAAATTTCCCAGGGAAATCTCATGCACAGAGGAACGAAATAGTCAACTTTGAAGTTAAAGTTCGGCTTTTCTCTCTAATGCACATGCAAGAAGGAGGAAGACGGAAGTAGAAGGATCCGTGCTGCTCACTAGTATAACCCCGAGCTGGTGCAGTTTTCTGCTGATAGGAGCACTGGCCCTGGGTTACAGATAAGCCGATACAAACACTTGAGGGTGCCTAACATTTGGCACCCCCACATTCACCTAGCCTTTCCTTCTCCTTTCTTCCTTATTGGAAGCAAAACCATCCTATTGAGTTTATTTAACATGATTTTCTACTACGTAAGTCATGTTCACCAAGCGCATCAACTGTTGTACTGAAAAATATATGTTTTAGTCAAATTTCCAGTGTTGTCAAGGAAGCAAGAGGTTTTTATTTAAATTTACAGTAGACACATAGGATGATGAAGGTACTTTTTAATGGTAAATTTGGGATTTATTTTATAAATAACTATTTGTATTATATTATAGAGGTATACAACCTATTATCCAGTATGCTCAAGACCTGGGTGTTGTCAGATAAGGAATCCATCCATAATTTGGATCACCATACTTTGTCCACTAAAATACATTTAAACATGAAATAACAATAATAGGTTTGCTTTGCCACCTATATGGATTCATACAGCTTAGTTACCATCAAGTACAAGCTACTGTTTTATTCATACAGAGAAAAAAACTCTATGGGAAATGGCATTACCGTAAATTCAGAGCTTTCCGGATAACAGGTTTCCATGTAATGGATCCCATTTGTATATTTGTGTGTATCTTTTCTTCTCTGAATGTTTTTGCCTTGTTGCCTATACATGTACATACATGATGGGGTATACTCAACCACTAGATTATGTAAAGGTATCCACACAAATTGATGAGTTTAAGCATTCTGAAAATATGTATTTACTTTGCTTTGAATTAAAATGTGGCCTGAAATAACAAAGCAACTGGTAGAAGCCTTAATAAATGAAAGATAAACTGACCATAAGAAATGATCCAAACCTCATAAAAAAATCATATAAATGCATGTACATCAAGTTCAAGCATTAGTAATACCACTCACCTGTTGAATGGTTAGGGAGTCTGCATGTTTGGTTCCATCAGTCCAAACTTCTTTCTTCTCAGAGTTTTTGTTGAGTACCTGGAAAGCAAACATAAAACATGATGCAAATCTTAGAATCTGAATGACTGTTTGCCCCTCTCCTCCGTGAGTAGGTTTGTGTGGGTTTTAACAATGTATGGAATGTTGCTTGGAATCATTGTTTGATGTGTTCTTTGTTAACAGCAAGATTTAACGTGTAACTGTAGAGATTAAATCTTTGTACCAAATATATTGGTTTGCTTCATAGGGTATTGTATCTTTCTCTGTTTCAGTTGTTACCTCTTTACATGCCAGTCTGTGTGCATGTAGCTCACGGCATTTGTGAGTTTAGGAAATGTGTATATTTTTTTCATCTTACAGTTCATTTTTGCCAAGTAAAGATTATTATATTCAGTTAGATGCTGTCCTATTTAGCTACTTAAGGGCTCGTTTACAAGCGTCTGATCTATGGCAGGTGATAAAGGAAAGAGCTGCTCTACACCCTCTGACAATGCATTGTGCACCTTGTAGTGGATTTCTTATTAGGCGTTAGTCGCACAGTATAGCCATTCCCCTGGGCAGCAATGCTGCATGAATGAACAATGCCCCTGGTGCTTTTGCAAGTAAAAAAAAAACTTTCGAGTAGAATTAAAAGCATAAACAATAATATGGCTAGAAATGCTGTATTTTATACACACTGTATACTGTGAGTCTGTTCCTAAGCTCATTACCTGACAGTAGAAAAGAGCATGTGATGTGATCCAGCAGAAAAGAAGACGGGAAGTAACTGGGGGTGTCTTAGCAGTCACAGAGCTTCAATGCTAAAGGACTGTGATCACCTTTGACAGGAACAGAAACCTAAAATATAATGTGTAGCATTTCTAGCCTACCTGCTTTCTCATTCAAGCCCACTTATCTCTAGAAATAACAATACAACTCCTTATGGACATTTACTTTCACCCAGTGCTGATAGTGGTTTCTCGCTGTTATTCCAGACATTCGATAAATAATCTAGTCCAGGGGTGTCCAAACTTTTTGCAACAAGGGTCAGATTTGGTGAGGTGAAAATATGTGGGAGCTGACAATTCAGCCCGACATTCTTTGAACGATTAACATTAAATTATGCTAATCACGTAGCCGTAGCAGTAATATTTAGGCACATTAGTGAAATGTGCCCAAATATTATAGCTACACAATTCCTGGTCTCATTATGATGGCGGTCCACATTATTATTCATTTCATGATGGAGGCTGTGGGCCAGTGTAAATCTGAAAACAGGCCGCAATTTGTCCCCGGGCCTGACTTTGGACATGCCTGATCTAGTGCCAGCAATCTATTGCTAATTTAAATATTATTTCATTTTGTTATTAAATACAGAGTACTCTACAAACCATCACACATAGTTACATAGTTATTTTAGGCCGAAAAAAGACAAGGTTCCGACCCCCTGAGACATTTATCACATGAAAAGACTTAAGCTGGCCATAGACGTAAAGATTTTTGAAAGATCCAATAGTTATCGTGAGACCACGATTGTCTCAAAATGATCGTTTAAATGTCCGATGTGTCCATCAACTAAAAAGACCATTTCAGGCGATATTGCCAGCAAAACTGAAGGATCGCAGCCTGCTTGCCCTGCAAACATAGTTAGATTGCATGGGGACCGATAAAGATTTTCTAACCTGGCCGATCAATCATCAGACCAATGTCGGACGAAAAATCGTTTGTATCCCACTAACCGCGCGATAATTTTACAATCTGAAATCTCTATCACATTGACACATAATATGGCTATTTTTATCAGGGGACAATTAACCTGGCAGTATGTATTTGAAATGTAGAGGAAACTAACAGACAGGAGGACAACGTACAAACACCTTGTAGATAATGCCTGGCTGGAATTAAATTGAGAACCCTATCCGCTTAACTACCATGCAGTCCAAATATGTACAGATACCTATGATATACTTACTGTAGATCTTAAGATCACTATCACCTTGGATATTATGTATGTTTAAGAAATCATCCAAGTATTAATCTACCACCACAACCTCACTGCCTTCCCCATTGAAGAACCACCTACACTTGTTCAAACAATACTTCATATCCTCAAGTCTAAAGTGGTGGCCTCTCCTTCTTTGATCTTTTCAAAGAAAGAAAAAAAACCCTGCTGTGTCTATGGCCTCTAATGCAACTGTAACAAGTAATCACTATAGACAGCTCAACTCCCATCCCTTTTACCAGTTTATTTTCATGTCTCTGAACTCGCTTCAGCTAATTCATATCCTTCTTAATGACTGGAGCCCAAAATGCATTGCATGCAAAAGATGAGTCCTTACCAGGGATCTATAAAGAGGCAAAACTATGTTTTCATCCCCTTTTGCCTTTTTTTTTGTGCAAGATAGTACTTTATTTTTAGTAGTGGCTAAAGTATGACACAGCCTGGAATTAGACAACTTGCTATGTACAAACATCCTTCTCAATTAAGGAAAACCAAACACACTGCCATTTAGTATATAAACCAAATTTATATTATTTTGACTAAAGTGCTTAACCTTGCATTTATCAACATTAAACCCCATTTGTCAATTCTCTAATTTAGACAGATTGCAAAGTTGCATCCTGCTTGGAAACTATTTAATATTTAAATGTTTTTACTATACTTAAACTATAGTGATAACAATTATCGAAAATCCCTGGGTCCCAAGCATTTTGGATAATACACCCCATACCTGTACAAGATGTTGTTACACTTTATATAAGGCTGTGTAGATCATGACAAACCTCTTCTGGCACAGTTGTGTAGCTAAAGCAGCAGGAAGAATGGATCCATCAGTAGGACACCAAACAAACCCTAAAAAACATGTCCATTTACTGCCAATTACTGCCTATTCTTCAAAGAAAAACAACACCGTGTTTTTGGATTTTATTTTATTTTTTGCAGTGGTTTCTAATAGATGATTTTATCATTTTAAAGAAAACTAATTTAGACAAAATTATTTGGAACTAGAGCAAAGACTTTCATTGTAACAGTTATGTTTGGGAAGGCGTGTCTGTAATGACAGAGTCTGGCATTTATTAATTGTATTGATATTATCAGTAGCATTTACCATCATACAGCTGTGGAATGTGGAATAAATTGCCTCTTTGTAAAAGAAAGAGAATTCTGTGCAGAAGTCTGCAAGCGATGAATAAAGGCAGTGTGAGTACATGGGGTACATAGCATTCTGATTGTGTGAAAGTGCTGTAATTATGTATAATTCTTGAATGAATAAACCAGTTACCCACTTCAACCATTCTGCATTTCTTAAACAAGCATTCCCAATTTAAATGCTTTGTGTAGTCACAAGCCTGTTCAATTATTGCAATGATATCTTCCACTGAATGAGGTTTTTAGGATAATGCCACCATACATATAGTATATGTATTTGTTAGTAAGTGTTGTTATTTACATTGTGTAGCTATTAGTATGTATTGTTACTGGCAATGAACAAAAGGTATAAGAAAAACAAAAACATTGAGTTTATGCTGTATTGGTGTGCAATTTCTTTAACTTCTGTAAGCCTCCCCTGCATTCCCTATATGTTCTGTTGGGAGTTGCCGGGAGTTGTAAGTCAGTTTCGAAAGGGGAAATGATCACTGTGGTGTTTATACAAATGGACTGCAGGTGTCACTGTGCACATTACTTGTACTATGCATATACACAGTACTTTCTGTACAGCTTGAGAGTGATAGAGTTCAAGTTACTGCTGTTGTGTAACGGCTGCATGAACCTGCTAATAAAGCCCTGTTATACCCTGCTCATCCTCGAATTGTTTAAAAATGTATGGAAATCATTTACTAAATTCTTATAAGAAACAAATGTGACTTTTTTTTTAAAGATAACTTCCTTATTAACATATTTATATGTTTTATAAGGCCCACTCATTGGATTATTCAAATTACTGACTCATTACAAGATACACAAATGACTATTGCTAGGCTTTATATATCAATTTATTAATGCTCTGTATTTATATTATTAATGCCCATTGTATATTTGTTCATTTAGTTAAGGGAACTGTACCCAAGATAATCTCCATGTGCATTTTATAATAAAACATGAGCAGTGCTGTTGTTTGTAAAGTCCACTTCTGGTTTTTATTTGAAAGTGTGGGTTATAATTTAAGTGTTTGCAATATCTATATCTCTCTGTTAAGGATTCAGATGTCTGGAAGTTTAAGAGCAAATTAATTTGAGTGCTTTGTGTTTCTGCAGCTGAGCCCCTTGTAAGTTAGTGCAATGTGTAGAGGGCTAATTCATTCAGAAGCAGGTAATACAGTACATTTTTTGTTGCCTATATCCATGTTGGACAGCTTTGATGTACTTTGACCACTTTTGATCACATCTTTCAGTCAGCCTTTTGATGAATTGTTAGCTGTCTTCAACATGATTATGAGCTTTGAGGCTACAGCTGATACTTTGACTTCTCAAGTTCAGTGTAGTTGCTAAAAGCAAGGAATGACTGCAATTTTTTTTCTATTTTAGGCAATGTTCTGGTAAACTCTTCATAATAACTCCAAATTTCCAATAATTGCAATGTTTCTTTATAATGGTAAGGATAAAGCCAATACATTTCTCAGCAGCAGGCTGTATTTACTGGTCACCTTTTAGAAAACAAATATATTATTATAGTCACTCATTTCTCCTTTTAGCAATCTATATAAATCACAAAAGCACACGCACTGTTGTGCACATTTGAAGGGACTATACATCTTTTTGACATGAGCTCATTCTGTCATTTATATAGTGTATGCACCTTTTCTACATATGCCCAGCCAAATGAGTTCATTTAAAAAAAAAAAAGGGGGAAATATTTTACTTTTAAATATACTAAAAATATATATTCACTTGCATGTATACATGTTCCATGTTGGTTCTACCAGGCATTGATGAATTTCACAAGTATTATAGTGTACAGCACAAAAGAGACCTGGAATTAGCACCTGCCTTGAAAAGAAGTTACTTTCTCTGTTCTCTTTGTGAGTTAAATATGCTCAAGCAACTGGCTTGCACAAAATGAGATGCAGATTAAGGCAATGGCTGGTGCCTTCCAAACATTAGAAATATCTGCATATTGACTAAGAAAAATGTTGCAGCACCTTACAGTATGTGCAGATAACCAACATGCAGACTAAGCACCTGCATTGACAACAACAGACAATATATTTTAAAAGGATACTGTGGGGAAAATGTGTATTTTTCAAAACACACTAGTTAATAGTGCTGCTCCAGCAGACTTCTGCCCTGAAATTCATTTTTCAAAAGAGCAAACTGATTCTTTTATATTTAATTTTGAAATCTGACATGGGGCTAGACATAGTGTCAGTTCCCCAGGTGCCCCCAGTTGTGTGACTTGTGCTCTGATAAACTTCAGTCACTCTTTACTGCTGTACTGCAAGTTAAAGTGATATCATCCATTCCTTCCCCACCAGCAGCCGAACAGAACAATGGGAAGGTAACCAGATAACAGCTCCCTGGTAGATATAAGAACAGCACTCACACAGTAGTAGAAATCCATGTTTCATTGCAACTCCTTCAGTTACATTCAGTAGGAGAAACAATAGCCTGTCAGAAAGTAGTTCCATAGTGCACCCTGGCTCTTTCTGAAAGCACATGACAAGGCAAAATTTCCTGAGATATATACAATATATTTGTTGCTTCAGGAATGAAATTTTACATGGTAGAGTGAATTATTTGAAGTGTAAACCATAAAAAATTACTGGCCTGCTGGGGCCCCTGGGCCCTCGCTCTTATTAATTTGCCACCATCTTGATGATAAAAAATGTTGTACCAGCCAGTCTGTTGAGGTCCAATAAATTCAGAAGAGCACCAAACTGGTTAGTCATTGGGAAGGGTGGCCACTTCCACCTGCAAGGTCACACCCCCTGGGGCCCAGAGGAGATGCAACAGCATCTCATTGTGGGCAAATCTACATGGAAGTTTGCAAGGAACAGAAGAGCACAGAGAAGACAAGAGCTAAATAAAGCAAGCCCTCTTGCAACATTTGGGAAGATTGGACTGCATGAGCCTCTGAAGTTCTTTCTCATGTGTTTGCTGTATTGCTAGAAGTGTTTTCTCTTGCCTGCTGCTGTTTGAAGCAGGAGATCTTAATATTGCTGGCTATGGATTTAAGTAACCAGGGGCAAGACTTGCTTTTGCCATTATGTTTTCAACTCTATTTTTGTGTATTTTTGGCAGTAGTGAGTTATAGTTCAACAACATCAGCACGTGCATTTCCACTTTTTGAAAGCCTATCCTGGTGAAATAGGGTTGTGTGTAACCCATGCTATACACCTCTAGTTGGTATTTGTCTGTTATCAGGCAAAAAGGGATTACAATAATATGGGGATTGAAAAATAGGAAAAGTTAGAATATGTTAAAATATAAAGACATACTGGAAAAAAAAATATAGATGTTGTTGATGAGTAGCATTGAGAACAGTCATCTAATAGTGCAGTTAACCCCAACCAGTGGCTCTTGAGCAACATGTTGCTCACCAACTCTTTGGATATTGCTCCCAGTGGCCTCAAAGTAGGTAGTTATTTTTTAATTCATGCCTTGGAGGCAACATTTGGTTGCATAAAAACCATGTGTACTGCCAAACAGAGCCTCCTGTAGGATGCCAACCCATATAGCCAAAATACCAAATAGCTAATCATAGCCCTTATTTGGCATCCTCAGGGACATTTTTCCTTAGTGTGTTGCTCCCCAACTTTTTTAGCTTTTGAATGTGACTCATGGGTAAAAGGTTTGTAAACCCCCACCATAGAGAGACAGGCATCAGCATGTTAAAAACAGCTCAATAATCAGGGCTGCAACTAGAGCTGGGCAGAAGGGGGCATGCTTAGGGTTCCACAGTGAGGGGGTGCTAGGCATGTACCTATCCTGCCTACCTTTAGTTCAGGCTCCTGGCCATTGCCGCCACCATGTCACCAGTGCACATGCAAAATACGGTATACGGTGGCAGGCCAGATGGTTAGGGTATCCCACCAGCTTTGCCAGGCACTGCCCTTAACGTGACAATTAACACAAAGGACCAGGGTTAAAAAAAATAGTAAAGACAAAATAAATGAGTATTTATATAGCCTTGAAAAAGGTGTTATTTTTGTGCTTTGAGACAATTTATACAACGCAACAAATGTCAGTGCTACATATGCAAATGTCACAGATACAGTAACTAACATCATAATAAAGACTAATTAACTATATAGCATGTACATGTAATTATGCACCAAAATATCCCTGACCTGGATGCATTTTGCATAGTATTCTGTTTTCACTATATAACAGTAAATACAGATGTAATGGCAAATCAACGACAGTACAGCAAAATACATACATTAGTCTGGAACCAGGAAAAGATGAGCAGGCAGCTCTATAATCATAAACCACTTAAAGTAGCAATGGCTGCATTGCACGGGAAAGTCTGATAAACTCATATCACTCAACGTACAAGGAACAAACAATCAAAGTCTATTACAGTCATACCAAAACAGAAAGAAATTACCTTAAATATCAAACACTATGACATTTTACTACGCTTTACCCAAAATGAGGTGTCAAAGGCTAGCTGCAATGTACACTTGCAAAACAGCACCTTATTTGAATAGCAACATTCAAAATAATGCTCACATTTTTGGTGTGAGTATCCCAATGAAGATGAAGTGCTGCATGGTAAGTGCGCTTTGTGGAATACAAATGCATTCTCTTCCCTATGCACAGACAGATCAGTAGTGCTGTTTAAATCCCAGCAGTTATCATTAACAAAAACTGAAGGAAGACTCAGAGGTGTTGGGATTGTCGCAGGTCATTTCAGCTGCAGTTCACATCTCTCTGTCAAATGCACCTTTGTTTTTACAACCTAACTTTCACACCCATATATTTGTTTGGAAGATTTATGAAACAAAGTAAATGTTACCTCTACTTTAATTTATGTTATTAAACTATATTTTCCCTTAAATAGCACAGAACTTGTCAGGCACCAGTCTTTTCTACAGAATGTAATATTACTGTGTCCGAGACTGCATTCCTCTATTTGAGTAAATAACTTACAATGGGGAAATATAAAATGATTTGGCAAAGTCTAATGGAATTGCTTTCACAGTGTTTATTTTGTCCAAGTTACTATTACAAGGAACCAATTAGATTAGAACCACATATGCCCTTCACAAAAGTATGTGTCTTTATCATCTGTATAGGAAATGATATACAGTATGGATTAATACACCTTCTCATATATATCCTGTGTATAATAAATCCCACAGAAAGGCACAAGGTCTCAGCTGTGTGACTTTATTAAAAACAAATATCCTTTATTATTTTCAAAAGAGGGTGCACTGAACTTGATTCAATGCAATGACAAAATTATAAAAAGTAAATAGTAGTTTAACTGGAAAATATACTGGAAGTAGATAGTTTTAGAAATTCTTTTGAATCTGCCATTGTATTTTTATTCTTTTTCAAATATTTTTGTTAGTTTCACATAAACAAGTAGATGATAAAAGCAGAGTATATTTAAAGACTTCTACTAATAGGGACTCTAACAAAGTATGCCTTGTCCACCCCATAGTTTACATTATTAATCTAATCTGATAAACGAAAAAACACATACAGTAAAATAAATAAACTAAAATCACTTTCTCATATTAAAATATAGATACAAGCAGAAAGGGATTATATCAAATTAGGTGTATTATTATAATTATTGTCAAATAAAGAAATTGAATGTTGTTTTCTCCCCATAATTCTAAGGAATAAGTTTTTATCTGCCTTCTTAGAGAATTCCATAAATAAAGACCAATTATGTTCAAACTTGTCTCAAACTTAGTTTAAGGTTACCAGTCTTATATCTTGTCCCTGTAAGCACAAATTCTTTATCAGAATTAAAATTTCCTCTAATGACGGGTTTCTTTTTTTTTATCCAATAAAAGTAAATAGATTTCCTGACAGCAGCCATGACCAAATAGTAAATAAAACTATTTTATTATTAATTCTTTAGGAGTTTAACTTCAGGGTTAAAGTATCAAGAAAATCTAAAGGAGCAAGATTAGGGTCTTTGGTTGATATTTGTAGATACATAAGATGCCACAAATGGACAATCATTGGACATACCCAAGTTTATGTTGCTTTTCTATACTATTACAATAACTTTATTTGAGGTCTATGGCAAATAAAACATTCTTTTGTTTCTTTTTTTTTAATTTCTTAAAACACAAGGGCTGATTTATTACTGCCCTGAGTACAAGTGCAAGAGCAATAGGGGATGTAAAATTGCTCCTGGGGCAATGGCTGCAATCTACACCTTCAGTTTGAATGACACAGAAGCTTTGGACTTTTCCAAGGGATGGCCCTATCCCATTACCACTTTCCACTGCTGAATACAGCTCTGCTGAATGCAGACACAAGGGGAATACCTCTTTACATTTCATTCTAAAAGCTCAGAGAGCTGTGCCTTAGAGTGCAAATCACAAGGCAAGATGCAAGAGGCAGCTTTGTGGCCATGCTGGCTTCAAAATGCCCGAAATCCCCCCAGTCATCTCCCATTGTATTCAGTGGCAGCATGACTCATATTTTAGAGGATGTGTTGCACACAACACTAAAACTAATAGTACTATTCAGGGTGTTCCTGTTACAGTATGAGATGGCAGAGGTTGCAGAATTTTCAGTGCAGTTTTTAGGCTCTGAAATTTGTCAAATTCAAAACACTTTAGAATCTCTGTTTGTGCCAGAGAACATTAGTAACTGGACTTCTTTTCATCACCGTATTATGTTTTTCTTCCTCCAATTTTTCTTATTTGCATTAATTCGGCATACTGCCTATGCAGAGACTTTCCTGCGTTGAATGCTCTGTTTATTAAATTGAAGCCTGATGTTTGGCTCAATTAGTGGAAAAGTGTCATCTTAATGTCTCTTACACGATAAGTAAAAAGGCACAGAAAAGGACCAATGAATCAGACTGCATCCATTATGTGTATCCATTAGCATTCAAGTGGTGGCATAATATAAATATATTCATTATTCTTCAAGAGAGAGCACTTTTGTGAAATTTATGTCCTTTCCATGACAGAACAGCTTTTTTTTTTTTTTTTTTTTAAACTCCTCTTTTATTTATCAAATATAATGCTTTTCTTTTTTGTGCATACCTTTCTAGTTGTACTGTATGTACCAAGGAATACATTGTTTTTACAGTGATATAATAAATAATTTACATTGGATTTTGCTACTATTGGTAGTTTGTGTTCCTAATATCATTGTATGAGCTAGCTCATATAAAAGTAATATTGGGGTCCTGGGAATATATTGTACTTAATGGACATACGCTTCCTTCCAAACGCATGACTAAAATAATTACTGTATCTTGATATAGATCTTGTCTGCTTCGCACTGATATAAAAAGGAACTTTGCATCACCAGTAGTGATGGGCGAAACTCCCCCCCCCCTGTTTCGTTTCACCGAAAAATTCGCGAATTTCCATTGAAATTTGCGAATTGGCGAAAAGATTTGCGAAATGAAACGAGTCGCGGTTTTGACGAGCGTCGCTTTCGTAGTGTCGTTTTCGTCGCATCGCCGCGTGTTGCGTCGTTATCGCCGCTCATTGGGACATTTTTGTCGCGTCGTTTACGATGCGCATCGTGTCTTTTTCGTCACGTCAAAAACGACGCGCGACTCGTTTTTTTTCGGCTAATTTTTTTTGCCGAATTTTCGCTGGCGTTTTGTGAATTTATTCGCCAGCAGCGAATCGCGGGAATTCGCCGTGAATTCACCTCTGGCGAATAAATTCGTCCATCACTAATCAC
The DNA here is from genome assembly GCA_024363595.1 of Xenopus borealis. NCBI lineage: Eukaryota > Metazoa > Chordata > Amphibia > Anura > Pipidae > Xenopus > Xenopus borealis. Next base: position 102,732,868 of record CM044439.1, read on the forward strand.
CAGCAAACTTGAATCTATACAAGTATAAATTTCTAAGCATTTGCGACCTATTCACAAAAGCAATAAACAATTGTATTCATTTTAGCAATATCAAGCAGTTGGTTTATTTTAAACATAGCTTTTTGCAACAATTTATGATAACCATTCATAATAAATAGTTTAGCTTCAGTTAGAAGTAATTGCTAAGCTGCTTTATTGGTTGAAGATTACAGCACTGTGAAATATATGTTGGCACTATATAAATACATGTTAATAATAATTAGCCATTGCACCACATGACAATGTTGTTTAAAACCTAGTTTAAAGAGCAACAGTAACTCTTCTTATACAGACATGGGATCTGTTTTCCAGAAACCCATTATCCAGAAAGCTCTGAATTATGGGAAGGCCATCTTGTTTTTTCTCTGCAATATTAAAACAGTACCTTGTACTTGATCCCAACTAAGATATTATAAATCCTTATTGGAGGCAAAACTGTTTTATTGGGTTTAATTAATATTTAAATGATTCCATAGTAGACTAAAAATATGGAGATCCAAATTACCAAAATATCCTTTATCCAGAATACCCCATGTCCCGAGCATTCTGGGCAACATGTCCTATATATGTATATACTTTGCCATGTTGGGTTATATATAAAATATACATTGTAATGAGGTCTAAATATCACAAGTTGATCCTAAATGCTGCCAAAACAAAGACACAGGTATGGTTATTTTACTTTTGTTTATTGTATAATAAGATATTATTTTATAGACTTACGTAGTTACACTGGAGCCCTACACTGGTGCCTTCCTGTGCAAAACTGAAATATACTTGTTTCAATTTGAGTCAATTTGATGTCTTCTACTGTATTAATATTAAACATCAAGTGATATTTTATCTTTCCCAAGCAGCCCATAACACCAATGAGAGAATATTGCTCTTTCCCTGAAGCACACCTTGCTGATGATATTGATGAAAAACCTGTTTCTTCGGCTGGCATGTGTACTAATGAGATAATGTGTTCTTTCTCTGCATGCTTGGTACAAAGTAGCATTTGTCAGATTAATGAACTCCCAAGTGTTTCAATCAAGAAATTACTAATACCTTTGTTACAATGCTAACGTGGTCTCCGTTGTGCAGGATACTGTTGAGCGTTTATGTTTCCTACTAAGGTAATGGTTGATATAATTGCATTTGTTATAGATATGAGCTAAAAATAATGTATCACACAGTGACATTAAATTGGCAATGTTAGATTTTGTTTTGTATGGCTGAAATTCAAACAGAAAAGAGAAATTCAAACACTACCACCAACTAGTTCTATATTGCACAGATTTGAACAGGTTTTAGTCATACACTTTTGAATTTTATTAAATTTATATGGAATATGCATAGACATTGTTGGTCTAGCCTGTTACTTACCCCTCCTTCCAGGTCATCTCAGAAAGAAAGACAGCTGTGATTTCTTTCTTCACTGTATATCCATACTCATATTATCTGCTAATATAGACTAGCTCTTCTCTAGAGCTTGAATCAGCACTGACATTGCTGTCTGTAAGTCTATTTTCTCAGTGCAAGATCATGGTGAAGTCTTCTCCATCACCAACAAAGCTGTAACTCTAGTACCCTTAAAATCCTCTCAGGACTGGAGAAACACATTATACAGCAAGAGAACTATTAATAGTTTGGAGATGTTACTTGAGATAAATTGCCAGAAAACTACTGAATATCCCTGAATTCTAATGGGTTCTATCCATGGTCCCAACCACAGACAGAACTCCTGCATCTTCCTAATCTTACACTTGGCAACATATTTTGCTATTTGGATTACGCCTACATCCTGTGACATTTTACCTAGATGTGTTCTTTCTCTTCTTTATTTTACTACTTTTCCTTATCTCTGCCTTTCACTTGGATGGACATTTGCTTCACCCCACTTATTTTAAACTACCCTGACACTGTGAGGCCATTCTCCTCACTCAATTTATTATTTTTCCCCTTCTGCAACTTAACACAATCAACCTAACTCAAAGCATGTCTCCTTTTCTAAGTTTATTTATTCCTCTTTTCCTGAGGTTACAAAAAGAACATTTTAATGGTCACGTTGCAGTTGTTAGCAGAGTCATCTGCTTACTACAGCAGGAATCTGCACAAAACGTATGAAAGGGCTTCCATTTTATAACAAGTTCATACATATTCCAAGTAGAACTATTCCTTTTTGCTCTTCCATGAGACCTCATATATCACCAAATGCAATAATAAATATGTTGAAAATCATCTTATTTTTTTCAGCCCTGTCTTTTCTTCAGCAAAATCTTGACATTGCAACAAATAATTGAACATATTTAATTCCTCCCTTGGAAGAGGTTTCTTGGCTCCCATAAACTTGTATGCTAATCTGCAGCTAATTACTCCCAAGGTTCTTCAAGGTGATTGAAAGTTATATAAATATGCAGCCATATAATAGATATTTCCAAGTAACCTCTTAGAGTGTCACCATTTTTTATTGATATTTATTGGTACATTACTGGTTCTCCCTAAGTTGCAAAGTGCTCAAAATGGGTGTTGATGCCAGCTGATTTTTTCTGATGCCAGGTGAATATTTTCTTAACTCTTTAGGTGTTAAGGTGAAAAAGTCCCAAAAGTGTTTTTATGTGCAAAGAAACATCTCATTAGAGAAGTCACTTGCATATTCAGTAATCACACTGGCCTCCAGCAAAATCAGCCCTCCTGGAGAGCTATTGTGCAAAATCATTTAAATATGATATAAAATATGATACAAAAATGGTTAATTAAACTCAAAATTTTGCGATACATTTTTAATTTGCTTTGTATATAAAAATGGGGTATGCAGAGATCCCCTATCTGAATTGCACAATAAAAGTAAAATCTAGCATTGAAGATATTTGATTTTTCCAGATGACTTGTGTCCCCATTAAATATGTATTTATGGTTCTATATGGTATAAGGAGAGGAGACAAGGGGCAAAATTCACTAAATTGGCCTTCCCCAACGTTCTCAGCACTTCGCCAGGCGAATTTTCACAAGCGCAATGCAAATTCACTAAGATGCGGATTTGCACTCAGGGCGGCTAACGTTAGTGAAGTAGTGCTACCGTTACTTCGCCAGGCAAAGCTCATTTACACTAGCGATGCCTAATTTGCATACGGTGAAAATTTAAGCATATAATAGAGGTGTATGTTACAGCCACTACATTCCACTACACAAGCCCAGGAAACCTTTAATAAATAAAATAAACATGTCCTATTGCCCTAAACATGTGCCCACTGTATAGCTGAATTGCCATATGTTAGGAAATGTAGGGGTGGTAATGAGGGTAAAAAGTTTTTTACTCTTTTTCAGACTATCACCCAACAAAAGGTAAAAGACGCCAGCATTTTTTGGGAATAATTTCAAGTTTTTTTTTTCCAACTCCTATCTATTGTATTGAACTTTGCCAGGTCTGACCTGGTGAAGAAACGTCTAGCGTAAGAGGTAACGTTAATAAATATTTTCATCTTAGTGAATTAGCGCAGTTACGTCCCGTCAGTGCGCAACTTCGCTTGGCGTAAGGGTGCGAAGTTGCACAAGTCGATGTCCTTCACCAGCAAATTTTCACCAGGGACACTGAAGTTGCGAATTGATGTCACGCTGGCGAATTAGCACTAGCGTTAGTGAATTGCTGTACTGTATATGTGATAGTAAAGTAGTAAAGAGGAATAGCACTATGCAGAAAGCTAGAGATGTGCAGTAGGTTGGTGGTGATAGAGATTGTGATGAGGTAGAAAAAACATTCAAGAAATAGGGTGGGGGAATATGCACTCATGGTGGAAAGGTTATGAATAAATAAGCTGCAGTGACAACCAAAATTCTCTACAGAAAGCATGCCAAAAGTGACTGCAAACCTGACACATAGTTGTAATCCAAGGGCTTTTGAAGTATAATTATTAGTAGGGACTCCAATGAATATAATTCATTGTGGCCAATTGTCTACAGATCATGTCCTGGGATTTCTTTATAGTATGCTTCATCTAGGAGTGAATCTCAAGGACATAGGCAATGTCATTACATTAAAGGTAAATATCGTTCATATGCTGCATTCATAATAAATATTGTATCACCTGACAAGAGCTCATTTGCTTTATTTAGCTAACACTGTCTTAAGCATGTATTTGTCCTTCAGATTATTTCTAGGGACTGCTAAACATCTTGAATTCTTCTCAAGTATAGAGGAAAATTATATCTTTTCAAAATTGTTCTACTGTCAAAAATAATATGATTGATGCCCAAGTACATCCTGAATATGTAATAAACATGAATTATCATATCTTAATAATACTTTGACAATATATTCTATAGTATCAGTTTCCTGTCTTGATGAATGCACACAATATTCTTATTAAGACATAATTACATTCCTGTGCATGATTACATTTCTTCAAACCTACCAGAAAGGATATACTAGTATATGACATTTTGGCTCCAGGTACTTTTTGTTGTGTGTTTGTTATTTTGTGAGGCTGTTATACAATTCTAGAATCTTCTGCTGTAAAGCACATTGTTTTCCTCTGTTGATGATAACCTAGGTAAATCCCTGTGACATCACAAGACTAATCAAGATGCACATACAGAGAAGGTAACAGCTTACTCTTTATTTTAGTCACAACACTTGGCAGAAAATTTCCTTTATATTCAAAGAACACAGCATATACCCCTGTATATGCCGAGAAATATTATTGCATTATGATCTCTTAAGAATGTATAGTGCAGCCACATTTTACACCCCCTCCCACTGAACTTAACTGCATGAAATACCATCTTGAAACACATACTCCTAATTATATAATAATAAGTTTGCAACATTTCCTATCACCTTTAGTAACCAGTCAGCATTTACTAGTTTAGAAGCAAATATGCCCTCGATTGTCATGGCTTATTGCATCTGATCAAACTGCATGCCTTTTATTAAATATTATACATGGTTACATATTCTATAAATTTTTCTCATAAAATCCTAGCCACTACAATGTACATCATTGGACACTTGTATGTTTGTGCACATTACAACTGTTAAAATAAATTATAATAATCAGGTGCCAAATTTAATTTTAAATAGAATTTCTGCAAGTATTTTTGTTCGCATGACATAGAGAGCTTTGAGCCATCTAAAATGAATTTATATGATTGCAGTTTATAAGTAGGCAGGGCAGATTTTCCTAAACCTAATGCAGTTAAAATGTGTTTCTGTTAATTAATGTTTTATTTGGAGCAGTTGAAGTGCCACACTAAAGAACATTCTGCAAATGTTCACATCTGTACCCCAGCAGTTCACTTACAACTTTCACAAGTAACATCGGTGTCTAGGAGTTGCATGACTCATTGGTTAAACTGAAGAAGCTACTCAGATGATTAGTGAAATGTCTTCAATGATTACTCAGCAAGTCCAGTTGTTTTAGAAATGTTTATATTAGATAGTCTGCCAAGTGATTTGAAATTGTTTCAGAGTCTTAGTACAATTGATTTGAGATTTAGAACAGATATTCAGTGACCCATTAACCATCCATCCCAATCTGTGTGTATTAAGTGATATACTGTACATGTAGTATCACTGGTAGTGATGGGCGAAACGGGCGCGTTTCGCTTCGCCGAAAAATTCGCGAATTTCCAGAGAAATTCGTGAATTTTTCGCCGATTCGCGAAACGAGTCACGCGTCGTTTTTGACGCGCGTCACGTCACGTCGTTTGGCCGAATTTTTTTGGCAGTTTCGCGAATTTATTCGCCAGCGGCGAATCACGGAAATTCGCCGCGAATTCGACCCTGGCGAATAAATTCGCCCATCACTAATCACTGGGTGCTACATTATGTGCAGCGTTTAGGAAACAGACAAGAGCATAATTATTATTATGTATTCTGAGTAAATAGGGAATTGCTATCATACAGTTTTATTTCTAGTAGAAGTAAATCTAGAGCAAGTGAACTTGCTGAGTAATCATTGAAGACGTTTCACTACTCATCCAAGCAGCTTCTAAAGTTCAACAGTGATGATTACTGAGCAAGTCCAGTTGCTCTAGATTTTCTTCTACTAGCTATACCATGACCTGGATGAATCAAAAACTTCCTAAACATAAAGAGGGAAATTCACTAAAGCGCGAAGCGTCTAACGCTAGCGTTAATCCGCCAGCATGACGTCATTTGATAACTTCGCAAATTCACTAACACCAACTCTGGCGAATTTTCACTAGCAAAGTAGATAGACTAGCGCAACTTGGCTCCCTTACGCCAGGCGAAGTTGCGCACTGACGAAGGATCGTAATTACTCAAATTCACTAAGATGACCTTTTTACTGAACGTTACCACTTACACTAGATGTTACTTCGCCAGGTCAGACCTGGCGAAGTTCAATACAATACATAGATAGGAGTTTCTAGGGTGATGGTCTGAAAGAGCAAAAAATTTTTGGGGGGTTACCCTCCTTCCCCCCTACATTTCCTAACATATGGCAACTCAACTATACAGGTGGCACATGTTTAGGGCAATAAGACAACTAATTTTTTTTTTTTATTAAAGGTTTCCTGGGCTTGTGTAGAGCAATGTAGTGGCTGTAATATATACTTCTATTTTGTGCCGTATGCAAATTGGGCATCACTAGCGCAAATGTGCTTTGCCTGGCGAAGTAACACTAGCGCAACTACACTACCATTCGCCGACCTTAGCGTAACTTCGCACTTTAGTGAATTTACGTATCACTGCCGAAAATTTACCTGGCGAAGTGCGGCGAACGTTAGCGAAGGCAACGCTAGCGAATTTTCGCCGCTTAGTGAATTTCCCCCAAAGAATCTCTTCGCAGACCATTACAAAACACAGCAATGCAATGTCTGTTCTGGAGTTCCATTCAATGTACAATATGTATACATACTTAAATCTGTATATTCTTGGTGAACCTTCAAACTGTCCTGTTGCAGAAAGCCAAATGCTTTCTTCATTTGTGGCTTCCTTCCCATTGCTATCCTTGAGAAGTTTTCTCTCCCCAGTATATAAGGCCATTGCATGGAATAGGAAGCTACACCATAAAGTAACTATAAACCACTAATACTCAATGTCTGTTCCCATGGTCCAGTTTTGATCAAATTTGAGTTTTAATTATTCCCAACTTGATTTTGTGAGTTTTGACCAAAAATCCAACTCAAAATTTGAATTTACAATTAGTCTCTTAATAAATCTGCCCCATAATAAGTCCTAAATGCAGTATCCTTGGGATGTATCTATTTCTACATAAAACTGAACTACACCCAGTCAAGCTTTCTTCAGTACAGGTATGGGGGCCTTTAATCATGAACGCTCGGGACCTGGGGTTTTCTGTATAATAGATGTTTCCATAATTTGGATCTACATTTCTTAAGACTACTAGAATCATTAAAACATTAAATAAACCCAATAGGCTGGTTTTGCTTCAAATATGAAAAAAGATTAGTTATATCTTAGCTGGGATCAAGTACAAGGTACTGTTTTATTAGTACAGAGAAAAAGGAAATCCTTTTTAAAGATTTTGATTATTTGGATAAAATTGAGTCCATGGGACACAGCCTTTCTGTAATTTGGAGCTTTCTGGATAATGGGGTTTTCTGTATAACAGATCATATACCTGTATATATGAGTGTCTACATATATTCATTAAATAAAAAAGAATGCACTGCTTATTAACCCAGTTTCAGTAGCTAAAGAACCATTTGTAAAAGAGTCACCCACAGCAAGTGAACAAGTATTTGAAGGGCCTTTTCTGTAGAAAGTAGACATACTCACAGTTGCAATTAACAAAGGCACAATTTATTGGCAGCTTCCTGCAGGGAGGCAGAGTACAGACCAGGGCATTGGTTGCTGACTCAAGGATATAGTTACACAAGCACAATACTTCTACACTCTTGAAGCCTCCAGGACCCCTGTCATGAAGGGGATGCACAGGCAGAATGATGTTAGCCTTACAGAAGACTCCTCTCACTGTAAACCTCTGCGTCCGGTTCTTCCATAGGTTCTTCTTTTACCTACAGCTAAATGCTCAATTCTCTACCTGGTGCACAATCACCTCAGGGGCTCTACAAGAATCTAATCACTCTTCATGTGCTTTTTCACTAGCCTGACTAACTTTCACTTCTAGGAGCAGATTTATCAAAGAGTGAAGTAAACAGTGAAGTTCCGCCACTAGAGGGGAAATACCGCAGCTCTCCATTAATTTCTATGGGATTTTTAAAGGTGTATTTATCAGTGGGTGAATTTTCAGTTCACCTATTGGTAAATAGGCCTTTCAAAATCCCATAGAAATGAATTGAGAGCTGCAGAATTTCCCTCTAGTGGCGGAACTTCACTCTTTGATAAATATACCCCCTATATTGAACTCACACCACCTTCTACCACTAGCAAGCCCTGAAGGAGTCTCCCAAAAATGATCTGGCCACTTCGGTCTTGGTGCTGCCTCTAGATCTTCTAGGTCAAAGAGGAAGTGCACAACTGCTGTGGGGGAATTTCCCTACAGGCCAACCTTAGGGTTTGGCACCACCTGCTGGCTAAACTACAACATTGCCCAACTATTTATGTTTGAAAAGTTAATACTTTCTTTCACCTCTTTACACCATGCTTTAGCACAGTACCATTATTTAATTCATCCCTACCTTCTTACTTCAACTTATTCATTTGTTTTTAATTAAATCTATTGAACTACTGTTTCTTTTCTTAATTTGCAGAGCACTGCATTTTCTAGTGGCCCCATAAATATACATAAACCAGTAAAACCTTTCCGTAGCATTCTAACGTCCCAGGGTAGTCATATTTTTTCATCTTAATTTGAGCAATCACACCCAGGAATAAGGGGCAAGCTGGATTTATAGAATATATAAAAGCAATTTCTATTTTAACACTTCTACATTTTATAGCTGCAATTTCACTAAAGTACAGAAGTTGCAAATAATTTTAACACAAGATCGTGTACACTGAGAATTTGCTACATATAGGAAGTTATGCCAAATGTTAGGTACACAAAAGAAACACCAAGAGCCCCAATAGTGTAATATATATTGGTAAAGGATATTGAAATAAGAATAAATAACATATACTCACAAACCAGGGTTACCAATAGGCAAGGTAAAGGCAGGTGGGGAGAATGTCCTGACCCCACTCAAGATTATGAAGTCGCTCTCTGTGGATAGAAAAAGGGTATCAACCCTCCACTCATGGTGGACTTAGTATTGTATAGAAAGAACAGAGGCGCCAAAAGGATAAAAGGATATGTACGACTGTAATTAGGCAGTCAAAATTTATTAACGAACTCCAATTAGTACAACGCGTAATTAGTCGTTTTGTGTCTGCTCGGAGGAGGTAAGTCCACCACTGCCTCCTCTGATTACTAAGTTTTGGATTTTAAATTCGTTAATATCCTTTTATCCTTTTGGCGCCTCTGTTCTTTCTATACAAATGTTAGGTACACTTGTGATAAATGAGTGCAATTTCAGTGCATTTTTTTAATTATAATTGTTGTTACAACCTGGATAGATGGCTAGTTTTAGAAGACTGTTTCATAATAAAAAACTAGAGAACCTAAGTAACTCTGTACTTACACCGTGCTCAATGGTTTGCAATAAAGGCAGGCCTTGCGGTTGCTCCTGTGTTAGAATTTTTATTTGGAACAGAGCACAGGAGAAAGAAGTATAAGATGGAAGGAAAAAGTACTGTGCCTTTCTCTCCACCTGCCTGCCTTTATTAGAATGTGTTTTGCTAAGGCATTGGTTTTCACACTAACCAAAGTTAACCTGTACAAATCCAAGAAAAACGCAGCACACCGATCCAATGTTCAGTTTGTGAAAAGTGATTTATTGGCTCTTGGTAGACAATAACTGGCAATGTTTCGGACCCCACTGGGCCCTTTATCAAGCCTCTAACCAAAGTTAACGCATTATTATAAACCCATCAAGGGTTTCATTTTGCCCTGCATCACATTTTGTGGACATCCACCTGAGATGCTGTGTCCCACCATCCTCAAAGTTCAGCTGCTTACAATATATAAATATACACAATTATAATGCCAAAACTGCAGGAAAATAATAAACACATTTGCTTAATATTCCAAATGTAACAAATATTGATTTTTGGAGCTGTTAAAATATTGACAGTTGAACTGAATGCAGGTTGCCAAATATGATAAAATTTATCTTTATTGGAAGCAAAATCTAATGGGTTTATTTAATGTTTAAATGATTTTCTAGTAGACTTAAGGTATGAAGATCCAAATTACAGTAACATCAATTATCAGGATAACCTCAGGTCCCAAACATTCTGCATAGCAGGTTCATACCTGTATTAAACATAATTTCATTTAATATTAGTGTTAGAGCAAATTCTAGCTAGAGGATACTTAAGTAAAATCAATAATAACATTTCTGTTTGTTTTTATAGGTATGAAGCAAGAAAAATATTTGAAAAATAATAATAAATAATAATAAAGCCCCAGGGGCGTGTATATCACTACTTGAGAAACTATGGTCTGGAAAAGGTAATGCAACATGTACCCCATTCTTATTTATAGGTTAAAAAGGAAGGTTTTTTAAAGAGTGATATTATAAAGAAAATATATTTATAAATTATAAAACATATTTTTCATGTATCAGATATTAGGGTCTAACAAAATCTTGTTTAAACATGCCAAACAGGTTTGATGTGCATAAATAATTAATGGATTATCATTATCAATAAATGATGCATATCAAAGAAACAAACTTGAAATGCTCATTTAGCAGTTGCATGAATATTATGCACTGCTAATTATGCTTTGTGCAGCAGAGTGTTACTTGCCAGCAATCTGTCAGCGTGAATTACATAACTGTATAGATCTCTACATTCCATACTTGTGAGAGAAGGTTTGTTCAAGTATTAGTAAAATTTGCAGTCTAAAGAAAGCAAAATGTACTTGTGTGTAAAAAGAAGCATCTAAAATTTGTTTTGATGATTGCTGGTTTAAATTGTCAAATTATTGCATATAAATGAAAGTGACTGTTGTGATGGAAGTTGTTAGTTTACCAACTGTATCCAGAAAACCCAAGGTCCAAAGTTTTATGGAAAAATAACATGGCCTATATACGTATATTTTTCTACATATACAGGTTATGTACTTATGTCTACTTGTAAAAAAAACTATAACAAACAATTTTCAATTGTTGCACTTGCTATGAGTAAGCTGCTTGTTATTTTAATACAGCTGAGTCAACAACTGATAAATGGCACTGCACTTTCTTTTTCCATTCAGAAACTTGTCTGTTTGAGAGATAAGGCTCTCTATAAACCTACAAAAGGCAGGAAACTTGAATGTTAATGTCACACACAACCTTAGAGAGTCCTCTTTACCCCCTGGAGATTAGTCGCCCTGGAGATTTGTTGCCGGGTGACTAATCTCCCCGGATCGAAGCATGTCTCTGCCCTAAACATTAATAAAGTCACATGACAGATGAAATCATAGATGGTTTCATTGATGACATCCCATGTATAATATGGGGGGATGGCAGAACAGCTAGTTCAAGTCGTATGGGACATAAATGGTCAAAGTTCTCTGTAGATTTACTTGAGAAGAAGTTAGTTTATTTGAGAAGAGGTTCCTTGAGTCTATTCTGAGTAGGATTTAATTTTTTGCACCATTGACAAATAATTCCAAGAGCCTAGAATGGAGTTAAAGTGAATGATGCATCATGTCAATATTTTGTAACATGAACTGAAACAGAGCAAAGTGTCTATTTGGATCACCAAACCTTAAACATTTAAATATTGAGTAAACCCAGTAGGAATGTTTTGACACCAATATGGATTTAAACAGTTTAGTTAGGATTAAGTAATTATTATTTAATTAGTCTTCTTCCTTCCTTCCTCATCAATAAAGGTCCGCCTGCCTTCCTTGTTCACTTCATTTATTTGGCCCAGTTTCCCAGGCACTATTCTTAATCAGTCTACTGAGAGCTGGGTTATTTCATATATTTACAGCAGCAAGTTTCAATGTCCTTTTTTGTAGTTCCATATACATAAAGGATTTCCTAAAAGACACCTGCTAAATTGTGACAGTTTATCTATCCATCCAAACAAAATAGTAGGCGATAGGCAGGATAATTTTTTTACAAGCTGAACTTTGAGTTGAGGCTTTAATATTTTAACATACAATATTGTCAGCTGTCCAATACGTGGCAGCACCATTCACTGATCCACATGCCAGTCATCTCTATGCTTAAGCTTTCAAAGGAGTTGCCTTTTAGAGATAAAACAGATTAATCAGGTAACATTCTAGATCTGAGCAGAATCAAAAGACATCAAAGCACTCAAAAAGATCAGAGTAGAGCAAATTCCTTTGGGTATTTTCCTTATTCCCACCTGGCCAAAGTATAACATGACTAGACATTTACATTCCCTCTTAAAGGTTCCTTCAGTACTCACATTCTTTTTTTTTTTTCTTTATTGTAAAAGCGTCCCTTTCCCTATCCTTATCATTTATTTATTCCAGATAGCTACCAATGTAATGCAACAATAGTAGTGACAGATGTGGTGGTTCATTTCCTGCCAGATAATAATAGATAATGCTAGTTTAAAAAAAACACACCACGTCTACAGGTACTGTTCATATAAGAATTTAAATGTCAAATTACATTAGAGGTCTAGAGGTGAGAATAATAGAATTTAACAAGATTTATATTTCATTTATTTAGCATCATTTTATAAACAAGTGAGGAAAGAGGCTTAACAATGCCTAATAATAATGCATTATCTCAGTGTCTTTCATCAGTTCAAATTGGTGGTAAATATAGGACGTCCTCTGCACTCAACCCATTATAAATCTATTAAGGACACTGAAACATTGTGTGCCTTCAGCTACTAAAAATGCCTTACCCTTTAAACAAAACAGTGATTGTTTGTCAATATATTGCAATATATTTAAGCTGGCCAACTAAGTCAAAGTCATCCCATATCTGGCCAGCCCTACACTCACTTTGCATTTGATTCATTAAGAATTCTATTGCTTCAGTATACATTTTACAAATGGACTAAATTTTACCTGCAACTTACTTGCTTCTTTCAAGGTTAAAACCCCCAAACATGGTTGACATGCAAAGTTAAGTCTTCTGAAATCAAAAGGTATTTACTTGTCTCATGCCATCCATGGTTGACCTGAACTTAATGGGTGAATGCAGAGGGCCTCTTGTATTTTTCTATATTTTTTTTTTTTATGAAGTTTTTAAAATTAGTTGTGAGCGCAACTTCCCTTGTTTTTTGATAGTTTATACAGGAGCAGTGGCCGGCTCCATGTTGTAGCTCCCACCCTTTCCAACTATAGTCAGGTGAACCCAGTGGTAGCCAATAAAAAGGAGGCCATGTCTGGGAGTTTAAAACTTGAAAGCAGCAAGTAAATTGTAGGTAAAACTTAGTCCCTGTGTAAAATGTATAATGACGTAACTGAATTCTTAATGATGCAAAACTGAGTGTTGGACGGACCATACCAGGGATGACTTTGACATTAGGGGGAATGTAATATGCACAATTAGCACAAAAAACATTTGCAAATTCACTTGCAAATATTAATAACCATCCTGGATTGATTAAGACCTCAACCAAACTGTTTTATTCAAACCTTTGCAGTACATGCGATAAGATTTTGCAATCGCAAACCGCTTTTTGCAACAAAATATTTAGCGAAACTCCAGAGCAGGTGTTAAATGTTTGGAATAAGCATTTAAGATTCACAAAAACAGCCTAATAAAGAATGTTACATTGGGGCAGGCAAATTTGTATGTACCAAGTTTTGCTCTTTGTTATTTTATTACATTTCCCCCATAGTTGGCCAGTTTAAATATATTACAATATACAGTATGGAAAAACAGTCCCTGTTTTGTTTAAAGGGTAAGGAATTTTTAGTAGCTTAAGGCACAAAATGTCTCAATGTCCTTAAAGTGATGCATTAAAGGGATGTATTTTTTTTATTTCTAAATTACACTGCAAATAATTCACTCTACCATATAAAATGTCGTTCCTGAACAAGCAAGTGTATTTTTATATGTTGTGATATTGGTGTGTAGGCAGCCATCTCAGGTCATTTTGCCTGGACATGTGCGTTAAGAATGAGCCAACACTTAGAACTTTTTTCTGGCAGTCTGTTGTTTCTCTTACTCAATGTAACTAAATGTAACGCGGTGGGACTTGACTTTTACTATTGAGTGCTGTTCTTAGATCTACCAGGCAGCTGTTATCTT
>CM044439.1:102763343-102776406 GCA_024363595.1 Xenopus borealis
ACGTTTTCTACTAAATTATACATATGCTCTTTTCCCAAATGCCCACTGTGGCCTGAGGTTGGTTTTTTAATTACCCTCTCCTTATCTGTTATAATAAGCAGGGTTTGGACATTTTGGCTTCATAAAAGCTGGGAAGAGGCAGGTGTTGATGTTATTGGGGTGTAATTGTGATGTCACAGGGTGGAAGTGTGACATCAGAGGGATAGGCAATGGTGAGGTGATCAGCAACTGGCCAATATATCAGTCTAGGAGAATACTGCCCAGTCATTATAATTTGGGACACCAGACAGGCAGTTTTAAACCGGACAGCCCTTCTGAAGGCCAGACTGTCCAGGTCAAAACCAAACAAGGCAAGACAAGATTGGAACCAGTTACTTTATACCAAAACCAAACAGATCGCAACCCTAAGCAGACCACCTACATCCTCTATTGGTCTGTATTTATATGTATTGTTCATGGCTTCTATTGGCATTTTCAAAAAATACTTTTAAGAATACTACAAAATGAAAAGCATGTATGTCTAGAAACTAGCAATAAACGCAATGTTTGGGACGATTTGGTTTTAAAGTTCCAAAATATATTAACATTTGAATTCTTTCCTGAGCTATTTTTCTGCTAGAAGGATTTGCAACACATGAAAAAACATTGGAGACAGAAACGAGTTTAAAGTCAAAAGATGAATGTCATTGTCAACTGATAGAACATAAGTTTTCAGTGACAGCTTATTTTAGCACAGAGCATTAACATGCCCTTTATGTATCCTGCAAAAAAAAAAACGTAAAACTGGCACTGAACTGCTTAATTAAAGCTTTGCTAAAACTGTTATCAGCGCTTTCAATGTTAAAATATGTCATTTCAGATGATGCTTACTTGCATGTTATTTCTTTTTACATAATTAGATTTTTTTCAGAGCAATATATGTCATAACTGATGGTACCACAAACCCTGTTAGCAATACCTACAAGTGTAATTAAATACAGAATGGAATGGAATGTGCAAACTACAATACCTTTAAAGCTTCTGATGCATTTAAAAAAATGACAAATATGCCCTTGCCTCTAACTTGTCATATATATAACTGTATAACTCAAAACTTTATGGCATGCTGGTCTTTGTTGTGCCGACACCACCCTTATAAAGCAAGCAGATGGAGTATGTCACCTTGAACATACCAGTGCAACATTTATTTAGCCACCCCCTGGAACACTCCAGTAGCGTTCCATAGGACTGTTCCATTCAGATGAGAATTATTGAGTCAGAAAACCAGTAATAACTGAAATTTAAGAAATATTATATTTTAATATAAAAGTATGCAGCGCCGTATTAGAATGGAGCAAGACTTATTATGCCATAATGGAAAAGAATGACTAAAATCATAAAGCATGAGAGGATCGAGGGCTTTGTATACGGTGTCAGTCTAGGATTTCTGCTTCCAGAAGCTAAATGCAGATGTACTTTGTATTTTGATGTATTTTTAACAACACATGAGCTTAAAGGAATTGTTCAGTATAAAAATAAAAACTGGGTAAATAGAGAGGCTGTGCAAAATAAAAATGTTTCTAATATAGTTAGTTAGCCAAAAATGTAATGTATAAAGGCTGAAGTGACTGGATGTGTAATATAATAGCCAGAATCCAACTTCCTGCTTTTCAGCACTCTTGTTTTCCTCTGACTGGTTACCCTGGTGACCAGGCAGTAACCAATCAGTGACTTGAGGGAGGGCCACACAGGCCATAACTGTTGCTTTTGAATCTGAGCTGAATGCTGAGGATCAATTGCAAACTCACTGAACAGTTATGTCCCATGTGGCCCACCTTCAAGTCGCTGACTAACTCAAAGTTAAAGAGCTGAAAAGCAGGAAGTTGGATTCTGGCTATTATATGAGACATCCGGTCACTCTAGCCTTTATAGTTTGCATTTTTCCATGACTAACTATTGGAAACATTTTTTATTTTGCACAACCTATCTATTTATCCTGTTTTTATTTTTACACTGAACTGTTCCTTTAATTTGATGGGGTTACACTTTGTACAATATTTAATTATACCACAAATCCAGGCCCATATTCTGGAATTGCACTGATACTTCCAAAGTCACAGATACCATATATCAGATAAAAAGCAAAAAAGCAAAAATTATCCCCCTATTAACACGAAAAAAAAACTTGACTTCTATTATGCAAACTAATTTAATTTCAGAAAATCAAGGTCCCCCCGTATAGGGTATTAGTTATAATGAAGTCTTCTAGACGTGCACTCACATCAGTTTGTTTTTGTTTAGAGCTGCCATTTTCACTTAACCGGAGTACAAAGTGACACATGCACAAATGCCAATTAGGGTTTTGTAAAAGAAAAATGTCCTATCAGTGTAATATAATGTAATATAAAAATATATAAAAAGTATATAAAAAAACAGATTTGAAAAATGGGAGAACAATGATGGGAAAAATCCAAAGTTCAAAGGACCAAAACTGTCTTCTTGCAGGTTAATTACACAAAGCACTTTGAGTATATTGCTTGGCTCTAAAGACAGGTCTAGACAGTCATTTTCTCTAATGTAAATTAATTACACACAAACTGGCATTTATAATTTTTTTAATTAGTACAAATCTTTCATAAAACTAACTATTTATAATTATATCTATATTTCAAATATTTTATTTCTATATATGGGCACATTTTGCCATTTTGAAACAGATGGATATGTGAGTCACACAACAATGCTTTATTCTTTAAATCACATATTAATACAAGAAAGGGCAAATTGTAATGATTTAGAAATGACTGCCAAAATTATTTTAAAATGTATGAGTCATTGATAACTTTACTGCATCTATTTTTTCTCTAAACAATACACGGAATGATACTCATTCCTCAACTATGAGTTTCTAAATGGGTATCAGTTTGCAGTCTGGTAATCTGACACTGGAGGATTTGTAGCTAATTACAGACATAGCTAAGTAAATGCAGTTACATCGCCACTTCAGTTCAAAATGACACGGCATAATTTCCAAGAGAGAGATGCACAAGAGAAAATATGGACTGAAATCGCACATGACTGAAATCAATGGAACAGATCAATAAGTGATGCACAAGAACAAATGGAGCATTTAGCTATATGGTCCACTGTGCATGAAACAAAATTAGTTTGTTAAGGATCTGGAAAAAGGAGAACTGGAACATCTCCCTTATACCTAATAATATACAGATTGAAGAAATAAAGTGAAATTATACCCCTCTTTTTTTGAAATGAGATCATTCAGTTCAATTAGTGTATGTAGAAAAGGTGCATTAACACTTGAACTAACAAGATAAATATTTTTCTTAAGATTGCATAGACTGATGCAACCTTTTCTCACCATTGTGAAGTGATGGCTACAGACTTGCAGTACCTCTGTTTTCCATACTGTGTGGTGCACAGATTTTTCTAGAAAGCAAAAGGGTTTCATGTCCCAGAACACCAGAACACACACACAGTAACATTAATAATGCAAGAATTCTGGGAAACAATGCTGCATTGTGGGAAAAAACATGTTGCTTCCACTTACATTGCACTTTGCTTACCGCACTTTCACATGTACATGTGCCCTTGTGAGTCTAAGGGACAAATTCACTAAGCGGCGAAAATGAGCTAGCGTTGCCTTCGCTAACATTCACTAAAGTGCGAAGTTACGCTCAGGGCGACGAACGGTAGCGTAGTAGCGATTGTGTTACTTCGCCAGTCAAAGCGGATTTACGCTAGCGATGCCTAATTTTCATACGGTGCGAAGTATAATAGAAGTATATGATACAGCCACTACATTACACTACACAAACCCAGAAAACCTGTAAAAAATATAAAATAATGTTTTCCTATTGCCCTAAACATTTTCACACTGTATAGTTGAGTTGCCATATGTTAGGAAATGTAGTGGGGGGAAAAACCCAAAAAAAGGTAAAAGACGCCAGCATTTTTTGGGACTTTTTCCATTTTTTTTTTTCAAACCTATCTATTGTATTGAACTTCACCAGGTCTGACCTGGCGAAGTAACATCTACCGTAAGTGGTAACGTTCAGTAAAATGGTCATCTTAGTGAATTAGCGTAATTACGATCCTTCATCAGTGCACAACTTCGCCTGGCGTTCACCTGGCATTAGGGTGCAAAGTTGCGCTAGTCTTTCTACTTCGCTAGCGAAAATTGCCAGAATCAGTGTTAGTGAGCTTGGAAAGTTACGAAATGACGTCACGCTGACAGTCTACCCTCATAATTTAAATCTTCCATCCCTATAACCAGTTTAGTTGCACGTCTCTGCACTCACTCTAGCTCATTTATTTCCCTCTTAAGGACTGGAGTCCAAAACTGCACTGCATACTCCAGATGAGATCTCACTGGGGATCTATAAAGACGCATAATTATGTTTCATCCATTGAATTTATGCCTTTTTATGCAAGACAGAACTTTATTTGATTTAGTAGCCACAGAATATATATATATATCTTACATTTGTGGTATGTAAATTTGTATTGACATTAATATTGACAGTTTATTTACATTTTTGTCCTACCAAAAACATCCTAATTATCTTTAAAAATACTAGTCTCAGTAAAAGTCATTTTATAATGCATACCTTTTGGTACCCTATTTGCTATATAACTGATGTTTATATATTTTTTTACATTAAAATGCCAAAGACAAGTCTAATATGACAATACCTTCATAGACATATACTGACAGCAATGTCAGTAAATAAAATCTAATTTACAAAGCATTATAATGGCATGACTCCAGCATGACAAATACATTTCATTATTCCACTACAAATATTCTGGTTTAGGCACATTGTTCGTTCAAACTCACTTTGTTGATGAATGTACTGTATAAAGCCAAGGTCACTGATACAAAACAGAAAACTTGTTTCATGAAGCCAAACAGCTGTTTAGCTTGACTCTAGACTTGTATCTGAATAATGTAAAATGATGTCTCTCTTACCATAATCTTCTTTCTTAAAGTCTTGTTTGAGGGGATTTCTGTTTTATGTCTTTCTAAATCCATATACCAGAGATAGATCCTTGGTAAAATAATACCATCTTCTGACTAGCGGGAAATCGCAGTCCTTTCAGGCAACAGCAATACACTCCCAGTCTGCCCTACAGATAACTTCTCGTTAACTCAACTTTCCATTTATAGGTCTACTAAACTCACAAATAGTCTTCCCTGGAGAAAGCATGCAGCTGGCTTCAGATAACAATTCCTGTAGCTCTGGGCTGGCTATTAATGCAGTATTTCCATTTGCAGGGAATGAATATGTTATTGAATACTATGTACTTAATAACCAATACCATTGTAGCTTATTGTCTGATTTTCTAGGAAACAAATGTAACAAAATTTGTATTCATAAATAGGATGCATTTTTAAATTACAAAATATTATATGGTCTTTTAAAGAAATGTATTTATGTACCATATACTGTATCTATAGTCCTGACAATGTAAATGTATGCATACAGTAATTCTCAGCAAAAATATATTTGCATGTCTCTGATTTTAAAACAAGGTAAAGGAACACAATGGCTCAAAAATGGCATATACTTTTTCAGAAAATAATTGGAATCTACAACCAATTATTTTTTTTTTTTTTAAATGTTCTTGTGGTTTTCTGTTTCTAAAAAAAAAAGGAAATTGCAATATCTGGTTTTGTATAATAAAAAGGATATTGTTAGCAAGTGTACTATAATCATATTCTTTTTCTATATTTTGATAAATTTGTTTAAGCAAACCAGGGTCGGCCTTTCATGTGAGAAATATCATTTAAATTATATTCAAAAAGAAAGAGCTTAATACATGAAGAATGTAACCTAAAAACCTCTGTCTAGAATGAAAACAATACATATTTCATTTTTGAGTATATTTAGCTATATCTGTTTTATATAAAATTGATACTATAGTGCCTAAAAAGAATGGGAAATGATTGTAGTGTAAGGGATTTCTATGGAGTCCTTCAGGTGAGGAGTACCAACAGGTACAACTATGTGATGAGAGGAAGGAGTGGGACAAAGCAGGCATAGAACAGGTGACAAGACTGAGTGGACCTAAAACCAGTGAGGTACCTACCAGTGAGGTAACTGACAGGAGACAGGAAGAAGAGGGACAGTGCGAACATAGAACAGATGATGGGAAGGAGAGGGTATAGAGCACATGACAGGAAGGAGTGGTTACAGAATCAGTGACAGGAAGGGCATAGAACAGGTGACAGGACAGAGTGGGCATAGAACCAGTGAGGTACCAGTGGAACCGATGAGGTAACTGGCAGGATGAAGTGGGTATAGAACCAGTGACATGAAGTAGTGTGACAATGCAGGCATAGAACTGGTGACAGGAAGGAGAGGGATGAAGCAGCAATAGAACAGATGACAGGAAGGAGAGGGACAGCGCGGGCATAGAACATGTGACAGGAAGGAGTAGAACAGAGCAGGCGTACAACCAGTAACAGGAAGGAGAGGGACAAAGCAGGCATAGAACAGGTGACAGGAAAGAGAGGGACAGTGCAGGTTTAGAACAGGTGATATGATGGAGTGGGCATAAAATCAGTGAGGAAGGAGCAGGACTTAATTAAAATCTGCCTATGGCAATAGGATATACTTTGCCCTAGATTGTTAGAGAAGCTCATTTGCACTATGCTACAACTGTTCTTCGTAGGAGACAAAAAAACTCCTCAGGAAAAATTGTAGGTTTAACACAATGACAATTCCACGAAACTATGAAAAAAGTAAGAAAAAGCAACAAGAAAAGCTTCCAAAAGAAAACCTAAAAAACACACGACGGGATGCTGATGCTGGCTGAGAAAAATAGTTTATTTATTCAAGCTGGTGGAGAAGCTGCTGTAGGTGCCTCAAAATGTATATTGTACATATCAGAGTGGAATGAAAGTTGCTACAAGTATTCCCAATTCAATATTTCAGCTCCTCTAAATTAGTCTCACTTCTGCCATAACTTCAGTCAGTAAAGTTTTTCCAGCTGAGCTCTGATTGGACAAGTTGCAGACCCACATATATCCAATCAGAACACAACCGATCTCTGGTTTGAAGGCAGGACCATCGTTTTCCATTGTCAATTAAAGAACCAGTAAAAGTAAAAATGGAGCAGGTTTTTTTTATTTCTTTTTATTTTAGGTGTTGCGTAACTTAGGGGTGCCTCCACCCTCAAAATCAGACCATGGTTGCATATTTTAAGAGATGCAGGGAGGAGGAAGTCCCTGCTTCATAAAGGTTAAAGTATACGTTAAGTAGATAAGTTACAGGCATACAAAGGGGATATTTCGTGCTGCTTTTTACAATGGTTTGAGCATTGTTTTAGTGGCAAGATTGAATCAAATGCACTGTTATTTCTCCAAGAGGCTGAATTTTAGAACTGAAG
The DNA here is from genome assembly GCA_024363595.1 of Xenopus borealis. NCBI lineage: Eukaryota > Metazoa > Chordata > Amphibia > Anura > Pipidae > Xenopus > Xenopus borealis. The sequence continues at coordinate 102,770,736 of CM044439.1, forward strand.
CCGTTGGGTTTGTGTTGTGTTTGGTAGCCGAGGATAAGGAGAGTATAACAGTGCTTTATTAGCAGGTTCATGCAGCCATTACATAACAGCAGTAAATCTTCCTTTCACTTTCAATCTGTACAGAAAGTCCTGTGTATGCACAGTGACACCTGCAGGCCATTTGTATAAACACCATAGTTTGGCTTCCTTACTGAGAAGAATTCAGTGATGGATATCCAAAGTTAAGGAACAGAATTTAAAAAAGAAAACATGAAATGACGGTGAATTTCAATAATTCTGTGTGTTTTAAGTGATTCAGTAAGACTGTGCAAATAAGATTTGCACTAGATTTATTCTAAAACATACAGTACATGTGCTATTTAGCTGTATAACTTCAATACATTAAGAAGCAAGATAGCAAAGAGCACATTGAATCTGCATTTTATGAATGTAATCCCGATATTTGCACACCCATTTTTAACATAAACAAAACAGATAATGGAGCAACCCTTCCTGGCACAGGTATGATTGAGGAAGATCCAGGACAGCATACCACTTGTTTAACTTAAGCTCAATGGATAGGGTTTGTGCCTATTGTCTTATACCATATATTTTTGATATTTAGTTAGCTAAACAAGGCTACAGGAATATTTAAGTTCCTCCATATCTACATGACAATAAGATCACCAGTATCTATCCCTCCTCTCTTCCTAAAACCATTATGCATGGATGGAGGGTACCTTTGCACTGTTAATCAAATTATCTACCTCACACATACAGTACCAAATATAAAGCATCTTCAGTTTCCCTGTTTGCTCTGTTTATTTTAAACAAAAACCATAGACTTTTGATCTGGTGTGGTTGATATGTCACTAACTGAAGTTAGATGTTACCCATACTTTTATTACTATATACTTTTTAAAGCAGGGGTGCCCAAAAGGTAGATCTGGATCTACCATTAGACCTTTAGCTGGTGGTCAGTAGATCTCAAGAGACTGTCAACAATTTTAATCATCCTCCTGTTTCATGCTTTTCATTCAGATATCTATTATGTTAATGTTACATACAACATAGTTGTTTGTTAAATATAACAATATATATCTTCCTATAGATTCATATTTAAGTAAGTATTTTTTTATGGAAAAGAATGCTAACAATGCTTTCATGGATGTAGAGCCTAATGGGACAACATCATTAAAAGTAGACCTTGCATTAGTAAAGTATTGGCACTCCTGTTTTAAAGCATACTGTATACTGCACTTGTATTTGTTTTGGGAGGTTTACATTATTTCTACTCATAGTATATTGATGAATATAGAGTGCATACTGTATATAAGGCGATGTTTTGGAAATGTATTTATTGCCAGCTAATAAATCCTGAAAGCCATAGGGCCTAGAATATGAGAAAATGTTCTTTTTAAAGAGGAGTTTTTACTAAAAAGAAATGTACTCAGAAGTCATATCCATAATTCATATCTAGTTTGATTAAAACCCTCTTGCAAGTTGCAGTAATCTTTAGCGGTGTTTAAGCTTTGCAAAATTCTCCTCATAATTATGCCGAAACAATCCTTCAAGAGACCACCTGCCAGTTGAACCACTTGCTTAGATTATTTACAGTACATCTGCCTCAAACTAAAGTGAATTTAATTTAACTTTCTGAATTTTCCATTTTCCATTTCTCATGTATCTCAGATTTGTTTTAGTCTAAACTTAACTGGTTAGGATCTTGCTCCATATTTAACATATGAACAAAACAGGCATCAAGCCCTAACTGTAATGATAGGCTAATCTTATATCCTTAGATATATCTATAGGAGGATAATCTATGGGAGGATAAGATACAACCATTTTTCTTAAATTATGACACCTCCGACTGCCCATTTTGATCACAACTAAAAGCATTGTGGGTATTCCTTCTCAAATTAATTTATGCAACATGCAAAAGTAAGAGAAACATGTGGCCTAGGCTGTTAAAATGATCTATGGGTAAGTAAACCTTGAAACTGTTGGTACAAAATAAAAATATTGGAAACGGCTCCTGCTGTTCTTATTGAAACCCTTTACTATAACCTCAAAATTCAATTCAAGTTTATCATTTAGTACAATCTCTCTTTCTTGCCTTTACCTTTATACCTACAAAAATGTACTCTATGATGCAAAAGCATCATACTTTGTTTCTATAATTATGCTTATGAGGGCTAAAGAGGGTTAAATAGCATTAGAGATTATTTAATACTTTAATTAGTGACAGTTATTACAAATAAACACATTCGTTGCTAAAGCTCAATACAAAATAATGTCATCCTAAATTCAACTTGTTATTAGCATATGTGTTTAAAACCTTAACCCATTATAAGCCAATTTGTGTCTTTCTAGTTTCCCCATAGCACATACTGCCAGTATTGCATTTGTCTGTATTGCCTGCATCTATTAAAGATTATCTGTGGCCTCTAAAATCAGCAATTGCACAACCTTTCCATTCTGTCTAACATTACAGCACTACATCCCAGACTGATATGACTATGCTTTGTTGATGCCCCATCCCTCACCCCTGTTGAACTGTTCCTTGGCCATCATTAACCTAGTTAACTGGTCTAATTGGTTGTTTTATGCATCTTATATTGTTCCCCTTATTTGCTTTGATTATTTGCATTTTATTATTATTACTGCATCCCATTGCTTGATCAAAACTTCTCCAAGTCAACATCCATCAGTTTTCTTCTGCTTAAGATACTGTTTCCAGTGCATACCACTCGATCCAATGATTCTTCTACATGGAGAATCATAAAGACAGCAGTGTAATTTATTGGTTACCCCAATAATGTACTGTTTGTATGCCTCTTAAGTAAAGAATAATATGCAAAGACATAATATATTCCCAACAGATGTCATCAGAATGCTGAGAAGTTGAGTGTCAATGCAGAGACAGCATTGCAGCATGTTTGCACGAAGGTCATACCAATTACGTTGCCTAATCACAGTTCATGTAACATACACACGTTTTACATTAGAAAGATTATTCAGCTCACAGATAAAAGTCTCTAGAGCAATAGTTTTACTTGCTGTAAAATCCTGATACAATAAAAAAGTACTTCACTTGCCATAATTTCAAACTATTAGATGCTAAAATGTTCACCCTCTGAATAAACTTTGTGTAACCTATGCTACAATTTAGTAAAATTATTTTAAGTATAATTGCCCAGCAGCAAATTGCTTTAACATCAGTTCAGAGTTTCTTTGCTGTCATTATAACAGATACCATAGGATGAAGTCATGTGACATGCGATATACATCATTTAATATAATTTCCATTAAAGATAGTTTAATGTTTTCCATCTTTAACTAAAACGTCAACTACACAAACAATTTGTATCGCAGAGAATTATCATAATTATGCATTAATTCTTCTTTGACTTAAGAGGAAAAATTCAAGAAATAAAAAAGATGATAGACAACTTTGTCGATCAATACTCACATCAAGAAGGCTCTTGTATACCCTTGTTGTCAAATATTAGTATGTTTGATGGATGATACGGCAGCCTCCCAATATATGCACAAAAAAGCACACTGGTACACAAGACAGATACAGTAGATGCAGGGTGAACCCTTGCAAAATATTTAATGTGGAAGAGCAATGTTTTGGGGCTCCACCCCTTTGTATGATGCTTGACAAAGGGTCAGAGCCCTGAAATGTGGCACTTCCGCAGTAAAAATTTTGTAAGGTTTCACCCTGCATCTATCTGTCTTGTGTACCATTGTGCTTCTTTTGTTTGTATATAACTAAATTATATGGCAGCATAAGATGAGGCAGATTTTCGAAAAGGCAATGAGTGCTTGCAGTACTATTACATTTAAAATCAACTCCATAAGAAAATAAGGCAACTAAATGATGAAAGAGTAACTATTATGTGCCAACTATGTGTGCTGTTTTTATCAAATCAATATTTTACCTAACTGAACACAGATAAATAATAAATAAAGGCCTGTGAAAATTTGCCAGATAAAATTCGCCAGCGTCAATTTCTGATTTTCATGATTTTTCATTCGAATTTCACAAATTTTTCATGAAAACGTTTGTATTTTTTGTGAGCTTTCTGATTTCACTAATTTTCCAAATTTTTTTCCGTTTCGCAAATTTCTCTGGAAATTCACGCAAAATTCAGTGAAGCAAAACGCCCCAGATTCGCCCATCACTACAGGTAAATACATATAAGGGGATGCCTTCTCCTTTAATCTTTAATCAACTTTTTATGTGCTACATGGGTTCAGGCTCCCCTTAGCTAATAACAAGGTTATAGAAAAATGTATCAGTCATAAATACAACAAACACATAAACACCAATACCTTGCAGCCCCTGGAGGAATATGTTAGGGTGATTCTACAGTTCCATCTGCTGAAAAAAGCAAAGTAAACCCTTTTTATGGCCCCATCCCTGGAGTTAGCATTGGTATATTTAAATTATGTCAAAACATTACAATCAGTCTCTCATTTATTGCTAATATAGTACCCCCTGTTTATATAAGGAAATTTATATAAAGAAGGTTGGTAAAAGTTTGTTGAAGGACCTTGTTGAAGTAAAACAATGGAATGGCTTTGGTATAGATTTTTGTTCAACATGTAACATCAAAAAATGAAAGCGATTTAAAGTAATACAAATATAATGCAGTGTTGCCCTGTACTAGTAAAACAGCTGTGTATGTTTCAGAAACACTACTAAAGTTTATAGCAATAAGCATCTGTGAAGTCATTCAAAGGATAAAAGCCTCAAGTTGCAAAGCAGATAGCAGATAAGCTCTGTAGAACATAATGGTTTTATCTGTCATCCACTATGTAACCTGTGCCATAAATCCTTTTTTAATTTCAGTCATTGCTACACAGCAGCTTGTTTATATGAACTATAGTAGTGTTTCTGAAGCAAACAGATCAGTTTTACCAGGGCAGGGCAACATTACATGATATTTTCATTACTTAAAAAGGCTTCCATTTTATGGTGTTACTGTTTCTTTTTAACCATTTTCATGAATTTATTGCAAGTTCAAATGAAGTAACATGATACATGGCTGCTAGCAATTATAGTTGAAGGGTGATGTTTTGGTAGTCACAGATTCAATACAGAATAATGGTATCAAGCAGAATGTAATATTACCCACAAATTATCCATGTAAAAAAAAAGTATATTTAAAATTCTTGGAAATTGGCACAGTCTACGCTCAACCTGAAGGGGTTGTTACGATGAGACTAAGACTTAACAGGAAATAATTAATTTTTTTGTACCTCAAACAAAATAGGTATAATTCTAACTGAATGTTGTATTTCCATGAATATGCAAGCATTTGTGACCTTCAGCATCAATCAACTCAAAACAGAATGTATTCTTTCTCATATGCTTTAGGCAGGAGTGCTGGATTTACCCTTATGCAAATCCTGTGTTATTGGTAGGGAAAAGATTTACTGTACCCAATATTCCAACCACTTTAAAAAAGGAATTCAAGATAATGTAACATTAAGATCTTTTTGTGGAAGGAATAATCTTTCTTTATTGCAGGGAAAAGCCGGGATTTCTGACAGAATCAGCAGCTTGTGATGCATAGCTTATGTTGAGCATAAAAGCTATCCGATGAAGTGTGTAGTTCCATGTTCCATTATTTCTAATATCACCACTAGAGAATTATTCCTTGAATAATATGGGAAA
>CM044439.1:102793889-102808918 GCA_024363595.1 Xenopus borealis
CAAACTACCTAATAGAGATACTTAGGGGCAGATTTACTAAAGGTCGAATTCGAGGGTTAAAAAACCCTTGAATTCGACAGTGGGAATAGTGTGGGAATAAAAATCCTTTGAATTTGAATATCGAATTAGAAGGATTTTACCGCTATTCGATTGGTTGAACGATCGAATAGCGAAAATTTAATTGAACGATAAAATAGTTCGAATCTAACAATTTTATCCATTCGATCGAATTTTTTTTATATTTTTAAATTCCAGGCTGGGGGGCAAGTTTTGATTGCGTAAAAAAACAGGTGTGCTATCACATAGAGCCTCCTGTAGTCTGCCAGACCACATAGGGGCCACCAAATAGCCAATTAAAGCGCTTATTTGGCACCCAAGGAAGTTTTTGCATACCTGTGTTGCTCCCCAACTCTTTTTATTTTTTAATGTGGCTCACAGGTAAACAAAGGTTGGGGACCCCTGCTGTAATGTATTGATAAAATATATCCAGTGCACTGTTACAGATTTTAGAATAGAAATATTAAACTTCTTTGTTTCGTCCTTCAGTAGCTCCAAGCGTATGATGACATATTTAAATATTGATATCAAGTTTTTATTAGAGGAAACAGAAACTATACAATATTTAAGATTATGAATGTTTTAAAATATAAACATAATAAATATCATCTCAGGACTACAAATACTCATTTCCAGAAGCTTTTAAGAGTAGTAATGACCTTCTTCTGCCAAGTCAACATTTTACAGGGCATTTTAAGTTTTATGAATCCTGTATACCTTAATAATCACAGACTTACTTGTCTAATTGTAATAATGCTAATAGAGGATTCCAAGCTGATGTTTGTTGGTACAAGCAAAAAAATATTTATATTACAAACTTTTATCATTATACAGAATATACAGAAAGACATAGGTGGGAATATCCAAAACTGTCCCCTAATAAAGAACATTCCTATTAATAATCTAATTATACATATACTGACCAATTTTAAGAATGCTCATAAAAGCACAGCAGCAATTATACTTTCTAATACTCATTGGCTTTTGTGTTTAATTCACAGACGTCCTAAGGTAGGATTACTCCGAATGCTTTGTTGCTTGGTTGGCTTTCAGCTCCAATCCACAACACTAATGAGGTATAGTAATTCAAAACCAGATTTTGTACAATATATATCCCTAATGAATACTTAGAAGAAATGCCACCACTTCCATCCACTAATCAAATCATTTCTGCTGTAATATTGCCAAGTTAAACTCATTTTATAGATACATAAAACCACATGGAGTTGACAGCAAAGGACTGTTAAGGGTAATATAAAAAAAGCTGCAACGTTTTCACCCGATCTAATAGCACAAAGCTATGCAAACAGCATTTAATGGTCACCTAATTAAAAAACACATTGTGTTGCTGTGAGTTATTTCAAGTGATTCAAACTTTGCACTTTGTATTACTTTAGCCCCTAAATACTATAAACGCTATTATAGAAAGACATAGATAAAATTAATTTCTAAATCCTCATTTTCCTCCCACTAACTAGCATAATGAAAATGAATATTTAAAAAATATCCTCCAAAAGCAAATACACATTTCATTTGATGTATTTCAATCCTAATCAACTTCTGACAAGAAGTCAAATCACCAAATTATTGTTAAACAAACAGAGCTGTTCAAAGCTTATTTTCACAATGGGACAGAAATTAAGTGCGTCCTACTTAAAATGAATAGCTGTCCTGTGTCCTTCTGTATCTACTGAAATAATGAATCAGGCACATGGGAAAATGACAGTGCACTTTTACAACTCTGTCTGAGTAAACAAGCAAGTTCTGATTAAATTACAAGTGTCCACTTGATAAAGTGATGTTGTCTAGGCTGTATTTGGAATTTTGGTACTTGAGCCCTGTAATGTGCATTTTTATTTCAATTCCTACATAGCATGGCCAGAGTTAAGATGGCAAAGCTATGGAAATGCTAGAAAACTGGAGTCCTAGAAGAAAAAGAACTACTACAATTTTCTAGTCTATTACTATGTATTTATAGTTCAATCTAAGAACATTATCTGATCATGAGGCCAGAGGATTTGTTTCCTAGCAAAAGTGCCATATACATAAATTATTGCAATTTGTGATAGTTACCCCCAATGCAGCTTTTCTAGCTAAATTGCACCCCCACTAAATTGGCACTTTTTTATTCCTACAGGCAAAGCACAGACCATGCTTTATCATGTGGCTTTTTATAAATGTTTGTCAAATATCACTTCAGTTATGCACATCACAAGAGCAGGCATATGGATCTCTAATTACAGAACCCTCCAGTGCATGGGATTTCATGTGTCACATTCTTCTGAATAATGTTTTAAAGGTATTGCCGATTGTATTGGTGTGCACAGTGTGTGTCTCTCTCTCTATAAATATTTATATATATATATATATATATATATATATATATATATACAAACACATGTAGGCACAATGTTCAAAAGAAATACATTTCTGCCTGCAACAAGGGCATTGCTCACATGAGCCTCCCATTAACAGACATGGGCACTTTTGTCTTCATTGGCGCCTCAGGAGGCCCACCCAACAAAAACTAGCTAATATAAAGAGCTCAGGTGCACTCTTTACAAAAAAATAGCATATAGTAATAATATTTAAATAATTGAAATGTGTGCACCAAGAGTGGCTATAAGCTCCACAGGATCAGCATGTTCATGAATGCTTTGCAAGAGGTGTGCAGGTCACATTGAAGGCTCAGCGTGGCTGCTGTACAGGCATTGGCCATGCTTCTTTTTCAGTACATTTTCCTCCCTGAGCTACTTTGAATATCATTAGTCAACATGAAGTGTTTCTTAAGAAAAGATGTTGGCTGTGCAGTGCGCTCAACAGACAACTGAAAAGATCATCAATATTTGTTTTTTGTTGGAGTCTTGGGAGACATGGATAGAGCAGATCTTTGGTGAGCAACATAGGTTTTAGACTTTCCTAATAATAAATAAGGCTTCCCAACTGGGTGCCTCGGTGAAAACTAAAGCTGAACAAAACAATAAAAACAGTTGGGAAGTTTTCTATTGCGCCTGCTTCAGATTACTAGAAAATACTAGATGTCTTTGTATTTAGTCATATGTCATGAATGTACACAAACAGTACAAACATATCCCAAATGTATCTCGCCATTCCTTACTACAAAATAATCATCTATGATCATTTAAATGCAATAGAATCATCATTGTAATTAAAGGGATCTGATAACAGGAAATGCCACCAAACCACTTGAAACTGACTGCAAGTAGCCTGTGATTATTGTTCAGCAATACAAAATGAATCACAGCAGTTGCTGCATGCTGCATTCATAATCAATTAGTCTTGATTTCATCCATTTCTGTCCCCATCTATATGTTGCACTTCAGTGCTGCTTGGCTGAATCATTTTTATGGAAGCCAAAAATAAGACCACAGAGCAAGGATAACTTTTAATATTTATATGGAAGAAGGAGACATTTGTACAATTACTATTGGCTTGGGATGTATGTAAATTATTGTACTGTAAAAATGTATTATGCTGTATAAATTGCCAACACTGAGATCGCATTTAAGGTCAATGCATATTTCACAGTGTTTTCTCTCAATCTAGAAATAAGGCAATATGGTTCAAGTGCTTAACAAACAAAACAAAATGTTACGATTCTATATTCAGATGCTTAATTTAACACTGACATAAAAACATCTTCACTTATAAGGAGGAACATGTTGTAGCATTCAGAAATATGTACATATATTTTGCAGAGTCAGTTACCAAGAATGTGGAAAATATACAGTGTGATCCAACATGGGCTTTCAACTTCTTCCAACTTACTGTAGCTTGCAAAAGATGATTACATTATACCAACCAAGGAGGAAGGAGTGTAATTCTAGTGCAAAATTTCCTTACATGTTTAGTTTTGACAATGATTGTGCAGTGAGGTGGGTGCATCTCAGCAAATGTAAATTATCTGTTGCCCTTGTTTGGAAATAATTGCTGTACTGTGCCTTAATACATTGGTATGAATTATTATAAGTTATTGTTGAAATGGACACACAACAACCCGATCACCCAACAGAGCAATGTCTACTCTAATTTGCTGCAATGAGGATCAATAGACTGGAAGCTGAGTATAGCTAGCTTGGTTTTAATCTGAAAACATCATTTAGAATTAAATGGTCAAGTATCTCTATGACATCAGGCTATATGAAAGTCCCACCTTGGTCCAAACATTGCCTTGACTTTGTAGGGAAGGAGGGCACAGATATTGCATCATAAAAAAATAAAATACAGTATTACTGGTTGCTCCTTCAGAAATAAAATCCTTCAGACACCCTATAGCAATCTACTTGGTGGACACGGTGGTAGAGGATATGATGGGATCCAGACAAAATATTTATCCATCACCAGGATACAGTGTTAGCTTTACAAACTTTCATTGTCATGGCCAATAGATAGCAACAGATTTTACAGCAACAAATAAGGGTTTCTGAAGAAGTCTGCCATTCAGCACCTGGCTGTAGACATTGGGGGCTCTGTGCACCTCAGAAAAGCATTTTAATCAGCTATCGAGGTATCACCCAAAAACTTTATGAGAAGATTAAAAGCCCCAAGTTACCCCTTTGCATGTCACTTCGTAGTTTGAAGTGACAGAAGTAAATAAAGAAAATGAAAAAAATGCCTTTTCTTTGTATCATTTGAAAAACACAAGAAAGCTGCTATTTAAACCTTAAAAAGATGCTGATTTGCCACAATCAACAGCAGCATTTGATTGACCATGTTTACCTGCACCTCTGTCTGGCGTGGAGCTTTGTCTGGAGAAATGATTGTCGGCAGCACTCTGCTTTAACAGACAGGTAGCATTATTATTTTTATTATGGTTTATTTATAAAGCACCATCATATTCAAATATGCTGTACACTGAATTGGGAGATGGCAAGAATGACAGGAACAAACAATTAGTAACAGTGGAACACAGATATGGAGACAGAGGTCCCTGTCCAACTTACAGAGGGGCACTTAACAAGGCCTTGGGCACAAGTGCAAGAACACTAAGGGGTACTATGGAGTGGTCCTTAGTGGTCATTCACAGAACACTATTGTCAGGGACATGACTGTACTGTGGACCTCTCTGGCACAAGGTTTATAGTGCAGTGTCTGAATGCCAGACCATCAGCAGACCGTTAGGGCCAGGCCCATTGTAACTTGTTCCTTTACAACTCTGCACATCTTGTAGGGGACGCCTACTCAGTAAGTAATTATTCAAATTAGCTCAAGGAGACCATTCAAATTATTCAAGGAGGTAGCTGCAGGTCTATGTGGTCTGAATCAGAGTGCAGAGACCTGCAACAATTCATTAAACAAGGAAGACAATGTGCAAACTGCATACATATTGCAGATTGTGCCCATATTTTGCATGCACTTTGCATGCAGCCTTCCTAATAACCCCTACAGTCTTGTTGTCATTCAGACAATGTAAAAAAGAAAGCTCTGCTTCTGACAAAGGTGTATTGCTGGCAAATGTGAGCTAAAAGTTGCCTGACACAGGACAAATGTAATGCCAGGAATTTTACAGTGCCATTAATAAGTGACAATAAGTTATGAGTGAAAATATTTGTCAGGCTGGGTTTGCAGAGTTTTCACATTCTTACATAGACAAATTCATCTGATAAACTTAGGGCAACATTTGCTGCTGAAAAAAGACAAAAAAATACTCATTGATGTCATTGTATTTTGCACCAAAATAGAATTCAATGTATTTTGCATGAAAAAAATGCCCATTGACATTAATGCATTTTGCTTGAAAAAATGGCCATTGCCAAAAAAAAAACGCCAATGCTTTTTGCAGATTTCCAGGTCAGATTCACTCATCACTAGTGGCAATATATAGGAAAACTATATTCCTGGTATATTCTGAACAATGCAGTACGCTTCTCAACTTCTTGAAACGAAGGACATTTTTTAATAAGATCCTTAAATGTTACAATATTTCCTTTCCTAAAGAGCATTGTGTGTTGCTTGTCAGTCTGAAATTTTAATGGCCATTGTTTTCACCATCCAGGAAAAGCTGATCTTCTGCCATATCTGTTTCCTCAAGATCAAAGTCCTCCTGGTCTTGTGTGAGCTGCTCCACATCATCATCAGAAGTAGAAGGATGTGTCAAGATGATCCTTGGAATCTTAAGTAAATGAAATGAAAAGTTGAATACAGACAAAATAATACTTGAGTATGACAAGCACATTCATTTTAAGAATTATGTATACGACTCAGCCATGGAGCTGTCCATTTCAGTGGATTTGGCATCAAAATCTTTCTGTAATTTGGATCTCCATATCTTAAATCATTAAATAAACTCAATAGGCTGGTTTTGCTCTCAATAAGGACTAATTATATCTTAGTTTGAATCAAGTACAAGGTACTGCTTTATTATTACAACAAAAAAGAAAATATATGTATATATAGGATATAGATTAAGTCCTATCAGCGGCGCTCCTGAACAAAGCGCCGCCTGAGGTGGCTCCTGTAATTTTCAGAGGGGGGGTAGGGTTGCCACCTGTCCAGTTTTGACCCGGACAGCCAGGTATTTTGAAGGGCTGCCCGGGTCAATACTTCCTGCCCGGTTTTCCAAATAAGGATTAGCTTGATTGATGCAGCGATCGGCCAATCGGCGATCGTGTTGTCATAGCTCCGCCCGATTACGTCACGGGCCCGCCCACCTACATCACGGGCCCACCCACTGACATCATGGGCCCGCCCCCTATCTGGATTCAGCAACAGGAAAAGGTGGCAACCCTAGGGGGGGCAGCAACGCTAATGCGGAGAGTGCAATAGCGCTCTCTTGCACTAGTAAAGCCGAATTTACGTTTTAAGAACCGGAAATTCGGCTCTTAAAGTCACCAGGAGCGGCTTTTTGCCGCCCCTGGAGACTTAGCTGGCACTGCCACCTGAGGCGCGTGCCTCAGCTCGCCTCATTGGCGGAGCGCCACTGAGTCCTATGTGTTAAAGAGATAAGTGGAAGGAGGTCTCTGCCCATAGAGCTAACAATCTAAAACACAATAAGAGAATATTACAGTGGTTTTCACTGCATTATAATAAACAAGACTGAGTCAAATGCTATGTGAGTGCTGTCTAGTAAGCACTCCTCAGTTGCTATAGTGATACTGTCATATGTTACTTGTCGCATGTCCAATGCTCAGTTTTATCTTTAGCAAATCTTGTGGTTACAGAAGCATATTCTTTTCACACCATTTTGGGTTAATATCTAAACTTCCTAACGCCTAAATTTTTCAGAGGTGACATTCATGCAGGTTCTCCATCCAAACCAATAAAATATAAAAATGTAGAATGTTGTGAACATTATTCAACTCCAAACTCCAGAGACTACATGGCACTTGAGATTTAAAAAGTACATTTTCCAAAGTACTGTATTACCCACGTACTTTTTCTTTAGTAAAGTAGAATTTTTAAGTCTCAAGTGCCCTGTAGACTGCAGAGTTTTGAAATTGCAATTGCTATTGGGACGGTGGTGATAGCCCTTCAAATGAGCACTGAGATGTTACAAAGAAAATGCAATATTTGGAAAAGTAACTGCTTATTGGGAAAATCAGAGCATTTAAAGGTCATTTTTTAATTGGCAATATTTTGCTAGACAAGCATTTCTGCTCTAAACATGTTTGTCTTAATCACATCACATTTCCCTTCCACACGTCCAAGCACTGACTCCTATCCTTGTACAGACTCCGCATCCACACCGATGTCAAATGGATATAAAATAGCACATTTATTGTGTTGGGTTTCGAAATGTCACGCTTGGGGACAAATTTACGACTAATCACTATTTGTTACTGAACTATGCTAAATTTGAAAAATTCCCTCTTTGGTTTATTATTTTAATACTCAGAAATGTCTCAGGTTAAAGGACAATGAAAGGCATTTTGAAACAAGAAATACATATACCAGCCATTGCACAACACACACATTAGATACAGACAAATATGCAATTTCTAAGAATCATAGAATCAGTGAAAATAGGTTGTTTCCAGTTAAAATGGATTAAATCGCAGTTTCAGGAAGCAACTTAAATGAACAGTAACTGGCACTTATATCATAGTACCTACGCACTTAGATTGTAAACTCGATGGAGTAGGGACCTCCTTACTCTTGTTTCTTTAATCTTTAATTACCTCTTAATCTTTAAGGCAATTGTACTTTGTATTAATTTGCATTTATTATTGTTTGTTCTATTATTGCTATACAGCCCCGTATACATAAGTAGAGTTATATGAATAAAAGTATACATACACCAAAAAAGTAAAGGGTTATTTATGCATTTAAATATAATGTGCTGTTGCGTCATAATCATTACTATATTTTATATAAATATGTTGCTGTGCAGCCATTCGATCTGAATTGGGCAAAAAGGTATAGGTTAAATGTAAAATACAATGGGCTTCAGCTGGCCATAGATGCAAAGATCCGCTGTTTTGGCGGATCTTTCCACTAAAACAGCTCTGATGGGTCTGTTGGAAGAAAATAAAACCTTCCTGATTGATATCATGACCAGATATCGATCGGGTAGACCTGTCGGAAGCCCCCATACACGGGCAGATAAGATGTCAAATTGGTCTAAACAACCAATATCAACAGCTTTATCTGCCAATGTATGGCCAGCATTAGTTCTTACCCAAAAGATAATCTGCAGAATAAAACCTTTTTTTAATATAAAACATATTTGTTGCCAAGAAGTAGTTTGCTCAACAAACAAATGCACAGAATGCCAAAAACTGGAAACAAACTTTTACTATAAAATCCACATTTTTAGTGGAAAAAAAATTGAAATTATTTGAGGTTTATTATACCCAGAGGATGGAAAAAGTCAGAATCTGAAAATCCGGCATCTCGGACCTACCAGGGTTGTTACATAAGTCAACGGGAGAGGTCCCTATCCATTGTAAAAATTATAGTTTTTGTCTGTTTACAACTTCTATTACATTTCCTTTATAGTCTGTACCTCTATGGCCAGGGCTACCAGACTGCCTCTCACTCATAAAGTGAATTCCACATCCCCTATCCTTCACAAGCTGGCCCTGCAGATCCAAATGTTAAAGTATCTCTTCTCTCTTGTTCTGAACTTTATACATTCTCTAAGCCTTTGGACCACCTCCTTTCCAAATATTTCCTGGGTGAGAGAGACTTAACCAAAGCTCAGATTTAGGAGTTGCTACTGTTTACCACCTACTCTCCTAATGTAAGAACTACAATTAGATATTATAATTAAATCATATTTAAACTTCTTGCAATTTGGCAAATTGTATTGGTCATTATAAAATATAATTCAATTAATTATACAATATTCCAAGTTATATGATACCTTGTATAAAAAAAATCACCCACTACCTGCAGGGTCAGTGAGCATTTTCAGGCAACAATTCCTTGACAAGCACTTAAAGGAGCATGTGCAGGCCATCCACTTAGAAGGCAATGGGGGTGGGGGGGCAATTTTCATATAGCATATTTATGTTGCGCTAATAACAAATGGATGATGTTTTTATGTCACTATCTCTATTTCTGACAAGTTAAATAAATGCAAAAGTACAAAAAAAATGCTGGCGACTTTTCATTTTTCAGGGTGTTAGGCTGCAATAGGCATAAAAAATTTTTTTGGGTACTTGGTTTCCCCCATACATTTTCTACCATATGGCACATTATTAACTGTGGGCTTATGTGTAGGGCATTAAAACAACTCTATTGACTTCATTAAGGTTTCCTTGGCATGTCTAGTTATCAGTGTAAATAGATAACAGTATGTATTAGATGCACCGTGTAACATAAACAGCTCCATTCCACTTTAAATTGCCCGCCAAATGCAAATTAGCCTGAGCGCAAGCAAAGCTGCACTAGACTGAATTGAACACTAGCACAGCTTTGCCGAAGTTATTCTAGAGAAAATTCGCCAGCATTCGGCGCTCTGGACGCAACCTTGCACTTAAGTGAATTATCATTGTCTGAGCAAATTTTCGGCTGGCGAAGTGTTGCGATGGCTGGCGAAGTTGCACTCTTTAGTGAATTTGCCCCTTACTGATGCTACATAAGGAAAAAATCCGCAAAAGCAATCATATTCAACCAACTTCCTTAGGATGCTTAAACCATTTAGGAGGGACAAATGGGGTTGTCACCTTATTGTGGTTTTAAGCCAAGAAAAGGGCAAGGCAGTAATTACAGGGGTGGTGCTCATGGTGCTGGGGGTGGAATAGATGCCGGATGATAATTTACTGGTGATAGTGTGAAGTTAGGGGTGGGTGGGCAGTTTTGGGTCAGTGGTAATCCTAGGGACAAGCATGCCTTTTATCTTACTGTGTTTTAAATTACTTCTTACAGCAGTGGTTCTCAACCTGGGGGTCCCCCAGGTCCCCCTTTGGGGGTCGAACGACCCTTTTACAGGGGTCACCTAAGGGGTGTCCACACTAGAAAACCATTGTTCGGACAGGGTGGGTTAAAGAATAGTGTTGCGTTGGCCATTTGTTATTAAGGGAATGCGCAGTAGCTGACAATTTCAGTGCTATTGGCTGCTTCTGGGTAGTTAGAGAGAGAGTACTCCAAGCCGAGTAGAGAGAGCTGAAGACTGGATGCAACGTCTCCCGATGGGCTTCCTCTGATTGGTGGATTTTTGCTTTTTTTTTTTCTTCTGCCAGACTCCTCGATATTTACATTCCAATTCATAACAGTAGCAAAATTACAGTTATGAAGTAGCAATGAAAATTATTTTATGGTTGGGGGTCACCACAACATGAGGAACTGTATTAATAGGTCATGGCATTAAGAAGGTTGAGAACCACTGTCTTAGAGTATCTATACATCCACAATAAGAAAGTTTTGAATAGATACAGACACATCCATGTTAGCCACAACACTTACATGTACTCTGATCGTTTCTTATATTCAGCAGTCCATCTTATAATATTACATCTGACACCACTGCCCTATATGTGCTTTGGGAAGTGCAGATGAAGAAAGATATAAAAAGACATTCAGATGAGTTATTTAAGCATAATAAAATGAGTTCCACAAGGATTCTGCTTTGCCAACAGTTTCTGCTCACCTTTCCAGTTCCAAGCATGGATGGAATGCCAAAGGCAGGACTCCAGATGAAGTGTTCAGAGGTGGAGGTGGCCAAGAAACAATTGCATCTCCAGTTTGCTTAAAATAGTTCATTGATTTTTATATAACCTATTTTTTTCAAGGTACAAAAATTGTTTCATGTATTGAAACACTGAAAGTATTTTTTTTTTCTTTCTTTCTGGCATTTCCTTTTAAGTAAGTGTTCAGTAAAAGCTGAAACAATTATTAGGTATGTAGTGCAATCAGCTATTACAGGATTATGGATTAACCTTAAGTGCTAAAACTGCTTTTATAAATATATTTATATTTATACTGTACTTCATGGGACTATATACATGCAGTCTATATATATACACAGTATATACACCTAGAGGTATGGGACAAGTTATCCAGAATGTTTGGGACCAGGGGTTTTCCGGTTAATGGATCTTTCTGTACTTTGGATCTTCATACTAGGGGGCTAATTCACTCAGTTCCAAAAATTTGCTAGTGTTGGCTTCGCTAGCGTTCGCCGCACTTCACCAGGTGAATTTTCGCCAGCGCTGCGCAAATTCACTAAAGTGCGAAGTTACACTCAGGTCAGCGAATGGTAGCGTAGTTGCGCTAGTGTTACTTCGCCAGGCAAAGCGCAGTTACGCTAGTGATGCCTAATTTGCATACGGCGGAAACTTAAGCGTATAATAGAAGTATATGTTACAGCCAATATATTCCACTACATGAGCCCAGGAAACCTTTAATAAATAAAATAAAGTTGTCCTACTGCCCTAAACATGTGCCCCCTGTATAGTTGTGTTGCCATTTGTAAGGAAATGTAGGGGGGAAGGAGGGTAAACCCCCCCCCAAAAAAAACTGATCTTTTTCAGACTACAAAACACGTCAGTGTTTTTTTGGGACAGAAACATTTTCAATATTTGTTTTCAAACTCCTATCTATTGTATTGAAGTAAAGTCTAGGGTAAGTGGTAACGTTCAGGAAAAAGTTGATCTTTGTGAATTTGCGTAATTACGATCCTTCTTCAGTGCGCAACTTCGCCTGGCGTTAGGGTGCGAAGTTGCGCAAGTCTATCTACATCGCTAGCGAAAATTCACCAGAGTCGGTTTTAGTGAATTTGCGAAGTAACGAAATGACGTCACGCTGGTGAATTAGCGCTAGCGATAGACGCTTTGCGCTTTAGTGAATTTGGGCCTTAAAGTCTACTGCAAAATAATTTAAACATTTACTAAACCCAATAAGATTATATCTTATTATATCTTAATTTGGCTCAAATACAAGGTACTGTTTTATTAGTACAGAGAAAAAGGAAATCACTTTTAAAAATTGTAATTATTTGGACAAAATGGAGTCTATGGGAGATGGCCTGTCCATAATTCAAAGATCTCTGGATAACAGGTTTCCAGATAATGGATACCATACCTGTATATGCATGTGTGTGTGGACTTTTGTGTCTATGTTTGTGAGCATATATGTGTCAAAATGAAATGAAAATGTTCAAGCGTGCTTTTTTTTGGGACAAATTCTGTGTGTGTGTGTTCTGATTGTTGGGATATTATCCTACCTCATTTCTGTTGCTATCGATCTGGTCTTTGCTTTCATTTTCTAAAGAAACCAATACCTGATTTCTTCTGCACCTGTGGAATGTAATATCTGTGTTTGTATATGAGCCCCTAAAAGCTTCTCATGGTCTGAACATTTTAGGATGTTTTTATTGATAGTAGGGCAGGGGGCAAAGTGCAGAAAACAGGCACAGCTCATAGTTGATGAAACAATTTCCTAACTGGTTGCAATTACAGTAGCTACTATGTACAAATACATGTATAGGATCAGACAGATCTTTCCCCTGTTTGTGACATCATCCAGCCCAGTTACAGTCAATCTGATTGACTGGGCACCCCATTGCATCCTTGGGAGAGGGGGAGTGCCTGACTTTGGAGCAAATTGTACAGGGTCTTCAACAGAGCTTATAAAGGGAGCCTTTTGCAGCAGCCAGAGAGATATGTGGAGTGTGACAGTGCTGCTTGAAAGGAGTTTCCAGGAAGAAGGAAAGACTGCATTTTGCTCTTTTTGAGAAAGTATTTGAGCATCAGGGAGAGACAGTTTCTGACTCCTGCCTGCGGATACTTTGGCCACTATGCAAGGTCAGGTCTTGCTCATGTACCTGCCAAGTGGGAGCAGCTTCTTCTTTCAAAGGAAAGGTACCCTGGGGCAGGTAGCGCTATCTGGGGACAGAAGAGCTCTTGGGGAAGGGGCATTGAACCGACCGAATTTATTCTACATTTATCCACCTAGAGTGGCTTGTGGGACTGTGGCATTGAGAGATTGTGCCAGGGGTTGATAGTCCACACAGGTTCCCCAGAGTAAAGTGATATTGTGTGATTTGCATTTACAGTTACTAAATCCAGTTTTACATAAAGTTTATAATTGTTTTATTGCAAACTGTGTGTGCTGTATTTTTCCTATTATTAATCCCCCCGCGATGTGCTCCTCAGTGTTCCCTAGGTGGAGGCACTGCACTGTAAATCCCAGTTCCCAGTGCTTTTCATTTGCAGAAGGGATTCAGGGCCCTGGATTGCCAAGGGTTAATTGCTATTTAAAGAGACAGTAACCAAATTAGGGTTAGATACATTAGGTATCATTTAATGAGGCTGCCATGTTTTTTGCACTTTGTATTCAGCATCACTGTGCCCCTGTAGCGTACAGCATGACTCCAGATGTAAGTTATTCTTGAATGACCAGCAAGGCAGGAGCATTGTTGCTATGGGGCATGTTGAGAATCTTGAGTCAGGCGGCAGCGCCCAGTGGATTACTGCAAAAAGCTGTTAGCTAGTACTAACACTGAAAAGTTATGTTCTGGCATTTGCGTCTAGAGTCATGGGGAGTTACGTTTATATATGCTGATTAGTGATGGGCGAATTCTCTGCGAAGTTTCGCATTTCGTCTGCCAGCGAATAAATTCTTGAATTACCTGCAAAAATTTGCCCGGTGTCAAAGTTTGCTGTTTCGCCGATGGGCAGAAATTCGCCTAATGCTGATCTGTAGAGTCTACCTTATTTCATTAGTACTAACCACTAGTACAACATTTCTGAAGGGAATGTAGCCTTTGCTGTACATGTCCTGATTAATTATTGTCAACTATTCAGTTCATTTGTGTTGCCTAGGTCTCCACAGGATCTATTTATCAGTGACTATGAAGCCTCACTTATGTACAGCTAATAATTAGATCACACTGGCCCCTAGTGGCTTCTAGACTTAGTATCCTACAAAGCAGATAGTGCTGCCTCCTTTGCATTTTCCTGCAGTGATTAGTGAAAGTCTCAATGCACACTTTTAATAACTTAACCAATAGCACTAAA
This sequence comes from Xenopus borealis, assembly GCA_024363595.1. NCBI lineage: Eukaryota > Metazoa > Chordata > Amphibia > Anura > Pipidae > Xenopus > Xenopus borealis. Next base: position 102,808,370 of record CM044439.1, read on the forward strand.
ACATTTCTTTTGAATGTCTATGCCTCAGTATGACAAAAGGCTGTTGCATAATGAATATTTGGAATCCCTGTGGTAATATATAATGGATCACAGTGCTTTTTTTCCACTGTTATAACAAGGAAAAGTGGAATTTAGCAGCATAACATTGCCACTTAAGTTCACATAAAAACATTTCCTGTTACTAAACAGCACAGCAATTAATTTGATCTTCCAGATAGCAATGTCTGAAGTATCTATGAATGGTGTGCAACAGTATACAGATCCTTCTCCCTGAATCAGTAACTTAGTTACCGGTTCTTAATATTACATCCTTTTCGCTTTTCTTAGCCTAGGAATGAGCAGCAGTGCTAAGATAATTCTGCTAATTTTAAACCTTAAAGGTATACTGTCATGGGAAACATAATCAGTTAATATATATAGTAACATAGTAAGTTAGGCTGAACAAAGAAATACGTCCATCAAGTTCAACCCTTTAACTTTTTTTAACCGGCCTAACTGCTAGTTGATCCAGAGGAAGGCAAAAAAAAACCATCCGAAGCCTCTCCAATT
>CM044439.1:102811967-102827198 GCA_024363595.1 Xenopus borealis
AAATGGATTTCAATGCAGAATTCTGCTGAATCAGCACTATTAAATGATGCATTTTGAAACATTTTCCAGGTGCTTAATATTTTATTTAATTAAGAAACTGGAATAGAAATAGTCGAGGATCTGACTAGAAGATGTGTAATAAAAATTTCAATAGCAATACATTTGTAACCTTACAAAGCATTTGTTTTTTAGATATGGTTAGTGACCCGTATTTGAAGGCTGGAAAGAGCAAATGGAAGAAGACAAACAATTCAAATATATAAAAAATGAAATAACAAAGACAAATTGAACTGTTGCTTAGAATGGGTAATTCTATAACATTGCTAAAAGTTGACCACCTTTTTAAAAATGTTGCCAGGTACAAGGTATAACATTTGGCATCATTTACTAGATTTTTTATCAACAATGCACCATTCTTTATGTTAATTCTAGCTCATTTGTGCTAGATACTAAAATTATTTGAATTCTGCACCACACTAAATGGCTGCCTATGATTGCTTATTGTTTAATTTTTAGTATACTTACATGAAATTGTGTGGAACTACATTTAGCAATGAGTTGCACTCAGCATTAACAATCATTGTTTAGTTGGACTTTTGACAGCTTTGCAATATTTCGACAGCTATATTTCTTCTATAAATCTATCCTGCCTCTATTTCTTTTTAAGGCAACGAATAATAGACACTCATATGCAAATTAGGCAAATTCGACCATCGAATATTCGAATTCGAATAATTTGAATATTCGAATTTAATTTTATTCGACTATTCGATGGTCCCCTTTAACATTTTATTCGACCACCTAGTTCGCCAGATCCAAGCTGTCGAATTGGGGATCATTATTTTTGATTGAATAAAAAAAATTCGATTGATCGATAAAATCGTTCAAATCGATCGATTCGAACAATTAATCGACCGATCAAATTATTTCTATAAGATCGTTTGTTCGATTGATTGAATTGCGGTAAAATCCTTCGAATTTAATATTCGAATTTGAAGGATTTTAATTCACATGGTCGAATTTCAAATTTCTTTTAATTCGAAATTCGACCAATAGTAAATCTGCCCCTCAGAGTACAGTATGCAGGTCAGTTTCTATTTAGTGACCGAACTGAGGCAGCATCCAAAAGGATTTCCCCTAACCCTTTATGCACTATTCATTAGAGGTTTAATTGTCCTTTTAATGAAAGTTAAGCAAAATAAAATTCTAAATATTCTCCTTTGGCATCAGAGCAGTCTCTGTCGAAAATGTGCTACACAGAACCTTAAGGTTATTTTTCTCCCAGGCAGACTTTTATCTGACCTCTGAGTGAGAAACCAATCACTTCCATAAACACAGCATTGCACCTTGCTGTGCTGAGAAATTCTACTTGCAGCCTCTGTTCTGTGTATTAACCCTGCCAAGCTGGGAAGAGGAATGTTCTCTCATTAGCTTAGAATATCTATAGATTTAATTAATACAGCTATGGGGCCTGTAATTCAGAATGCTCAGGACTTGGGGTTTTCCCTGATAATGGATCTTTCCATAATTTGGATCTTCATCATGTAAACATTCAATAAACCCAATAGGCTGGTTTTGCTTTCAAAAATTATATCTTATTTTGGATCAGGTACAATGTACTGTTTTATTATTATAGAGAAAAAGGAAATCATAATGGTGTCTATGGGAGATGACTTGTCCATAATTCGGAGCTGGATAAAGGGTTTCCAGATAACGGATTCTATATGGTTTTTCCAAAAAAAAGACCAATAACAGTAGAAGTGAAGAAGGGATAGAGGCTGCTCCAAACTCACTACCAAACTAAATTGAAACACACTCATCTAATTGTTCTATTGTTTTCAGGTCTCTTCTCTGGGTGAAAGACAACAAGGTTCTTTGGATAACAACATTGAAGAAAGATGCAGTATTAAAAGTATTATATATTGATATGCATAGAAAAGTATAAACATGAGCAGCATTTGGGCAGTAGCAGGTGTTGCTAAAGTTTATACCTTTTTAGTGTATACCAATAAATAATACTTTTAATGAGATCAAAGAGTTGCTGCATCTTTGTTCAGTGTTAAAAGAGTATTAATAAGTCAAGGGATGAAAATATAATTTTCTCTTCTTCTTACTTAGTCAGGCCTGTCAGTCACCTGAAGTATTCAGTGCAGTTCTGGGTTCCAGTCCTTAAGAAGAATATTAATTAGCTGCAGAGAGTGCAGAGACATTTAACTAAACTAAAAAAAAAGGATAAAATGTTTAAACTATGAGGGTAGACTGTCAATGTTGGGGCTGTGTTCACTTTGCCAGGGGACATGATTACTCTTTACAAGTACATTAGAGGACATCATAGACAAATAAAGAGAAATCTTTTTTTTTTTTTTAACTAAAAAGATCAACACACCAGAGGCCACCCCTTTAGACTGGAGAAACAGAGTCTTCATTTGCTGCAGTGTAGATGGTTCTTCACATTGAGGGGTGTGGATGATGTTGTTATGACAGATTCTATAGCTGCCTTTGGTCTTTTTTCAAACCATCGTAACTATGAAACTATGTCAAAACATAATAGAGGTTGGGAATCACACACTAGGCGGAATTAACTGCTATTAGGCTTTTATTTCTTGTCCATTCAACACATCATGTGGATAAGAAATAAAAGCCTAATAGCAGTTAATTCCGCCTAGTGTGTGATTCCCAACCTCTATTATGTTTTGACATGATTATTGGATCACATCCCAAAAAGTTTTGACTCCGAAGATGTCCGGTTCAAATGTTTAAAAAATTCAAGTCAAGCCTATGATTAAGTACCAGGGGGTACGAAACGCGTAAGGCAGAGGATCAATGGGTCTGTATATTTTTTATTGATATATAATGAATAAATATTGAATTTTTTAAACATTTGAACCGGACATCTTCGGAGTCAAAACTTTTTGGGATGTGTTGTATGTGCCCTTGAGGACTGGGGGCTGTGCTCTGAGGAGTCCATGACCCTTGAGACTGGTCTCGGCAGCTGTGTGGGTGCTTTTTTTGAATATGATTATTGGATGCCTAAGAAGAAAAATCCAGGGAGCCACTTCACGTACAACATGTACTGTGAGCAACTACACTTGGTAACTATGTAGATGTTACTTGGATATAAAAATGTCACCCTGATCTGCTTCAGTCCACCCCACATTTAGTAAGCACTTACCGTGCTTTTTTGTTCCGGGCCTGTACTGTACCCTATTTAATAAATGTTTTTCCATATTTTCTGAAATCATTGAAATATTTGTTTGATTCCATGGTTAATCAAGTTCCAGGAAGTGATAATGACGAACGTCCAAGAAATGTGTTTCCTGTCTGTATCCTTAACACAGTATTTCGACCAGATGGAGGTATGAGTGTCACTGCTACCAAGAAATGGTCTTTATTTCATCTCTTTTTGAGGGCAACAATCTGCTATATAAAATAAATGATCTGTACAAAGATGCTGAAATGACTGAATTTAAAATCATCACAATACACAATATATATGTATTGAAAATGGAATGTGTCCCTCTTTTCAGTTGCTTGTGTAGCCAGAAGAGTTTGATAGATAAGCACTGCAGCATCTGCTGTCTGGCGACTTTAAGCACTTACATTCTCTCCTCGCTGGATTCTTGTCACGTCCTATGATTCCTACTATGTAAGGGACAATAGAGGAAGTTTAAAGATTATGTAACATTTTACTGCAGTACACTGAGAAAAATACAGCACCTTTTTCTTGCAACAAGAGAAATAAAAATACAATAAAAGCAAGGTTATTCACTAAAGAAAAGGCATTTTAATTGTAATTGTAATTGCAAAATAGTATTCTGCCTATTAGCTTGTTAGACTCAAATGGTATTGTGGCCAACAACCATTTGAGCCTAACAAGCTAATAGGCAGAATACGTGTAGTTCTTTTACTTCCATGTACTCGTTCCTTGGGTTTGCTTATTCATCTCTTAGATAGCTAGGAGTGTGTGAGACAGGTGCCTTCCATAATTACAATGGTGCTAACTTTTAAAATATCCACGTTCAGCAGTGGTAAACAACTATTTTATATGATTTGCAATTGAGGTTTTCATTTAAGAGCATTGCAATGGTTTGGGAGGAAACAGAATTGCCTTTAAGGCTTTAAACATATTTGACAACACACCAGAAGACTAAATAGTTATATATAAGAATGAAAATGAAACTAAAACTACACAATTATAACAAAAGCCCATTATTCTATTTTCATGCCTTTAAATAATTAAAATTCATATTGGTAAAATTAAATTTGTAATTATTGTTCTGGCTCTTGACTAAATCTGGGTTAACAAGGGTGATGCAAATGGAAGAAGTGCATAGAAATGAAAAGTATATAATAAATATTAGATACGCTTGTGTGGTCAGAATTGTGCAGAAGTTTGTTTGTACTACATTTGGCCAGATTACTTGCATGTCCATTGTATTTTATTATTTTCAGCAGAGTTTATTTGCAGGCAGGATAATCAAACTCCATGTGGTTGCAGAACTTGCCCCTTCAATTGTAGTCTTATTTCTTAAAGAAGCAGTTCACCTTTAAGTTAACTTTCAGTATGTTATAGAATGGCCAACTTCTCAATTAGTCTTCATTATTTATTTTTAATATGTTTTTAATAATTCGGACTCTTTCTCTAATTCGATATCAGTGCATGGTTGCTCGGGTAATGTGGACCAACTAGCAACTAGATTGCTGAAATTGCAAACTAGAGAGTAAACTGCTAAATAAAAAGCTCAAAGACCACAAATAATAAAAAAAATTTAAATAAATAGCGAATTGCCTTTTTAAAAATGGGTGTTGATCAAGAAGATCCTTCCTCTGCAACCCAATCCTCTGAAGTTGGGGAGGATCAGCCTAAAAGACAAATGCCCAGGTCAGTAGACACTTATCCCAGTAAATACTACCATGCATAGAGTTTGCCAGCCTATAAAAAAACAAGTAAATAGTTAGGGACAGCCATATTTGTTTTACCATGACATGGTATGGGGGTTGTCAATTTTATGATCAAAATGTTGTTATTAAAAGCCTCTGTTTTTTTTTTAATTATATGCACTTGTGCAAATAGTAACTTACTAGTGAAAATGGGACCAGGGAATGTTTATTGATCAATCGCCTTTCTTTTATATGCTCGATTAAAATTTATATTTTTTATTTATGTCTGTATTTTAAAAGTTCAATAGTAATCTAATTCTCATTTTCTTTTCAATGATGCTTCTGAAATATATTTAGTCTGCTCCAGCCAGTACTAAAAAAAAATGTACGCATCAACAATAGCAAAATACACTAAATAATAGGAAGCGTTCGTTTTTCAGATAAATGATTGTTGATCTTGCCAGGAGACGGTCACACTGATTCAGAGCACAAAATAAAAAATGAACAGACTGTAGTTTTTTTTTTTTGCCAGGAGGAAAATAGAGAAATTTATATTAGAACCACACATTTCTACTTGAAAAAAATGAATGTAACATTCATGATACATGGTTTTTGAAAAAATTGATGGCATTGTGTATGTACTTTAATCCAACACAGTGCATTTATTGCTAAATTCAAGTTCCCTATACTCTTGATATAACTATGTAGAAAATAATATCTCAAAATAAGATTGTTCAAAGCAGCCACTCAGTGATTCAGAGTCTATATCTATGGGAGTGGGTTTGTGCTGTGCCCAAGCAAAGAGAGTTTTAATAAAACAACAGAGAATTACTGTTCAGAAAACTGAACACATTGAGATGAATAATCAAATTATTCCCTTCACTGCAAAATAGGTCTCCTTGCCTCTCAGATCCTTAAGTATGAAATCTGCAATTAATTAAACATCTGAAGCAACAGTTCAAATTAAATTAGAATAGAATAAAGGAACTACCGAACCGACACTTGGTCTATTATAATGGGATATAATAGGATGCAATTTAACTCTCAATGGAATTTATTAGCATTATGTTTTGCTTTTGTAATATATATACAAATGGATGCTGCAACCAGTATCATACGGGGAGAAGCCAACAGCAAATCTACCACTTGTTACATATTTCTGGTTAAGACTATGATAGTTTCAGTTATATCCCCACTGAATGGAAAGGCCTAAATGAATTCTTTGTTTTCTGCACTGCATGTAACGAACAATCTGCCAGGTATGATACAGACACTGCACACCTTTTTAATAGCTGAAACATCCAAGGTTAGAGTAGGAAGGACTAGAGGCTCATCAATAATAAAGAAGTAGGTTTACGTTGACTATGTCACATAGGAATGCATTGCAAACAACATGTTGAAGAAATATTATGAATTGCAGAAAACTCTAGAATGTGTATACCCAGACCACCAGAGTGGCAAACACTTTACCTTACCCCTTGCAAGTTTTGAAACCCTCCAATATCGTAGTAACTAGTAAGGAAATATCTCATTGTCCCCTTTTTGAGCCTCACAAATGTTTCCCATATTTATTTTGCTATGTTGTATCAGCCTCCCTCTAGCTACAAACATGTCTACTGAACATTTAGCTATTTAACAGTTCAGAGAAGAATTGTACTGTAAATTATTTAATAGCATGAGCAAAATGGGATCATAACATTTGTTGTGTGACCTGAAGTGGCAGCTAAAGGAAAAGTTAAAGGTTGCAGCGAGATTTGGAGTGGCTGCCACTGTTGTGCAGCTCTGGCAGAAAAACAATTTGCAGTTGCTCAGCAACACTTGACATGAATTGTGCTACTGGTTGAGCATGAAAAAAAAAGGTTTTGGATAATATGGGCCAATACAAATAGCATGCAAACAATTTCTGAACTGAGACAAAAATATGAATATTCTGCCTAGGTAAGAAAACATCTGTTCTCTCTGAATACTAAATGGGGAAATGAGATTAAATTCACCAGGTGAACATTTCATATGAGGGAGGAGGTGTATATAGACTAAAGGTTGCTGGTGATGCTGATGAAGGAACTACTGACCCTTGTATTGACTATTACATTTATTTTCTGTTTCCCCTAAGCCTTTTTAGTTTCCAGAATGATCAACTGTACAAAAGCAGACAATTTAAAAAGGGCAAAGGCTGCCAGTGTTGGTCCCCTTATTTACATGAACTATTGGCATAATTTATTCTGCACGGGGAATCATTTTATATCAAGCAGACAGGCTGCCAAATGAAAGAACCTTTGCCCATTATAGCCACTCAAGTGTTTGGCTATTTCAGGGTGATCTGAACATTGTTCATTGGATCATGGGCAGCATCAGTGACCAAATGTAGGCTTCAGTTGATTTTTTTTATTACTTATATACTATATAACAAGATAGATATCCATCCATCCATCCAGGATGGTGAATCCTTGCAACAGGATCTTGACAAACTGGCAATCTGGGCAGATAAGTGGCAAATGAGATTAAATGATGATAAATGTAAAGTCATGCACCCAGAATGTAAAAATATTCAAGCCACTTAATGGGACTGCACTACGCAAATCCATTATGGAAAAGGACCTTGGAGTCCTTATAGATGATAAACTTGGCTGTAGCAAGCAATGCCAGTCAGCAGCATCAAGGGAAAATAAGAGTCACGGGAGGAGGGGGTCATTCTTCCACTTTATAGAGAACTTATAAGACCACATCTAGAATATGCCGTACAGTTTTGGTCTCCATCACTCAAACAGGACATTATTGTATTAGAGAGGGTACAGAGAAGGGCAACTAAGCTGGTAAAAGGTATGGAAAATCTTAGCTATAAGGAAAGACTGGCCAAATTGGGGATGTTCACGCTGGAGAAGAGGCGCTTAAGGGGTGTTATGATAACTATGTTTAAATATATAAAGGGGATCATATAGTAATCTCTCTAATGCTTTATTCACCAGTAGGTCTTTCCAGCTGACACGAGGTCACCCATTCTGATTAGAAGAAAAGAGGTTCCATCTAAATATTCAGAAGGGTTTTTTTACAGTGAGAGCTGTGAAGATGTGGAATTCTCTCCCTGAAACTGTTGTACAGGCTGATAAATTAGATTTAAGGTTGGTTGGTTTTTTAGCAAGTGAGGGAATACAGGGCTATGGAAGATACAGTAGCTTATAGTACAAGTTGATCCAGGGACTAGTCCGATTGCCACTTTGGAATCAGGAAGGAATTTTTCCCCCTCTGAGGCAAATTGGAGAGGCTTCAGATGGGGTTTTTTGCTAGCAGTTAGGCAGGTTAAAAAAAAAAAAAAAAGTTAAAAGGTTGAACTTGATGGACGTGTGTCTTTTTTCAGCCTAACTTATTATGTTACTATATCAAATAGGGAGAGCAAAATTTTTGTCTACACATGGGTACTTGTGCAGGTCAGGAAAACCTTAACTGGCACCCAACCATAACCGGCAAAATGTTGCCATTGTAGGACCCACACCCAACCCATACCAACGTCTTCTCACTCTGTGTGCTACTTCTGTGTATGCCTTTGGTTCCAAGACAGGGAATCTTCAGGAGCAGCATAATATGCATTGGTTTGCCAAATTTCTACCCAAACCTGCCCAACTGGTGCTCAAACCACAGGTCACCACAGGTTTCGAGTCTACCTGGGCACACTGTCTTTTGGTCAAGAATGGCTTAACTCCTATACAACACAAATTTATAAGAGAGTTAAAAAGGGTAAATTTCTACAATGCTATAAATCTAAAATGCTCCAGACATGCTAGAAGTCATTGCACAAACATCTCCCTGTCCCTGTCTCCCTGTATTGGGACACAAATGAAACAAGACATGTTTATTAGTGCATAAATCTCAGATACAATATGCTTGTTTCAAAACCAGAACAGAACACTATACAGACACACTCCATAACAATAATATAATGGGAAGGAATTTATCCAGGTAGAAGTAGCAATAATAATCATTAGAGAAATGTGACTTTCCTGATGTAGAACATTAGGTTATAGCAGGTATGAATAAAATAATTAAGGGAAACTGTCATCTCCATTCTATCACTTTACAAAGGGATATCTTTTTAAACTGTATTTCATCTGTATGTCATGGTTAAGAGCTGTTTCATTGCCTACGGAAAGGTTTAGTTTAAAGGGATTCGGTCAAGGTAAAACATATTTTTTTTAAAAATGAACCTGTTAATAGCACTCCTGTCATGGGGTTTTCCGTTTCCCAGGTGCCCTCAGTCATGTAACTTGTGCTTTGGTCATTCTTTACTGCTGCGTTGCAAAACAGAGAGATATCACCCCTCCCCCCACAGCAGCCCATCAGCAGAGCAATGGGAAGGAAGGTAACCAGATAAGGAGTCGCTGACATTTAGGGGCAGATTTACTATGGGTCGAATTTCGAATGAAAAAAAATTCAAAATTCGACCATCAAATTTTTTAAGGGTACTTTCAATTGAAAATAGATCCAATAGGTCAGTTTTTGATCAAATAAAAATCATTTGAATCGTTCAAATGCATTGTTCGACTAGAATAATTTTGAAAAAAATCCTTTGAATTTCAAAAACACTCCTTAAAGGTCTCAGGAGGTACCCCGTAGGCTAAAATAGCAATTCAGCAGGTTTAAGGTGGCGAAGTGTCAAATTCTATTTTTTTTAAAGAGACAGTACTTTGTAATTCAAAAATTTAAATTTTATTCGATAGTCGAAGTAGGCAAAAAAAATTTAAAATTAGAATTTTTACTTCAACCCTTAAAAATTAAAAATTGCTCCCATGCCCCTAGTGGTAGAGAGCAGCATTCAGTAGTAAAAATCCAAGTCCAGCTCACCCAAGTCTTTGCCTTATCCAATTGTACTGTGATCTTCGGCCTAACTGACTTTATCTACAGTCGTGCCCCATTGCTGGCCAGAACTCCTGCTCTGCACCTCTCATTTAAGTCCAGGTGGCATCTGAGTAGCTGAGGGCTCCTCCTGAAGCCAAAGGCGGTCACACTACTAGTGAAGCACGAGCCGAGACCAGGTTGCTTGGCACTTGTTCTGGTATTTGGGTGCCGACCGTGACAAACTGTTGGCAAAATTGTTGAAAAAGAGGTGTTGCTTTATAAACTATAGAAAACTTCAAGCACAGCACCGGTCTTCTTAGCGTAAAAGCCTTGATTAGTTACACAAGGCAACAATCTGGATGCAGCAATGTTTCAGGCCTATTTTGGCCTATTTTGGCCTTTTCAGGCCTGAAATCTGTATCCCGATTGATGTCATGTGTAACTAATAAAGGCTTTTACTCGAAGACCGGTGCTGTGCTTGAAGTTTTCTGCAGATGCAAATGGTGGTGGCCGTTGACTGCATTTATTATTATTTTTGAATTTGAGGGAAAGCAAAGCTGAACCAAACAAGTTCGATTTATAAACTATTTCAAATTTTTACTATCAACAAAACATATCCAATTACTAAATTTTATCCATTAAAATGACGTCGACTATCATGAATATACTGTATGTTTTATTAAAAATGCAGTCTTTAAATAAAAGTTCCCTTGCAAAGCTACTGATTATATATGGAGAAACTAACATGCAGTGAGTCACTGGCTTACCCAGAATGATCCCATTATGGGCGGATAAGTCAAGGTGGCCATCCAGTATTTGGCAGAATTACAAAATAACAGTTTTTAACCATTTGTGTGCCAATGTACCAATGGATGATCTTTTATTTTTAAGTGTTATAATGTTTTGTTTTTATGGCACTACAACAGCATTGCAACTATGGACTGTATATGGTATATTTTACTAAAATAAAATAGTAACGTTGTGTAAGGGCGCCCCTCCTTTACAAGGCAAAGGTGTATACAAAATGTAAATTATTCTTATATGAATTGTATAAATCTAGAAGAAAGAGCAAGTGCCCAATGAATTAAACAATGATGACAGCTACCAAACATAATTGTGGTAAAATCCTAAATCAACACTATAAAATATTATGCAGCAAATCATATTTAAGGTTTAATTTACCTATTAATTTGATCTCCAAACACAGCAGGCTGCAATTACTGGTCTTGGAGCACCAGTGGAATAAAATTATCCCTTTACTTTTCACTATCAAGCACAGCTTTGATGTATAGTACTGAGCTCATTTTACCTTAATAATGTCTTTTAGACAGAGGAATTGTAGGGACCTATAGGTTTTACATATCCCTATAGAGTTAAATCCCTACCCCTTTCAATTTACTAGGCAAAAGCCTTTGTTACAATTTACATTTTCATAACCAGTAGTTATTGGCCAAAAGGTGTAATGACCATTTCCTGTCACACTGCCTTATAGTGTGTGTGGGGAGTGGCCTCTTCCTCTTTAGCTGCTGGTGTCCTAACCATCAGGATGTGCCCCACTGAGCCTGGGTACACCATGGGCCAGTAAAGACAATCTAGCAGAGTAAGGCAGATAGTGTTAGCAGCGTGGGCAGTTGTTGCTCCACCGAGAATTTATATCAGGGAGTAGCTTCCCATAAGGCTTCCCTTGTTGTCAGGGTTGTATTTAGGTCCAATGCTGCCCTAGACATCAGACATAAACTCGGCCCCTACGTCGCGGAAGTAACATCAGTGCACCGTGCGCTTGACGTCACTTCTGCTCACCAAGCTTGCCCTTGTAGCGGAAGTGACGTCACCTCACTTCATCGCTGACTCGGCCCCGCTGCCCTTCACACTCCCAGCTCTGTCACCAGATTCAATAGGAAATCCATGGCGGAGGGGTGAGGGAATTTTAAAAAATATTTTTTTTTTAATGCAGCACTAGTTAAGGCACAATCCTGCCACCCTAGGCACAGGCCCTCGGGTGCCTATTTAGAAATATGGCCCTGCTTGTTGTTGCCTTTAGTGCAGGGTTAGACTGCCTGATCTCGACATTGATTGAAACCAATCCCCACAGAGGTAACTTTGTGAATTGATGTACCCTTGACTATCAAGACTCCTGGGATCTGCAACTATTATGCTGTTTCATATCTGTCCAACTGCATTTACATCTGCTATATCCTCTCAGCTCCTGTGTGAGTACAACCTGGGGACATTGTTCTTGTAACAATAAACATCTTTATGCTTGCACAAAGAACCTCCTGGTGTCCATTTCCTATATTTTATGTACAGACAAAGCTGTTTTAATATTGCTATTAAACTATGGAATGCAAGTATTACAATGATCTGGCAGGAAGAGAGTGGAAGTGGAATATTTTTTATGTCTAATAAAGGGAAATGTACAGGATAGATTATGTCTACTGAGGCAGTGTCGGACTGGCCCACCAGAATACCAGGAAAACTCCCGGTGGGCCAAGGTGTCAGTGGGCCCTCATGCTGCTAAACTTTTGGCCTATTTCATGGCCATTCCCTATTTCTATGAGAACAAAGAGGCTAAATAGAATAATTGATTATAGTATGTAAAGAAAAGAAACTAGGAGAATAGAGGTTGATTGAGGAGATGAAGAATATTAGTACTGAGAGTGGGCCCCTGGTCTAAAGTTTAATGTTGGGCCCCTGGTCTAAGGTTTTTGGGTGGGCCCCTGGTGTCCCAGTCCAACACTGTACTGAGGAAGGGGAAGGATTCCAGGAATGAGTCAAAGGAATGTTGATTATCATTACAGAAATGCATATATATAGTATATTTGATCCTAGAATATAAATACAATACTATACTATATCACAGACCTGGAGTGCTGGTCCTAAAAGAAGAAGGAGCATGGGAGTGTTTTTACTCTTAGCTTACAAATGTAATTGATAATATTTTATTCCAATGGCATACAAAGTACAGGAAACTAACATTTTTCTAAAAGGCATCCTTAATAATATTTCCATAGCTAATTTCACAAATGACATTGCATCAGTCAAACAAATACAGTCAAACAAATACAATATGTTCATGATGAAAATTCCTCTGCAGAGTAATACGTCATAAAACTGACAAATCTGTAATGAACAATTTAAGTTTTATTTTTTCCAATTAAAATATTGGTGAGATGTGTTCATAAAATATATATTAATTTGAACTTATTTTAATGTTTTACATATTCTAGAATATGCTTAATTAAATTAACATCTGTAAATGTCACAGCGGCTTCATAAGCATGACAGTAATGTCTGAAATGATCACAGGCATGTTGTAGCACAAATGTAAGATCCACGTATAACTGAATAGTCTCCGCTCTGTCTTGCTGTATTGCTATCTATTAACTTGAAATATAGGTGAGGGTATTACTGTCCTTGGCTATAATAATTATTCATTATTGAATACCTTATGTCATGTGATGTATATTGCAACTTGTTAGCCTAGCACAAGGCTATATTAAAGCCCAAACATTTTTCATCAGTGTCTTTTTGTAAGAGTTAAATCCTCAGAGGAGTAAGCAGCGCCTAGAACATTGAAGAGGAAGCCAATGGAAGGAGGGAATAACACATAAATTATAGATGTCTAACCTGCAGCCCCACCCCCAGCTGAAGGTTAAGTACAGGTATGGGACTTTTTATTCAAAATGCTAAGGACCGGGGAGGTTTTTGGATAACAAATCATTCCATATTTATGGAATATGAAAGAAAAATATAAATATGGCGCCTATTTATCAACAGTCTAATTTTCGCGGTTTAAGTGGATTTTGAAACCATTACAAACTCACAAACCCTTAAATTTTTTGATGTCATAAGATTTATTAAAAAATCAGAATAAAAAAATACAAACTCTGCTTTTCGCACATTTCCTATTGAAAAAAAAAATGAAAATCTCTAGAAGTCCTAACTGATTTAGAGTGGTCCAATAGGATCAGCACAGCCCCAATTGACTTCTATAGGACCTCAACAACTTTTTCCTGGCAAAGTGTTGTATTAGAGTTTTTTGTGGTTTTTACACATCATGAATCTGAAATTTTTTGAGCTTTTTTTAAAAAAAAAAAATTAGAAAAACAAATGTTTAGAGATTTGTGGAAAAATTTTTAAATTTGATTGTAAGTAAACGGGCCCCACGTTTGCAAAAAAATAATGTAAACATGAATTAAACACAACAGGTTTGTTTTGCTTCCACTAAGATTAATTATATCTTAGTTTGGATCAAGTATAAGGTACTGTTTTATTATTACAGAGAAAAAGAAAATAATTTCTTAAATTTTGGATTATTTGGATAAAATGGAGTCTATATGACTATGGCCTTCCCATAATTCTGAGATTTCTGGATAACAGTTTTCTGGATAAAATATCCCATACCTGTATAACAAACAAGCCTGTTTTTCCAGATATATAAAAATATCTAACAATGTTTTCACAATATGATATGTCCTTGAAAATACTTTTACCTAAATCCACTCCCACGTGCCTCTCTGATGCCAGGCCTTGCCTATGAGAAAGGTATAACAATTGTTTTCTCCGCTGGAAACACATCCCACAACAGTTTAGTTAGATGAGCAGATAGAATATCTCATCATATATTCATAACACCCCATGTCAGCCATAATAAAATGCTGAGGAAAGGCATTTGTACAATGAAATATTATCTGGAGCGAATAAAAGCTGGAGACAAATAAATAAGGCACATCTTGTCAAATGTATTTGAGTCTACTGGTTCCACTTTTATTGTTCATGAATTCATTCAAAATGAATGCGTTTTCAGTTGTCACTACAGATAATTCCTGTTTGTCAAGCCCTGCACAGACACTAGATAAATCCCTGGTTTTATTTATTACTCACATACTGTTTGTAGTTTCAGTTTATTTTGGTGATAACCCTTTATCAAATGTATAAGAAATCATCATTTTACGTAACTATAGTTATTACTCTAAAAATATTTTTAACAACATCTGACTTTCCCATAAGACTGAACCTGTCATTGCTTAGTTTAGTATGTTATGTTTAGTTTATAGCCAACAATTTGGTAAATATTTTATATTATGCTATAACTTTAATCCTCAACAATAAAGCTGTCCTCCTGATGAAGCACCACATGCCCCCACACTCAGGGGAAGATTGTGAATTTGAAATTATAAAAACTCACCCACTTTCTACTCATTCCCATGGGATTGTTAGAAATGGATTTCCCAGTGGCTGAACACACTTCTAAAAATCCCATAGGAATGAATAGAAAGTTATAGCTACAATCATCTGGTCACTACACTATTTTGACTGTAGAGTGCAACATCCTCCAATGGCAATAGGAGTGTTATCCCTGATCCAGGGTTTAGTGTTAGCTAGTCACTGTATATTATGAATCTCCATACACAATTGGCATTTAATAGTTGTGTTACTAATTGTTTGTGTTGTATATTATTCTATCACTTTTAAACTCAGATCCTCAGAGTAAAATGGGGCTGATAAGTTCTGGGGGGG
>CM044439.1:102853825-102865185 GCA_024363595.1 Xenopus borealis
GCAGCCAAACGCAACGCAGGGGAGCGCAGGTCCAAAACGCCAGTGTGTAAGGGCCCTAAAAAGGCTTTAGTTCCTCACATTTTTATGCAATCTTTTTGTTCAACCCGGTGAAAGTCTGCAGTTCAACTGCATCTGAGTTATTCATTGTAGTAATGTACAATACCAAAATTAGAAAAAAAATTGTCAGCCCAAATATTTATGGACCTAACTGTTTATGAGCAAGTATTTATTCTTCAGCCTAACTATAAGGCAGTGGCTGAGATAATATCTTCAACACCAACTCCTTTAATCCCAGGTCTCACAGATGCTTTTAATCTGTAGAAACCACATCACCACAAGACAATCAAGTGATGTAACATGAAAAATAAATTGGAAGTTGGTTTGAAGGATACTCGACAAACACTGGAGAATATTGGTGGCAGTTAGGAGCTAGCTAAATTTATAGGAAATAGACCATATCATCAAATAGTTGCTTTACGTTCAATAGCAAATGTAATGAACTCAATACCCCAACACAAGGATGTCACTCCACTTGCCGTCACGCAGGCTTTCCTTTCAGTACTAGGGGTCATGTCTTAGTAGGAGTTCCATGTATGGAACACTTGTTATCCCTTTATATAAGTGACTGACAAATATTACTGACACTGTGCTGATTGGTGGAGTTTCCTAGTGCAGAGCAAACAGCTGTGTCTGTAACTGCATTTACAACTTGCTCACTCCATGTCTGGGGCAACGGAGAAATTAAGAAACGCTATGCCACAGAGTGTCAGTGAGGTTGCTTATTAAGTGTGACCGAGCCTTTTTTTCATCGTATGCCTGCAACACTTATATCTGTTACTATTTAAAGGGATACTGTCTTTGCAAAACATGTTTTGAATTCCAGCAGACTTCTGCACTTGAACCCATTTCTATGTAGACTGAATAGATTTTTTTTAATTCAATTTTGAAATTTGACATGGGGCTAGACATTTTGTCAATTTCCCAGCTGCCCCTGCTCATGTGACTTGTGCCAGCACAAGGAGGGAACTGCTTTCCCCTGCGGCTGAACGCAGCCAAACAGAGCGCAGGTAAAAACGCCCGTGTGTAGGAGCCCTTAGGCTGCTGGGGGGGTGGGAGGGAGGGGTGATATCAATCCAACTTGCAGTACAGCAGCAAAGAGTGACTGAAGTTTATCAGAGCACAAGTCACATGACTTGGGGCAGCTAGGAAATTGACAATATGTCTAGCTCGTGTCAGATTTCAAAATGAAATATAAAAAAATCTGTTTGCTCTTTTGAGAAATAGATTTCAGTGCAGAATTCTGCTGGAGCAGCACTATTAACTGATGCATTTTGGAAAAAAAAAAACATTTTTCCCATGATAGTATCCCCTTAAACGTAATGGCAGAGTTCAAATATCCATTGCATAAAGAGCAAATAAAATATGCTTCATGGCTCTTCAGTTGTGTAAACAGAGGAAAATAATTGAAAATCTGTTTTTCCCTGCTTCCTTCAACCAATGTATCTCCTTCTATAAGGGTCCCAACACTTCTTGCTTCATTTCTTTATTTAGATTTAAGCAGTATAAAATAATTTCAGATTTATATTACTTCCCACTGCAATGCTCTTTTGTTTGGCAGTTGTTAAGTACACTTGTGTATAGTTCTGCAGAATACAATCTATGAATAAATGTGATATAAATAAGAATATTTAAAATATGGGGCAGACTAGAGGCCCTGGGGCAACCTCAAAGTTAAGGAGGTAGGAATTTAGGGTGATTGCTTACTTGTAAAAAATAAATTCGAGCAGTAACTGTGCACTACCAATACAATTTATGAAGATCTCATTAAATATACAGTGTTCTGGGATCAAGGCCTGGGAATGAGCTCAATGGTCTTATCCTTATCTAGAAGCCGGATATACAGACTGCAAATAGTAAAAGCGAGATTCTCATTTTTCAACACTTGGAGCTTGGGATAAGAGGATGTAGTACAGGTGAACACAAAACATTCACCCATTAAAAATGTAGCATTAATTTTTTTTTTTAATTAAAGGCACATTTCATTGAAAGCAAATTATAAATAAATTGGCTGCGATTGGTGGCCACATAGTCCAGCTGAAGGAAGGTGTTTTTCAGGAAATAGGATGACTTAAAATGTGCAGTAAGCACCCAAAAACCCAGGGAAAATTGATTTCGGTTTTGCTGTAAATCCTACCTGTGATGCACTCCCTCGATCAACCATCAATACTTTTATTCCAGCAAGCAGTCTGTGTAATGGAATCCAGCTTCCCACAATATATAAAAATGGCTTATATAAAACGGAGATTTTATTTGTATTTCCGATGCAACTTTGTTTTTCTGACTTCTAATTATAAAGAACCTTGCTATTGATGTACCCACAAAAACATTGCTTGATCAAACACAGCAAAAGCCTTCCTGAGGGAGCATGAACAACTTCTGTGGAACTTGTGATGGGTAAATTGAGCAATTGAGGAATAATCATTATTCTCCTTCCCTCTGGTAACTGAATAATTGAAAAGTTATTGAAATAAGAAATAACTACAGCTCAACAAAGCATGAACAAGGGGCAGGATTTACTAATGTTCGAATTTCGAAGTTAAGAATACGTCGAAATTTGAAATTTTTTAAAACTTTTTTTGATCAAAAATGGACTGAATAAAAATTGATCCAATCAAATTCGATTCAAACGATTTAGTTCGAATTTCAAGTAAATCTCAGTAAAGGTTCCAGGAGGCCCCCCATAGGCTATAATGGCAATTTGCCAGATTTAAGGTGGAAGTTTTTTAAAACAACAGTACTTCGAAATTCTAATTTTTTCAATTTGAATTTAATTCAAATATTCACTTCAACCCTTAGTAAAGTGTATATACTTACATATAAAAATATTATACTATCAAGCAAAGCGCTTACGCAAAGGTTTCATTTGTTTGGAATGGTTAGGCAAAAAGAAAAATAAATATAGATGAAAGAAAAAAAATTTGCCCCCCCCCCACTAACCAATAATTCACATGAATACAATAATCTATGTCTCACCAGTATAAGTAGATACAAAATAAGCTGGCAAATATGGGCCATATCGCCTGATGATGTGGATGCTTAGCTTGGTCTTGGCCAGAACAACCACCTTGCCTTAGACAGATATTGATTGGGCTGTGTGTAAATTCTATTGGTCAAGAACAGCATCAATGAACTGATTAGGTCAAACATGCCAGGCTCCCCATTTTAACCCTTTTATCGGTCTAGGTGCTAAACAAGCAGATTAGCCCAATTTAGTAAAAAAATTTCCATTTCCACATTGGGTAAAGTTATGCTTGCGTGATAACTGCATAGTGTCAGCCAGATTTAGTCTCAGATGGATGGAACACTATCACAGTCTTGTGAGTTGCATCAGGTTTATCCTGCATGAGAGGCTCCAGAAAATAATAATAATTGATCCTATCAGAGGCAAAGAGTGGGCCAAGTGCAGGGCAGAGGTGCAACATACAAAAACAGAATTCCTACCATCATCTTTTCTGCAAGCTTGCTCCCTCTAATAAAATGGACCAATGGAATGCATTCATGAGGGGGGGGCTGGGGAGAGTATTAAACATATAGTTTAGAAACCATAAGTGGGCATGGGATGTTAATAAACCCTGTCCTAGCACCTGCCATAATGGTAAGAACAGGAATGTCTTGTGTAGCCATTGGGGCAGCCATTCAAGCTGTAAAAAAGTAGAAAAGGCGCAGGTTAAATAGAACATAACAGATAAAACACCATTGTATTGGAGAGGGCTTATCCGTTATGTAACCTGTGCCCCTTGCTTCAGAATATGCATCTGGGGCCTTTGTATACAAAGGGCAGATATAGCAAGGGTTGAATAGTAAATTAAATTATCCTTGTGTCAAAATTAACACATTACAATTTTAATCCCTCTATTCTAATTTAATTTAGAATATGAGATTTATCACACCTCACACCATCGAAACAGTCCCAATTGGAATATTCGCCACCTAAAACCTGCCGAGTCCAATTACAAGTCAATGGCAGAGGTCCATTGAGTCATGGAGATGTTAATAGCCTTCCTGACATTTGAGTTATATTTTGGGAGAAAAACGTGCTTTGTACGAAACAAATACGATTCAAAATTTTGGGTCGGAACAATTTGATAAATTTTTTTCATTAAAATAACCTCCCATTTGAATTGTGAGTATATACGAATTAAAACAATTCACATAAATTTGACCTTTGATAAATGCCCCCCCCCATGTTTCAGGCTTTCACATACAGGTTCTATATTACACTCTTCTATAACCAGCAACTAGCATTTGCCCATTTCTTATTTATAGAGAGAATATTAAAGTGTGCTATGAGAGCATCAGATTCTCACACAGAAAGGAGCTAAATGCCATGAAAGCCAATCCATCACAATAATTCAACTAAAAAGGCCCTTGAGCTGAATGGATATATCCTAACATATAATACACAAACGTGACAGATTGAATGATATCAATTTTACACGCACTGAAATGTACAGAAAAGTGCCAGTCCCTCAACAGACAGAAAATTGTATTGTATCAGAGGCAAACAGAACAGCATCAAAAGCACAGAGAAATGAAGTATTTTACCGAAAGTTATGCAGAAAGTCAGTCTCAAAAAGAAAGAAACAGAAATAGCATTTTTGGGGAGGAATAAAAATCTCATAGAAACGCCATGTATTCAAGGTAAAGAAAAGGTTGGAATGAATGGTTGTTGAATGACACCAAAGAAGATCAGGAGGGAGGGAGGTTTTAAAGGGCAAGGAAAGTGTAAAATAGAATAAGGCTAGAATTGCTGTATTTTGTATACTAAACATAAACATGAACTTACTGCACCACAAGCCTAATCAAACAAATGATTTATGCCTTCAAAGTTGGCCACAGGGGGCTGCCATCTTGTAACTTTGTTATATATCTTTGTCTGACACTGGCACTGCACATGCTCAGTGTGGTCTGCTTGAGTTCTGCATGGCTGGTAAGTAAGACAGGGGCTCCCCCTGCCGTTCATAAGTGATTGTTTCCCTGCCAGAAGCACTAAATGAAGGGAGAATTTCACTGCATACAGTCAGGTTTCTTATAAAAACGGTACACATTTCAAAATTAAAGTATATTGGAGATAGATTTCTTTTTCATTAAAGAAAGTAAAAATGGGATTTTATTTCTTTGCCTTTCCTTGCCCTTTAAGGGAAACCATTATTGCCACTGTAGGACAAGCTAGAAGAAAAATGTCCACAACACAAATGGCAGTTATGAGAAATTGCATCATATCCTGGCCAACATTTGTTTGGAAGCGGAGTGAACTTTAGAGCCAAATGTAATCTTGGAAAATACAGAAAGTACCATCCTTGTAATAAATTAAAAAAAGAAACCGGCTCAGATCAGTAATGAGATAATAAATAAAAAAAAGGACAATGGTCGTTTTTTTTGCAGTGTATTGTGTTTTCATTATGTATGCTTCCTTTGTAAAAAAAAAAATTTCAATGAGCAAATAAAAGGATGACTAAGACAGAAGTCATCCTCAGATAAATGGCAAACCTAATCAGAAAATAAATTATCCACGGTAATCAAGTGAAGCATTACAGATTGCCAGCACATTTTAATTAATGGTACATTGCTCAGTGATTTATTTTTTCTCCATTTTTATTATTAGGACACAAAACCATTCTGTTAAATATTTTTTGTGCAACACATCAAACAGCCTGCTGGTCCCATTTATACACAGTGTATTCACATTAAAAAGCAAAATCATGAGCTGCCTATGAACAGGACATAGAAGTAGGGATACACCTAGGGGCAAATTTACTATTGGTCGAATTTCGAATTTAAAAAAATTCGAAGTTTAACTATGGGAATAGTTAGGGAATTAAAATCCTTCAAATTAGAAGGATTTTACAGCAATTCGATTGGTTTAACGATCGAATTATAAAAATCCGAACCGATCGATTCAAGCGATTTTAACCATTCGATCAAATTTTTATAATTCAATAAAAATTCGCCAAAGCTACTTCGGCAGATTGAAACTGGCGAACTAGGCAGTCGAATAAAAATTCAAAGGGGAAGTAATTCGATAGTCGAGTATTGGAATAGTTTTTTATTCAAATTATTCGAATCATTTGATTCAATCGAATTTACTGAATTCACTGGTCGAATTTACCTAATTTGCATATTCAAAATGCGAACCTTTTTGAAAATTCGATCGAATTTCGAATCATTCATGTGAATAGATGTGAATTTAGTAAATATGCCCCCTAATCTCGGATCCAGTTTGGAATTTGTCCTTTTTCAGCAGGATTCAGCCAAAATCCTTGTGCCTGGCCAAACCGAATCCAATTCTTCGATTCAGCTGAATTCGAACTAATGTATTCGGTGCATCCCTAATTAGAAGGTATATGTTCCACTCAACCCAGTTAAAATTTTTAATCTGTGGGTGTAAAAATGAAATGTTTGGTCTCATGATCACTCACAGAATAAGCTTCATACTTTGTTTTATTATTGTTTAAAGTAACAATAATCTCAAAACATTGCTAAAGGCACTATGTGTAAGCTCTTCAGTAAAAGGCCTAGATATCAAGGCAAAGACTTAAAGCACATTAGATAGTTCACAAGCCTTGCGCTCTCTCTCAGTGGATTACATGTATTTGTAGCTTTCTCTCAATCTGCCATACATATACCTAACAGTGCATCACATTGATTTTAGGATTGGAAAGCAGCAGCATTTACAATTGAACACAGATATTTAGCCCTTCCTGTATAATATACCTACACAAATCTGTCTTGATGCTTTGCTCCCTCAAAAGGTAAATTCACATTTAACTTTCATTATGTTAGTATGTTAGTGATGGAACTATTTTAAGTACTGTTTTCAACAGGTATTTTTTTTTTCTTAAAGGGGTTGTTCACATTTGAGTTAACTTTTAGTATAATGTAGAGAGTGATATTCTGAGACAATTTGCAATTGGTTTTCATTTTTTATTGTTTGTAGTTTTATAGTTATTTAGCTTTTTATTCAGCAGCTCTCTATTTTGCAGCGTCAGCAATTTGGTTTCTAGGGTACAATTTACCCTATCAACCCTTCATTGATTTGACTAAGAGACTGGAATATGGATAGGAGATGGACTGAATACAATGATAAGTAATAAAAAGTGGCAATAACTATACATTTGTAGCCTTAGGGCCCTTACACACAGGCGTTTTGGACCTGCGCTCCCCTGCGTTGCGTTTGGTTGCGTTCAGCCGCAGGGAAGCGCAGGTCTAGACGCACCTCATTCTTTTCAATGAGGTTGTACCCACGAGATGCGTGTAAGCGTCGAACGCAGGTTCAGACGCAACATGCTGCATTTTTCCTGTGTTTGGCGCCTACATGCGTTCGTGTGAGTACAGCCCCATTGAAAATAATTGAGTGTGTCTATACTTGCGCTCCCCTGCGGCTGAACGCAGCAAAACGGAACGCAGGGGAGTGCAGGTAAAAACGCCCGTGTGTAAGGGCCCTTACAGAACATTTGTTTTTAGATGGTGTCAGCGACCCCCATTTGAAAGCTGCAAAGAAACAGAAGAAAATTGCAAATCATTAAAAAACTATGAAAAATAAATAATGAAGACCAAATGAAGTTTCTTACTAAAAGTTAACTTGAAGGTGAACCACCCCTTTAACTGTTATTATAAGGCTTCCCATACCGCATACCGTTTCAGTCTGCAGATAAAAAGGATATGGTTGGTCCATGATTCTCAAGCCAGTGACCAAAAACCCGACTGATTGTAATGCTTCACATTTATTCTTATATTTAAGTTTAATTGCTCATCTTTCTCTGCATGCCCTCTTCTATACAACCTTTAACTGGCCTTGCAAAACAAATGCCTCTTTAATTAAGCCCTAGCAATCAAATACCAGTTTAAATTCCCAACACAAGATAAAAAAAAAACAATAAAATCTAAGCTAAAAAAAGACAAGTCTTATAATATCTTGTTCTATGCAAACATTATATTGTACCACATTTTCAAACTACTATACAGTTCTAGTTATATTGTACATCAGTTAAGCAGCCAAAAAGTAAAAAAATGATAACTTTCACATAAAACTATATAAATTTCCACCAGTGTGTTGAAAAAAAAAATAAAATAACTGGCAATAAAATATCCCAACAGTTAAAAAATAAAATCTATATACCCCAAGTAAAAGAATTAAAAATATGCAGTAGTGTGTACCACTTATTAAAAACTCGATTTGTAAAATATAAAATTACAGCATTAATTTAGAGATCACGGGTGCAAGCATCTGACTGCAATAAGGCACTTCTGTCCAGTAGCAGGACCTCGACAAGGTTACAAGGGAAGGGTGATGAATCATGGTCTGGTTAAAAACAAAGGAGCGGATGTGATCCTGGAAGTAGAGGGACATTTCAACAGCAGGGAAGACACAGGAGGTGAGATGTGGAAGTCTACACAGACGTGGTCACTCTGTCAGTGGCATTATTGACCTCATTTTTGTTAGAATCCAATCCTTTAGCAGCATTTAGGTTCGAACGTATGTTCTCCACAGTCTTTTTCATGTTTTTAAGTTCCCCGGGGTGAGGAGTTGCCCTTCTCAACAGAGTTGCCTAAAAATATACAAACAAAATGAATTTTAGATCACAAAAAGTGCAACACAAAATTTATTTTGGCTATATAGGAGTATGCAGGTATGGGACCGGTTGTCCAGAATGATCAGGACCTGAGGTTTTCTGGATAATGGATCTTTCCGTATTTTGGATCTTCATATCTTAAGTCTACTAGAAAATCATGTATAACACAATAGGCTGGTTTTGCTTCTAATAAGGATTAATTATGTCTGAGTTGGAATCAAGTACAAGCTACTGTTTTATTACTACAGAGAAAAAGAAAATAATTTTAAATTTTTTTGGATTGTTTAAATAAAATGGAGTCTATAGGAGACATCTTTTCCATAATTTGGAGCTTTCTGGGTAACAGATCCCATACCTCTATTCACAACTAGCATTTATATTGTGGTTAAAAATGCCTACCACTGGTGTGGCAATGGAATGCATAACAGTATACTTTGTATCAGCAGCCAGCTGTCCTCAGCTTGCATCCTCCACAGCCCACAACACGTGATTTCAATAAAGAATGGAAAATCACAGTGCAATGCATTGTGGGTTATGTAGTTCCAGCTGTGGAGACATTGTTACAATTCGTAACATCAGTGTTTTAGTCCAACCTTCCCTGCCAGGATTTTGAATTATGCAGAAAGAGAAGATCGTTAAACAGCTGGATTACAGCATAGAAAATGGCATTTATTCATACTTTTTGAAGAAACAGGTAACGGTGATGGGTATATTAGGGGTTTCTGTGTTATGTGGGCCTCTTTATCAAATTTTGGTTTGGAAGCCAGAGTTCCCCTTTAAGGTGGTTTTAAATACAGGTATAGGATCTATTATCTGGAATGCTTGGGAACTGGAGGTTTCCGGATGACAGCTGTTCCTGTAATTTGGATCACCATAACCATAAGTGCTAAGAAAAATTAAGTAAACCCAATAAGATTGTTTTGCCTCCAATATGTATTTGTGCAGCTAAGTTACTTTCAAGTATGAGGTATTGCTATTATTACAGAAAGAAACAAAATTGTATAAAACATTAGAATTATGTGCTCTCTCTATAGAGTAGACTCTATAGCCTTCCCATAATACGAAGCCTTCTGGATAAGGGATCCCAGTTCAGCCTTAGGCTGTGAGCACACGGGTTGAAGGGTTCAGCTGCTCTTAGCCTGTGTATTTTTGCAGGCTGAGAGAAGTGAATTTGATCCGTGTCCCTGCTCTTCTGACTTGAATCTGATCCGCCCGAGAGCCCTTCAGTCCGGGTGCCCACAGCCTTACTGCTGGAACATCTGTACATATATAAGCACCTCTGGAGAAAGTATCAAAATACAGTAGTCAATTTCTGGACTGGACGCATAGATGAAGAGCTAGCAGAAAATGAGAGGCTACAACTCCATATCACTTCCCTTTGGATCCACCTACATGATTACCTATATAAAGAATTGATTAACTGTATTGAACACGATCAAATGCTTGTGGGTATTCAAATGTGGATTTTGTCGGGCTTTATTCCTCTTATCAAGAAGTTAGAAAGCACTCAAGCAAAAAAAACACTAGACATTGTCCAGTCTTTTTATGGTCAAAGAAGTGCTAAACAGTTAATTAAAGAAATGGTTTGAAATGCTGTACTTTACATAATGCATTTACTGTACTAGCCCAATGGTTCAGAAGTCCTTTAACAGTAATAATCAATGACTTTACAGTGCCAAGTAGCTGTCCATCTTCTGATCTTTTAGAGTCAGTGACATTGCACATACCCATTGTGTTTTGGTTTCCTGTTAAGCATATGGCTCATGGGAAATCACCAAACCATTAGAAGAATATGAGGTTATATCGGTCAAAGATGGTGCTACAGGGAGAATTCTCAATCAATTTTCATGCAGAATGCATTTTCTCTCTGAAGTGGAATGTGCATATTAAATGATTTCTAATCTGGTATCATGCATTTTATATAGCATACTGTGAGCTCGTCCCTAAGCTTGAGTAACAGACAGTAAACTGCGCTAGAGAAGATGGCTAGTAGGGGGCAAATTTGAAGGCAGAGTGGTGGCCTTGGGCTTGAACAGAAATCCAAAACACAAGATATAGGATTTCTACCTTAATTCTTTTGTTTTTTGTCTTGAGCACAAAAAGGAACATTTGGTTCTGATATGTATTAATTAAAATCTATTGGCAGTTATTGATCAACTGTATAAAACACATATATATCATACCACACAAGAACTATTACCATTTCATCATCATCTTCTTCCTTCGTGTCATCTAAAAATCTTATGGCACTTATTCTGTTCATGGCTTTCTCATTCCAGGTTTCATCTGACATGTCATTTACCAAAGTTTCAAAGGCCCCACATCTTGGTAAGTTGTCTACAGGAAAATAATGGAAAAATAAATCAATAAAATAAACCCTCACATACCTCCAATTGCATTATCACTACATTACAGACACTACAGACAGTTGACAAATTCAAGATTTACACTTGATATGATTAAGGGTGTGCAAGCCTCATCAGGAGCTACTAGAACACTTGAGGACTTGCAGCTTCTTTAAAAAGAATTGGTGAGCTGGAGTGGTTGTATTTAATATCACTAATTTTACACTACTGTACTCTCTTTTTTTTAGGTCTCATTTAGGAAGCAAATAATAAAATAAACTATTATATTATTATTATATATTCGGCTGTATCCTAAGACATAATGAAAAAGCTCTACTGTGTTTCATGTTGGGTCACTGTTAATTATTTGAACATTGGGGGG